>JARVGV010000412.1:19540314-19557189 GCA_031762435.1 Hypsolebias longignatus | reverse complement strand
GGACTTGTCGCTCGTTGTGGGAGAATTTGAACAGATGTGTGTTTTTGTTGCACCTCTGCAGGCGGCTGGTACTGCTTCAACAAGGACAACTGCGACAGCCGCTACGACACCATGAGGAGGCTGATGAGCTCATCCAAGTGGCCCCAGACCAAAAGAGGTCAGCCGTGTTCGTGCACGTCCACAACAACCCCCTCTCTCCCCACCTGTCGCAACAGACTTGAATGAAATGCGATGAAAAGAGATCAGACGGGTGCACGTGCTCGTTTGTGGCGTTATTAAGACGTGCACGCAGTCATAACCATGTTTAACTGGCGCCCACTGCGCACGCAGAGATGACTCCGTCTGTCACTGTGCAGTGTAATCACTATAATCCGTCTGGTAATGATGATGATGAAGAGGAGGATGGTTAATGATACATGTTGATGTGTCTCTGCAGGCACGGGGATCCTGTCTCCGCTGCCTGAGGAAAACCCTCACTGGTGGAACGCAAACATGGCGTAAGTACTTGCGCTCGTGCGCTCGGTTGATGCTTGGAGAGTCCCATGCTTGAACTTGATGTTTGCGCAGGTTCGTCCCCTACTGCTCCAGCGATGTGTGGAGTGGCACCGCGGCCAAAACAGAGCAGAGTAAGTAAGACACGGCGCGACGCTTCATGGTCGGGGCTCGTAAAAAAAGACTGACTTCTGTTGACGTCGCGTTTTGCAGGTGGCTACGCCTTCATGGGCGCCCTGATCGTCCAGGAGGTGGTGAAGGATCTGCTGAGCAAAGGCCTGGACACCGCCAGGGTCCTCCTGCTGGCGGGAAGCAGGTTAGTTGGCGCGAGCAGCGTTTGACGTCAACATGTCTTCGTGCACGTGTCAGTGTCCTGTTTCTGTGCTGCAGCGCGGGCGGCACGGGAGTTCTTCTGAACGTGGACCGCGTGTCCGAGCTGCTGGAGGAGCTGGGCCACGGCGCCGTGCACGTGCGAGGCCTCTCCGACTCTGGCTGGTTCCTGGACAACAAGCAGTACCACTGCACGGACTGCGTGGACACGGCCAGCTGCACGCCCACGGAGACGATCAAAAGAGGACTCAAGTACGGGAGAAACGTAGCCACTCGTTAAAAACCCCCTCCTCCCTGCCAGAGTCTTAGACTAAGATCAAATGATGTGAAGAAATGGAATGCAGCCGTTTTGATAAAAGCTTTAAAATGCAGTTTAGCAAAATGTCATGCCCAGAGTCTGTGCTCTGCTGTGATTTACTCTCAGCTACCAACACTTGGAATTTTAGATCAATATCTGTTCAATAACTTGAGCTATATTCATTTATGTGTTAGTCACATTTGAATAACTGGGATGATCATCGTGAATTGGACTGACTCCAAAAGTTAAATAGTTGTAGATGCAAATCCATTGATTAATTTCTGAAAGTTCCATTCAAATTTGTCCAGTGGTTCAAAAGTTATTTTGCTAACAGACAAGCACAATAACTCCAGCAGTTGATGCTAAAGTTTTTATTCAGAGATCACCTGCATTGAGTAGCAATTTGAGTATTTGTTTTAAATTACCTTCAGCTATAGCTCTGCTAAATTTTAGCTCAATATCTGTTCAAAAACTTGAGCTATGCTAATTTTTGTGTTAGTCACATTTGAATAACTGGGATGATCATCGTGAATTGGACTGACTCCAAAAGTTAAATAGTTGGAGATGCACTTGTATTGATTACTTTCTGAAAGTTTCATTCAAACTTGTCCAGTGGTTCACAAGTTATTTTCCTAATAGACAAACATAATTAACTCCGGCAGTTAATGCTAAAGGTTTTAATCAAAAATCACCTGCAATGCGTAGCAATTTGAGTATTTGTTTTAAATTACTCTCAGCTATAACCCTGCTAAATTTTAGCTCAATATCTGTTCCATAACCTGAGCTATATTAATTTTTGTGTTGGTTACGTTTGAATAACTGGGATGATCATCGTGAATTGGACTGTCTCCAAACGTTAACTAGCTGTAGCTGCACTTACACTGATTACTTTCTGAAAGTTTCATTCAAATTCGTCCCGTGGTTCACAAGTTATTTTGCTAACAGACAAACATTATAACTCAATCAGTTAATGCTAAAGCTCTCATTGAAGCTCACTTGCAATGTGCAGCAGCTGGAGTATTTGTTTTAAATTACCTTCAGCTAGAACCTCGCTAAATTTTAGCTCGGCATTGTTAAAATCGACTTATATTCATTTTGGTGTTTTCTACGTTCATTTGGCTGCGGTAACCATCTTGAATAGAGCTGAATTCAAAAGTTAATCGGATGAAGACATACATCCAATAATTACGTTTGGCAAGTTTCATTTAAATTGTGAAGTCGGTGCGTGAGATATTTTGCTAACAGACATGGGCAAAATTATTATTCGTTTCCTTTTCTTGCCATTTTGATCAGATACTGGGGAGGAGTGGTGCCAGAGAGGTGCAAACAAACCCACGACGGGGAGGAGTGGAACTGCTTCTTTGGATATCGAGTGTTCCCATCTATTAAAAGTGAGTTTAGGATCATCGATTTATTTCCTCTGAGTCACATTGTGGTATCTAATGGCTCCTTTTGCCCCGGGCAGGCCCGGTGTTCGTGGTTCAGTGGCTGTTTGACGAGGCCCAGCTGACGGTGGACAACATCCAGCTGACGGGTCAGCCTGTGCAGGAAGGCCAGTGGCGTTACATCCAGAATCTGAGCATCGAGCTGAGGAACACGCTCAAAGATGTCCCGTAAGGCTGCGTCGCTGCTGTTTCAGAAATAAATACAAAAAAGCTGAAATATCTTCAGTAATTCACTTCATTTTTTATTTATTTATTTGTTCAGTGCCATGTTTGCTCCAGCTTGTCTATCACATGAAATCATCACCAGAAGGTAAGTCTAGTAGCTCCAATGTAAAGATACATTTCCACTCCTGAGCTGACAGCGCCCTCTTGTGTTGGCCTCCAGCTACTGGATCGATGTGCAGGTGAAAGGCACCTCTCTGCCCCGAGCGCTGCACTGCTGGGACCGCAGCCTCCACGACAGCAGGAACAACAAGGCGCCGCCCAGGGCCTGCCCCGTGCACCTGATCGACAACTGCCCCTGGCCTCACTGCAACCCCACCTGCCCCACCATCCGAGACCAGTTCACAGGGCAGGAGATGACTGTCGTCCAGTTCCTCATGCACATGGGCTTCGACGTGCAGAAGATGGCCCAGCAGCAGGGCATGGACCCGAGCAAGCTACTGGGCATGCTCAGCAGCGGCAGCTAAAGGGGGCACACATCAACACGCTAAGCTGAGCAGAGCTGGATGCTGGCCAGTCTCCCCATAACCAATACCTCCATCTCACTTCACATCCACTCCTACCTGTTGTCTGTTCACCTTTGACCTCTGTGAGCCCACGTTTCAGTTTGATCCCCCAATAACTGAACGACAAGGCACTACTTTCTGCTACTGCTTGGAAAATCTTTTGTTTTGTAAAAGAAAACTATAACGAATGTATTCCAGTTTTAAGGATGCTAACTGATATTTTCCTGTTTATTTCATCCTAAATCCTGAAATAAGATTTAGTTAATGATAACAAAACCATCTTTTTCAGGACTTCTTTTCTAGGTTTTTTTTTTTTTTTTTTAAGTATCAAGGTTTAAATTAAAATAAAGGACAGAAAGTGACGCAGTTAGCAGAAACAGGGTAAAGTGATGGAGAAAGCACTCAAGAGGAACTTTTTATAGCTCTGAAACGAACGCTGAAACGTAACTTTCAAAACAAATCTAAAATAATAAAAATATATATGTAAGTAGATAACTTTAAGTTATTGTATTTAAGAAATAAAAAAATAAACGGTCCAACTGAGACATATCTACTTCAGGTGGCTCCATGTGTATCATAAAATCAGCTTTTGTTCTGAAATGGTGCTAAAGTGGGCCTGAAAACACTTCATCATCATCACCATGTAGTGCCATTACAGCTAGTCTTTACCTCAGACGTTCATATTGAATAATCAATTTAATATTCAATATCCAGTCTTTGGTCTTTACCTCTTTCTCACGGACGATATCGTCATTAGAGGAACGTTCGAACCTGATTGGAGGATCCACGTCTATCAGGTCCCCTCAGCAATTCAGTCCTCAGATTCAGCGCACACTGAACATTTAAAGGGAGACAAATATTGTGTATTTGTATTTTTTTGAGTACTTGTATAGTGTTTTTTTTAAGTGTTCATCATTGTAACTCCCTTCTTATATTTCATTATAGAGATCACACTTTAATATAAAGACAATGTTGTATGTAATAACTTTTTAAATCATGTTTGTAAAGGAACTTCTATATTTTGCATCACACCAAGAAAAAAAAAAGACGTATTACTAAATGTAATTTTATTCTGTAACATATTTTTTTAAGTGAGAAAAATATTAACTCAAGCTACGACGGTAATTTTACATATTTATTTTGTTATGTAAATCATATTTATAAGTGCTATTTTCTTTGCAGAGAAGTGATTCTTTGTAAATTGTAAATACATTGCTGTTTTTTTGTGTTGACTGCATGTCTTTGTATCACACCTGAAAGAAAAAGATGTATTACATATACTACAAGTTACTTATTTCCAACCAGTCTCCTTGTTGTTTATTATAATATTCATAACAGTGGTTGCAATGATGCTATAAAGTCCTTAATAGTATTTTGAAATGCCAAAAAGCATAAAAAATACATCAATGACTAAAAAACACAAAAAATGTGAAAAACTAAAACATTTCTACAATTGGTTTGTCGAAAAGTTCCAAAAATCTATTTATTGGATATTTAAGTACAGTAAATGTAAATTAATATTAAATAAAATAAGTAATAATAAATAAATCTGAAAATAGACATTTCATCACGAGTCAGCAACCTAAAATGTCAAGAAATGCCACAAGTTTTCTGAGGAACAGTTTGCGAGTAAATTAAATTAAAACAATCTTAAACCAAGGGGAAGTGTTGCCTGGACAAAAGCCAGTTATCCATCATGGACACAGACGTTTTTTTTTTAAATTCCAACCTTGGTTTCGTTGTGGCTTTGTCTGATGCAGGCTGTGTTTAATGTAACAGAAATACACGCTGCAGTTTGACCTTCATTCAAAAACTTTCCGACAAATAGACTTTCCAAAAATATACAGCAGAGGATGAAAAAGAACCATCTTTGTTAAAGATTTATCAATTAAAATCACACGTATTTGACATCAACACAGTGCGTCTACCTCCCTGTCACATGTTTGGGCTAAATTTGCCATTGCTTGTGTATCATCATCCCTCTCAAGTCATGTGTAATTCATGCCTCTAATGGAAGTTATAACATCCCTCCCTGTCATTACACACTGTGTAAATGCCAGTTTCTTACTGAGGGAACTCTGAGTCAGCCTCTCTAGAAATACGACTCCCATCCTGCCGGCCACATGCAGCCTCCCACCCGTCTGTGGAATATAGACCCCCTATTTATAGAGCTGGCAAGACCTGCAACCCCGGGCTCGTCACAAACTTTCATTTAAACAGCCACCAGTAGAAATCCACCAAGTGCACAGTGACACACACACCAACACAGGAGGGACAGGATGTGCTCACTAACGTCAAGAAAAGTGGAAAGCCAGATCTGAAAAGGCAAAAGGAGGCAGAAGCAGCAAGACGAAGAGCAAGTCTGAACCCAGCGGGCGTTTAAGGGTCTGCAGGATAAGAAACTTTTCCACCTGTCGGGTACTGAGAGCTATTGTTGGAACGCCGATGTCTGGATCAAACTGCTACATGGAGAAGACCTTGACTTTGACCTTTTGATGCACTGGACACAAGCAAGGGAAGAACATTAGAAGGGAGTGCATTTTATTACAAAGTAAGATAAATGCTGTTTGGCTACTCCGCGCAAGTCCACAAGTGGATTGTCTAAGACAAAGTTTGACAACAAATCCAAACTTGTTAAAACGACATCTTTTTAGCGTTTAACTTTTATTCCTTAAGACTGCTGTAAAACTTATTCACAGCTGTGCATAAGTGTAACTTGGTCTTTCGCACACTCCTCTAATTACAAGGCATGCTTGGAAATTACAGTCACTTGTGATTAAAGGCCATCTGCAAAAGGAAGCCAAAAAGGGGTGAGGTCCATGTGAAAGAAGAGCATAGGCCACAAGAACACCAGCGCAGAGAACAAGATTGCCCCCAAAGAAAACTTCTGGAAGACATCATGGATGCTCATGGAGGACACTACCTCAACAAAGACGCAGTGCTGTCACCTTTGGGTGCAGCCCGAATTAGCCAGCTGGTGCTCGGCTGCACCATTATGGCCTTGGTGTCCCACGGAGCAGGCTACAGTGCAAACTACGGAACCTTCTGCATGTTTGTGTGGTGCTTCTGCTTTGCGGTCACGCTGGTGGTGTTCACGCTGGACATCACGCGGCTCCACACCTGTATGCCGATTTCCTGGGACAACTTCACTGTGGCTTTTGCCATGCTGGCAACACTCATGTACATCACCGCCTCTGTGGTCTACCCTGTTTACTTCCTCCAAACGGATGACCCCAATGAAGGCACCGATGTCCAAATCTTCCGTATTGTCGTCACCGTCTGTTCCAGCGTTTGCATCTTCCCGTACGGAGTGGAGGTATTCCTAACAAGAGCAAAACCAGGTGCCGTGGTGGGCTACATGGCCACTGTGTCAGGTCTGCTCAAGGTGGTCCAGAGTTTTGTGGCCTGCATTATTTTTGGGGCCCTAGCTAATGACAGTGAGTACAACCTGTACATTGCCACGCAGTACTGCGTTGTGGTGTACAGCCTGTGTTTTGCCATCACTGTCATTGTTGTCATACTGACCGTATCTGGTAGAACCGCCATGCTGAAGTTCCCATTTGACCGCTTTGTAGTGGTCTACACCTTCTTTGCTGTGATCCTTTACCTGAGCACAGCACTGGTCTGGCCCATCTTCAGCTTCGATAGGAAATATGGCAACACCACTCGTCCTGAGGACTGCCCACGTGGACAGTGTCCCTGGGACAGTAAGCTGGTTGTGGCCGTCTTCACCAATGTCAACCTGGTGTTGTATTTTATTGATGTTGTTTACTCCCAAAGGATTCGCTTTGTTTCCAGTTCTGCTGTGTAAGAAAAAAAAAAAAAAAAAAACACTTTTCTCATTGGAGACGATTATGGATTTTGTGAAGAACCCACTACCCTTACTCCAAAGTTAATGGTATTATTTATGAGAGACATTTCTGTCAGTAATCACTTAACTTCTTGTATTTGTTCATGTTTTTATGCTTGCAAAACCAGCATATTTCATTCAAATGCATTTAAACACATGTACCGGTAAGTTAAAAAAAAATGCCCTCAGAGATGTAAAACAAGCGACGTCTTTAGTTTGCACTGAATTTCATTATTTGATTTTTAAAAACAATTTTGTTACAATTGTTTTATCCTATTTGTAATAAATCCTTTACACAAAACATTGTTATTGTTGCAGAATTGCCAACATATTTAAATGCAGTCATAAGAACGTGGTTCAGTTGGGGGAGGGGCTTTGTGTATACAACACTGCGTGCTTATGTCAATTTGTATGACTCTTAGCACCTTTATGAAGAATATTATGTCAAATATTTGCAGTGAAATGCACTCTGGCTGTGCATATTTTCTTATCTAAATACACAAAAAAGTGCAGTCTGATGTTTATTTTGGATAGACGAGCTCTTTATAATTGCTATCATGACCTAATGCTGCTCTGCTCATTGTCTTTTGTGGTTTTTAAGAGGTTGTAACAGTGCTGAATTATTAACCAGATTTACAAAACTTTCTAGATATACATGTCAGCCTTCATTTATCAGGGGGTGCTGCAGCACTGTTAGCTCCCCTACTTTCAATGGTCTTTTTTTTGCCCAAATAAGTTTTGTTTGGATAGAAACAAATGACAGTGTTTGAAACTCTTCCTTTTTCTGGCACAGCACATGTTGAGCATCGAATATGAGTAGCATTCCTCATTCAGTGTTACGTTTGCTTTCGTGTTTAATGAAATGTCAAGTTGATGTTCAGTTTGGACTTTCCATATTTTGTTTCTTCCTGTGAAAAAGCTTTTCAGAGAACATTTGGTTCAACTTTCAGTCTGGCTTGATTTTAACATAAAAAAAGTTTGTGCAGCATTGCTTGTTTTTATAGACCGTTTGAAGATAATGCTTCATTCTTTCAAAAAAAAAAAAAAAAAAGGTACCCCCCCACCCCCATTCCCTGAATAAAAAATTGCAAGTGAAAGGTCAACTGCCATGTGTTTGTTAATGCTGCTGAAAATTTGTTTACAACTCATGACCAGCTACTTGCAGATCAATTTCTTATGGTTTTCAGCAGATTCGGCTTTGTTTACATCGAGCGTAGACCTGCAATTCAGATTTGCTTTCAGTATGTCTGGAAAACTACTGTAGTTTATTTCATATTGAACCATTTGGTATGGTATACCCTTTTGCATGATTGATAGATTTCATAGTTTGCAATTATTAAATTAAATACAAAAAATAATTATTATTTCACATCAGCACTAAGTTGTATTTTTCATAGTAAAATATATTATCAATAGCTTTCAAAAAATTGAAATAAAACTGAAGTCATTTGTGATGTTAATAATCTAGCTATAGATTTAAAAAAAAAAAAAAAAACAAAGAGTGAGACACATTTTAAAGTACTGTACTGTAGTATTTGAACAAAAAAGGTTGAATCATGTCATCTGGACTGGCTGATGCTCCTCCGCATGATTAAATAGGTCTGGCTTTTCTTCTGCACAGAACCCGCCTATCTTCACTTTACGCGCTGTCATTGGTCAGTCAGGTCACGTGCTTGAAAAGCGGTTCAAGCTCATTGGTTAGCTCTTCTGCCATTAATGTGTAGGTAGGCACTGGAGGCCGCGACATGAGGAAGTTGTTTTAATGCTAACATTGGTGTTGATTTTCTGTAGTTTTTAGTAAGTTAACAATTTTAAGGAACCTTCTGATTTGAGTAAGTACTTTTATTAATATGTATTAAACAAAAAATTATGCCATTATGCTTGCCAAAAATATGTCGTTGCTTCGGATGATCAGGAAGTGGGACTAGTAGTTTGTTTACTACACGACAGCAAGAAAAATGACACGTTGCTCTTGAGCTGCAGGACGTAGTAGCAAATTATCCGTCCCTGCAGGCATTAAACGTAAAAATACATCTAAAAATGACTGTTTTTGACTGTACAGTATTTTTTACAGGCATCATGAGTGTGGGTTTTATTGGAGCGGGCCAGCTGGCTCATGCTCTGGTTCGAGGCTTCTCAGTTGCAGGTGATTTTATACTTTACCATCTGTGCAATAATTCTGATATATAAAGATTAGAATCAAGCACTAAAGTTATTTCTGGACATCTGTTACGGTCAAGGCGTGATTGCCACCCACAGAATCACAGCCAGTTCTCCAGACACAGACCAAACCACAGTGCAGCAGCTGAGGGTGGGTAGACACTTCAGTGGACATTAAAGCTATAATCAGTCACTGGATTCTGTTTGACAAGCCATTTATAATGTTGAAGACGAATCATCAAGCGTTTGTTTCTTTGAAATAGAAATTGGGAGTAAATTATACCACCAGCAACAAGGAGACGGTGAGCAAAAGCGATGTCCTGTTCCTGGCTGTGAAGCCCCACATCATTCCCTTCGTACTCGATGAGATTGGACCAGATATTGAGGAGCGTCACCTGATTGTCTCCTGTGCTGCAGGTGTCACTATCAGCTCCATAGAGAAGGTGAGTCATAACCTTTCGAAGATAAATTTGACTTTTTTCTTCCTCCAAGTCCTTGATAGGTGCTGTTTCGTTACAGTATCTGCACAAGACAATTAAAATTGAACTTATTGGTTTTACGTATGAATGAATATTTAAGGTCCTGCTCATCATCTGTCATGCCAGAGTTTAGTGGGAGATAATTTTTTGTTAAGAAATGAGTTGCAACCACTAAAACCTTGAATATTGTGGGATGCTCAGAGTATGTGCTGTGAATGACTCTCAGCTACAACCACTCTGTTTTAGCTCAATGTCTGTTACGTTGACTGAATTATAGCCATTTTTGTGCTTTCTAAGTTCAGTTGACCGAGGCGGCTATCTTGAATCAAGTTTACGCCAAAAGTTAATCGGTTTAAACTTTAGATGTACATTCCTGGATGACTGAGAATCTTCACCAGCATATTCAACTTTTACTTTCTGCAACTTTCATCAAACACTATCCGTCGGTTTGTGAGACATTTTGGTAACAGAAAACAGGCAAGAACATTATCGCTCTGCTTTCACCTTTCAGTAGCAGATAATTATTTTCATATTTGAAATATTTGTTGCATGCATTTGTTTTATTGCACAAGTAAAACTATTACCTAATGGTGCCATTCAAACTTAAACCTCACATATCACAGCTGCTTATCCTGCTTGTAACGCTTCCCATGTTCTCCCAAAATATCTTACATTTTTTATTTGAAGCTTCTTTGTAGAGTTTTCTCTACAGTCACTTTATTCCATAAACCAGAAAGACACAAAACAAACTTTCAGAAACTGCAACTTGAATTTGAAAAGTTAGTTTTGGAGCAAAATGTTTTTCACTTGAAAACACATTTGAACTTTTTTTTTTTTTGTTAAAGTACAGACTTTTTGACACAGGTTTGAAATCTTTAAATTATCCATGAACTAGTGTTCTGTTCCATATTTCAGAAGCTGCAGCAGTATCGAACTTCTCCAAAGGTGATGCGCTGCATGACCAACACTCCCGTGGTGGTGCGTGAAGGGGCCACTGTCTACGCCACGGGCACACATGCAGAGGTGGAGGACGGAAAGCTACTGGAACAGCTAATGGGAAGCGTCGGCTACTGCACTGAAGTGGAGGAGGATCTAATTGATGCTGTCACAGGCCTGAGTGGCAGTGGCCCAGCTTATGTTCGTTCACTATTCTTCACAGTCTCGAGTGCATTTAGCAATACTGCTTTGGATTGTTCCCTTTCCATCGTTGTAATTGTGCTGATTGTTGTGGCCTTGCAGGCGTTCTTAGCTGTTGATGCTCTCGCTGATGGTGGAGTGAAAATGGGCCTGCCCAGGAGGCTCGCTGTTCACCTCGGAGCTCAGGCCCTGCTGGTATGAGCCTTATATTTAACTAATACTCCAAGTTTTATGTAGTCAGATTATGTAAAAGTGAAGTGTACTGCCTTACAATCCTATTGTGTTTTTCAAAAACCTCACAAACCGTAATGAACATATGTTTCTTACAAGTTTTTAAAACCTGCTTAACGCATACAACCTTAGAAAATATCTACTATAATACACTATTTATTTAACTAAACCTAAGCAAAATTCATAGGAACTGTGTTAAAAAACAAACAAAAAAACAACAACTAATTACAATCAATAAATTCGTAGCTTGCAGAACCAGCTTCAGCACCAATAATGTACTGGTAAATTGATTGTCCTGAATGAATTTATCAGTTTCTCAGAGGGAATATTTCTCCACCCTTCTGTACAAAGTTGCCTCAGGTTTGTGAGCATTTGTTCATGCTTGGCTCGTATAAGTTGCCACATTGGCTCAGCATCGTGCTGATGTCTTGTTTTCAGCTGGGTCAATGGAATAATAACACAGTGTCAAGTTTTGTTGCAATTGCTTGCTCTCACTTGGGCATATTTTTGATCCAGTGCTGATTCATTCAACCTGCATTTTCTGGTTCTGGTCACATTCTGACTCCAGCGTCTGAATAAAGACACAGACCTGTTTCGTTGTTGCACAGTAATCATATCCATCGTTGTGTTTCCCTGAAGGGCGCCGCTCGAATGTTGCTGGACTCGGAGCAACACCCTGGGCAGCTCAAAGACAACGTGTGTTCACCGGGAGGCGCCACCATCCACGCCCTGCACGTCATGGAGAGCGGCGGCTTCCGGAGCCTCCTTATCAATGCTGTGGAGGCCTCCTGCGTAAGAACCAGGTAGGTTGATCAAAACACACAAACAAGTATGTTGGTGCCTTGCACAAATGCTCAGAACGTCTGCTTTAAGTGCAAAAAGAGACGACTAAATGTCAAGTTTATATTTTAAACAGCAGGTGGAGCTATGTGCAAATACATTTTTAATCATGGTAACAATTTAATCCAATGATGTGTGTTTTTGAAAGGGAGCTTCAGTTTTTGGCCGACCAAGAGAAGATTTCTCCAGCTGCCATCAAGAAGACCACTCTGGACAAAGTCCTCCAGCAGCCAGGAGTCACTCCAGAAGCAGTTGGAGTCAGATCTCATGGGATCAGTGTTTTTAACAGCAGTAACCCAAGGACCAAGAAGAACTGACATTTCTTTTATCATCTTAAAGTCTGCGCTGATGCTGTATACATTGAATAGAAACCACTTTTAACAGCTGGTTATGTACATAAATATAAACAAAAAAAGACTTTAAGAAGAGGAAAAAATAAACTTTTTGTGGTGATATTGTTCTGAAGAAAACGTTGCATGAACAGTGGATTGTTATGAGTGTAGAAGTGACACTTCACAAAGATTTGATTTTACCAAAATTAGGTTCTATTTGAAAGGCTTATTTTAAATAAATGGATTGCAGAAGCTTTTACTTTAAAAACTGTATGAATATTACAAAAGCATGCAGTGTATTTCTGCCATTGTGCATTTAAACATGCTACAAAGGCTGATTATGTATAACTTCTGTTGTAACAGGTTAGTTAAACAATTTGGTTAGTTACATTTTCCATAAGTACTTGATTACATTTGCAAAATATACCAGTAGTTGCTTAATTTAAACATGTTTAACAATTCTTACAAGGACTTTTATATTTAAAAATAATGTAAAGGCGCATTCTACTTAAAACTTAATTAGTAGAATGCATTTTAAGCCATTCTTATCCAGCCCTGTGCGTTTAAATTCAATTTGAACTAGTTCAGTGTGTTCTGATGCATGAACTCGGCAACAATAAATGTTGGCTGCAGGCTTCAGGTATTTACTTTATCTGCCACAACACCCTTCATGAATGAAGACACGTGACCAAACACGATGACGTCTGGCTTATACACGAGCGCGATCAAAGAAGAAGGAGCGCGTGCCGCTACATGGACGTTGGTCTTTTTTTTGTCAGCGAAATAAACGCGCTTCAGATGCTCGGTCCTTCGCAGGGACGGACGAGAGGAGTCGTTTGGCTGCTTTAAGTTGAGGAAACGTTTCATTTCAGTCCGGTAAGTCCGGAAAGCGAACGGCGTGTCGTGTTGAGCGTGCACGCCTCCACCTGTCTTATGCGTTAGCATGGTTAGCTTGTCAAGCTAGCTTTATTTACACCACGAACGGATTTCAAACTAAGGTTTCCGCCTCAACCAAGCGGTAATTCTACACATCTCACTCGTTAAAGGGGTTTATTTTGAAAGAGTTGACGTGTTATTTATAATTTACCTGATAAACCGGCAGTTGCGATGCGCTGCTAGCTGCGAATAAAGCATTTTCATAGGGCTATATAGCGGGGTTTAGCATCCACTCCAGGTTTTAATTCCCCCCTAAAAGGTGAGGAAGCATGTCTGGTTGTTGCCATAGTCAGCCAGTTGTAGTCAGGCTCAGCATCTGCGGGGATTTCCTCACTTGCTTGTTTTTGGAGGCGGGGAGTTGTTTGTCACTTTCACAGCGGAGCGAGGTTGAGTCGAGGAATGTCAGGGGGAAAAAAGCGTGCAGACCTGAACAGGTTGTTTTTGCGTTAGTTTTTTTTTTTCTTTTTTCTTTCTTCTGTACGTCTTTTTGTCAGAGCAAAATTATTTTTGTTTTTCGCGGTGTGTCAACTCATGCGCTTTCTTCTTGCTGGTCAAACCTGCTGCTTCATCACCCCATTGCTAAAAAAGAGGAGCGAGCCGAGCCAGCGGTTTTCACGAGATCAGGTTGGTTGTTGCTACATTCTTCCCCCCCCTCGTGTCATTTTTTTTCCCCATGTGATCATTTAAATCCAGGCTTGATGATGTTTGTGTGCATGCATTATTGTGATCTTCCAGGAAATCGCTTCGTATTTCCACCTGAAGTGACAATTCGTTGAGTTAAACTGCAACAATGGGCAAATCGAACCCCCTTTGTTTATTTTTATTTATTTATTTTAAATATATTTAACACCTCAGGCTTTAAGTTCATCGTGGCAGGACTAACAATGCAAACAAGCAAGAGGCGATTTTGTTTTTCTTATCACCACCACCATCATGCTGAATCATCACAATGATCCTCAGAATCCACCCTGAAATAATATGGCACCGCCGGACAAAAGGTCTGCTGGCTGGATGAGGGTCGATGTTTATCACCGAGCCGTCGTTAATAATAAAGGGAGATGGATCGAAACAGAGCTGCTGATCTGTCTCGTGCGAGTCAAGCTATGAGCATCAAGTGATGAGCATTTATCAATAGGCTCATCATCATTCAACTGAGAGAGATGTCTTTTTTTTTTATTATTATTGCAGCGGCTGTCAGGGTTGTACATCACCAAACACGGTTTAGACTGAGTGCTTCTAGGTGTCAGCTGAGATGTCAAAGCCATTTGGGGAAAATTGCACGATAAGCAGATATTGTGTTGTGATAATGTGGTTCACCTCAGAGTGAGAGGATGTTTAATTTGGGCTGAATGCATAGAGAGATGCAAACAGCAGTTGACACAAGCGGCTTTTGAACATCTGGGTGAACGTGGCACGCCAGACAAATGCAACAGACATGTCATAATACAATATAATTATTAAAAAAAATAAGTCGTGACATAATTTAATGTAGTGAAATGCTTAAAATTATATTTTGCGTAGCCCTTGGCTCCCCGTGAAATTTGCTTCCTATTAGATGTATAGAAGGCACAGGTAATGACTTATCCATCGAGACTCC
This sequence comes from Hypsolebias longignatus, assembly GCA_031762435.1. Lineage (NCBI taxonomy): Eukaryota > Metazoa > Chordata > Actinopteri > Cyprinodontiformes > Rivulidae > Hypsolebias > Hypsolebias longignatus. The sequence continues at coordinate 19,542,334 of JARVGV010000412.1, read as the reverse complement.
CTGTGCAATTCGAAAAGTCACCTTGGAAACTGTTGAGCGCACACATGCGGGGGTAAGGAGGAAGAAGTTGCCTATTCTTGCTCAGATATCCAACTTATTTCATCATCTCTGCTCATGCGAGCAGGGGGCATTGAAGTGTGTTTAGCAGACAGGGCAGCCGTACATCAGAAGCTCGGCTTTGCAATAAAGCGTAATGCCCATCTCTGCCTTTCTCTGCAGGTAACAAGGAAGAATGATGATTGTCCGTAGAAGCGTCTGACGGGGCTGGCAGTGTTGTGGAGATGAAGGCAGGGAACGCTGCAGATTTATCTCATCTTTCATTGAGGTTGCAGAGATAAAACAAGGCTGAAACCATAAAGGTGAACTGAGAGCACAACTCATACCTAGTGGCGTTGCTTAGAACGGGCAGGCGGTGCTGGTGGAAGAGGATATGTGAGGTTGATGAAACATGAGGCAAGACTTTACGCTGCACACGGTACATTCTGGCCACCGACACCTCTGTATGGCCAACACAGCTGTGTTTTGGGAGTAGTTACGCCTATTCAGGACAATTACTAGCCTCCAGAAAGGAACACAAATGTGGGATTTGTCCACAAAAGTGCTGCTTAAGCTGCACAGGGAAATAAAAATGCCTGGAAGGAAGGAAGTGAAAAGATCAATATATTTTTTTTCCCCTCCTTTTTGCAATAAGGAGGGAATGTCGGTGATGAAACCTCTTGCAAGTGTAGTGCGGATTACGATTGCTTAGCGTTGCGATATGCCCGCTCCGCTTCTCAAAGTAATACTTTCATCCAAATAGTTGCAAGTGTGTGTTTGATGAGTTTCTTAGAACCTGAGTTAGACACGCCGTGTTCATTTCTGTTTACTCAGAATTTAGATGAGTAAACGTATGTCTCAACTTGACAATGTTTTTGCCATGGTGTTATTATTTTGTAACCTATTCTCATATTGTCTAATTTCTGTGTGGAATTCCTCAATTTTAAACTGACAGGAAAAACAAGCCTTTTTAATGCTGTTGGAAACAGCATGATAAAAGCTATTAAAGTTGTTTTTATGGGGATTTTTTTAAAGGTGTACAGCTGAGACAGGTCCTAAAATGTCTGAACTGAAGATGTTTACTTTGGGGGAGAGGTAAAGATGGTGGAAGCTTGTTCATAAATAGAATCCACAGTGTGAAGGTGCTAGGGCAGGCTGAATGTGTGTTCACTAATAGTATTCAGTGAATTATGACTTTAGAGAATAATTAAGTTGTGTACAACAAGAAAGTCTTGATTGTGAATATTTTTTGCCTGCTGCTGAGAGGTGTAGGTGTACACTTATGTTTTTCTGTCTGTGTGCCAGCACGTGCGTTTGTTGATCTGTTAGCAAGAGAAAGTAATCGCTGGATTTGCACTTTAAACTGAATAACTTTTGTAGTCGCTCCATTTCGAGATGGCTAGGAAAGCTAATCGACTTTAACAAACAACATATCTATAACTCGGCCAATTTACATTTATCGGTGTAACATTTGCTGTGGTAGTAGCTGAGAGTCAGACCCAACGTACATGCAAGCACAATGCATTACATAGGATTTTTGTTTGCGTTAAACATTGTGATTTGCTACTCATATTTTAATGGAACTTTCAGGAATGAATTGTTGGATATACTGGTAATTCCAGTTTAAGAATGCCACTACAGCTAAGTGACATTAGCCAACACATAACGTAGTCATTTTACAGAAACTGAGCTCATATTTGATGTGGTAGTAGTCAGCTCGCACCCTGAGCATGACATTATTTTCCAGGTTTGACCAAAATGGCTCCAACTCCATCATTTTTCACTATTAAATATTTTCAGACAAAAACTCTGGCATGAAATGTGGCGGGTGATATGCAATCCTTCAAGGAATGCTAAATCATATTTTTTTTAATGGTTTGTTGTGCAGGTTTTGAGCAGGTTAAGGAATACAGGTAACCCCCGGTTTACGGCGTCACCGGTTTACGGCGTTTCGCGTTTACGGCCGTCGCCCCCCAGTGACGTC
>JARVGV010000412.1:19522661-19532951 GCA_031762435.1 Hypsolebias longignatus | reverse complement strand
GTGTGTGTGTGTGTGTGTGTGTGTGTGTGTGTGTGTGTGTGTGTGTGTGTGTGTGTGTGTGTGTGTGTGTTTGTGTGCACTTAGCTCACTCGGTGGAAGGCACTCGACCTCCTGTCTGTCTCAACACCAGCAGGTTCATTTTCTCGCCTGCACATCCCCTCTTGGAATTTCCTCAGTACTGACACGACAAAATTAAACTGCAATGCAGCCCTGTTATCCTGGGTGGTACTTGGGCTCCACACTAACAAAATATTTATCTTTTTTTATTGATTTATGGGATTATAGCTCAACTCTGGCCAACACAGGTGTGACTGTCTAGACTGTGTAGCTTGCTTAGTAAATGAAAGGAGCACCGTGTTTCTTCTAATGAATGTATTTTAGCAGAGGGTGGATGCACAATAGAAAAGCTCAGCAGTGTTTTCTCTCTGAGAGGCCGGGCTTGAAAGAAGTGACTCCTCTTGTGTTTTTTAAGAAATTACAAACCGCTGGCAGCCAATTAAAAACACCATCCTCCTTGTGGCTCACCACAATGCTGTTCATTAGTATTTCCTGTTTTTATTTAGGATACAAACGTTTAAATTATTAGTTTTTGGTGGCAAATGCACGAAGGCTACACTTTGTTTAAAACCTGGTGTCACATCACAAGAAGTCTTAAGTCCTTGCCCTACTCTATATTTTTGGAACAAGGTCACGCTGTAGCCTGTTTTCCAGAAATATAATGTTTTTGTATTTAAATGTTATTTGACAGCTGTGCTTTTTTCTTCTTCTAAATCTATGACTGATCTTTCCACAGAACAACCAGCAGCACACGTGAACGCCGCTCTCGTGGCATGACTACCACAAACAAGGGAAACAAGGCCTTAAAGGTAAAAAATAAAAATAAAAAATTGAACAAATATGGCTCCAAGCTATGACAGCTGTAGTATGCAAGTGTTGTTTAAAAAAAAAAAAAAAAAAAGCCAAAACTACCTCGTCCGCAGGTGAAGAGGGAGCCTGGGGAAAATGGCACCAGCCTAACAGATGACGAGCTCGTCTCCATGTCTGTGCGCGAACTGAACCAACATTTACGGGGGCTGTCGAAAGAAGAAATCTTGCAGCTGAAGCAGCGGCGGCGCACGCTGAAGAACCGCGGCTACGCTGCAAGCTGCCGGGTGAAGCGCGTCACCCAGAAAGAAGAGCTGGAAAAGCAAAAGGCTCAGCTGCAACAAGAGGTGGACAAGCTGGCCACGGAGAACGCCAGCATGAAGGTGGAGCTGGACGCTCTGCGTTCAAAGTACGAGGCCCTCCAAAGCTTTGCTAGGACTGTGGCCCGCAATCCTGTCACTTCAGCAAGGGGACCTATGGCCTCTGTGATAGGGCCCCTCATCCCTGGTAAAGTAGCCGCCACCAGCGTCATCACCATCGTCAAATCCAAAACCGAGGCTAGGTCATAGTAGCCAAAAGAGCAGGAGGAAGATTTTCAAAGCTTAACTAGTTAGTGCGTTGTAACACGGAGCAGGATTTCCTGTGTAAGTTCTCACTTTTACTTTGGCACTAACCCATAAAATGCTTCCCAGTTCTCTCTTTAACAGTATGACTCAGAAGCGTTTGCTCGTCGAGTCGTCTGCGGCTGTGCTAGAGTGATAAACGCTTGTTTTTATAAGACTAAGGGACTAATTCTGAAGACCTGACATTTCTAGAGTCTCACAGGTGGTAACAACCCATAAAACAATAAATTATAGATGTGACTCCTTTTTAATTCCAGAGCACAGACTGGAGGAAAACATCTAATTATGTAAGGTTTGTTATTCTGCACTGACTAAAACATAAACGGTCACATTTTTGGTGTTAGTACAACATCTTCAAAAGAAACCTGACATACACAAAGCTAGAAATTCCTCCTGTTTTTGCTGTTGGGTTTCCTTTAAAGATACAAAAAAAAAAAAAAAACTGATTAATTTTCATTCCAACATTTGTGAAAGGCTTCAGTGAAGTTTTCATTATCAACATAACTGGTAGATGCAATAATATGTGTATGCAATTAAAAGACAAAAAAAAAAAAAAAAAGATCCTGAGTATTTCTGGTCAAGTGAACCATGATCAGCCGTTCTCACAGATATTGTTCCAGAGCTGCGTGCCATTCCTAAATAATATCTGAAAACCTGAATGTTATTACAGTAATACCCTTGTGTTTTGCAGGGACAAACATTTTGAGACATCATTTTGATCACAGAGGATTTTTTTTTCTTTCAAAGATAAATATATATATATATGTATTGTAATTTTCTTTTTGTATTTACTTGTTAGCAGGGCCATCATATATTTCCAGAAAAGAAAGAAAAAAAAAAGAAATAGGAAAAAAGTGCTGACACAAGCTTTACTGTTTGAATTGTTAAGGTGTAGAAAACTTTGTCTAATGTTGAGTTCCTGTTTTTTATTACTTGATAGTTTTGATTCCATTGTTTATAGAAATGCATAAAAGGAAAACACAAACAAACAACAACAAAAAAAAAAAATCCTGTGAAATCATTTTTGCAATTGTACCAAAAGTGGCTTACTATTGAAGTCTGATAGCTTTTTCTAGTGACTAGGCGCGTACAGTGGGGTAGCGCGTGATGTGACGTGTAAGTGACAAGTCGGCGGTGTCGTTCACTGTATAGATGTCAATGCTGTGCTATTTTAAACAACTCTGTAGAGCTAAACTAGGTGGTGTAAACAAGGTCAATTGTCTGTGCGTATTGGCATCTGTGATATCCTACGCTTCCTTGGTGTTAGTTACAAATCATATCGTCATGAAGAGTTTACGTCATTGAGCAGTGCAAGACAGATATCGGTAAAATAGCATCAGTGAACAGAAAAGACAATGTGAATAGCGGCTGCACCTGTTGATGGATCTCTGTAAAGATTTCATTGTTCCAGCTCAGAATTCAAACATTTTGACACTGGATATGTTTTTCCAAATTTCGAAGATCGCACAAATGCGTTCAAAGATTAGCCACTGGAGGTTTTAGCATCACCTCCGTACCTTTGCCCATTTCTCCTCGGTATACAGAAGGAAAGGATTGGCTGAGGGGTTTGTATATATGCACTAAGCTCCTGCTTGTTTTGCTCAGGACAAAACAGGCCACTAAAAATGGACAAACCATGTTAGACGAGAAGCAAAGTGGCAGGGATGGCAGCTCTGTTTTCTGTCTTTTTCTTTTTCCTTGTCATAAAGGGCTTCAATCCACACGTAGAAAGGGACACAGCACGGTGATGTAGAATTACAATCAAGAGCAGCTGCCAGCAGCGCTTCCTCTGTGCCAAGTGTGGGATCTCCTGGTCTTGTAAAGGGAGTTTAACACTGAGGTCGTTGTACACCTCAAGGTGAAAGCAGTTGTGTAACGACATTAACACAGTGCACCTCATCCAGGCTGGTCAGAGCGTGTTGTCTCGGGAGAGACCCGTATCTGCGGTCACTCTCAGATACTCCGTCGCAGAGATCTGGGTGCTGGTCATACTGTGTGTGCAAGTGTCTTGTCGACTTTCTTGACATGCTTATCTATCTGCAGTGACTGGTTAACTGTGGAAAAATATATACGTACGTGACTCTTGACATAGCTCAGTACTGATGTTGGCGTCCTTCTTGCTGTGGCAGTCTTGTAGAGTGTTTTTGTTTCTTCGGTTTATTAATTTCTTTTTTATGTGTCGAGTGTCTTTAAGGTGGCACCGTTGACCAATCTTTGCATCTCGTCTCGAGATGATGACTCGTTATCACACATACTGGTGTATAGTATGTAGCTGCAGTAGGTATTGATGACCATTGTGAAAAAGTGACCCTTAATATGCAACTCAGTGGAAACGCGTGAAAGAGACGTGTAAGGTTAATCAGTATTGTCAATGTTATTTAAATGTCACTTTTTTTTGTTTGTTTTTGGGGTGATTTTATTTGGTTGTAAAATGTATTTTATTCTTGTTTTAGCTTCGGTAAGTGTAAAAGCATTTGGCCCTTGTTTATTTTGTGGTAATTTAAAGGAACCGTAAAGCAGCTGCACTAAAGCCTTATTTAACGAGTCTTACCCATTTATAAATTGAACATGGATATTCAAAGATTTTGCTGTTATAGAGATGTTTGTGCACTAAGTGGATGATAGATTCTGTCACAAGGGCCTCATGCAATATTTATTTTGTCGTCTTTGGGATATGTGTGTGTACGTGGTTGTTCCAATGTGGTTCCTCTGCTGCTACATCAGTCATTAATGCTCACTGTTTGCTGTTACGTCCTCCACGGCACTTCTGTTCTCATTCCGTGGTGTTTTTTTAATTGATCTTAACACTGTAATTTGTTCTGCAGATCTAATTTTTAATTGAACATAGCCGCTTAAAAAAAAAAAATATTAGAGAGGATAATAACAGCACTTGTGTGGCAGTTGAGTAGCTCTCAAAACGTAAGCTTTTTTTTTTTTTTGTGGACTTTTTTGTAAACGGTTGACTGTGCAGGTTTTTTCCCTCTTACTCTATGGAGTGGGTTTTGTGTTTCAAAAGGATGTTAAATCTGCCTAAAGTGAGTAACACAAAGTTAATAATCTGTTTTGTTATATTTCTGTATGGGTTGTAATAAAATATTGCAGTACTTTGTATGAAACCAGACAATAGGTAATTGTAACTATTTATAAATTAAATTATTGTACTTTTTTGCAATCTGTAGATAAGCACTATGTATTCATAAACAGTATCAGCTGTGGATTTCAATGTGATTCTTTGAGGTGTCTAAGTTATTGATGTATATATTGTATGTTTGTTAATACAGCTTACTTTATTTTCTATAAGATCAATAAAATGTTTTGGAAAATGCTTTCGGGGGTGGTAATTTGGGTCTCCTGAACACTCGAAATTAGGTTTTGTCACATTCTGTGGCGTCATTGACCCACTTTGATACTTGTAAAAATAAACTGGCTGGGAAGGCTTTTTGCCGGCCAGGGTGGGTTTTAGAAGACGGCGATCATTTAGATGGCACAATTTCTTTTTCTGTGATCCAAAAAAAGCTGCTGGGTGACCCACTTTGGCTAACCTCAGCGGACGTATTTTTGGCCCGACACGAGTAAAACATTAGAGTCATGAAGGATGTCTAGGTGTGCTTGTCCTAGATTAGGAGGAGTTGTGAGTTAGTCATCTCTGTTCCCTGTGGAGCTCCTACTCCCCCCACAATCTTGGTGCACCTCATCAAACATCAGCCTCCTCAGCAGCGTTTCAACCCCGGCGCATTCAAAACATCTCACGAGAGAATTCCCGGAAACAAAGAGACAGATGGCTTCCGACAACTTCCATCTCACCACTTCATCCTGCAGGGCAAGTCTAAGCCCCGCCGCCTCGGCGTGCACGCATCATGCCGCTGATCCTCAGGTCTATTAAATGCTTCTACAGGTCTGTGTGACCTGTGCCTGAAAACGGGCCTCTCCTCTCCTTGGACGCCTGCCCCAGACGAGCGAATTGCCTCTGAAGAGTTGATTAATTTGGCGGGTTGGGTTAAGGTGAGGCGGTGGGCTATCTAGGACAGCATTCTTCATTTTCACCCACTTCTGCAGCAGGTGCCTGCCCCAGTTCTCGGACCACAACATGCCGTACAATTAATGTTGCCATCCCCATTAGCAAGGTTGCCAGACATGCCAGCTCAAAGTTTAACACTGGGCTACATCTTGCACATTCTGTTCTAGCATGAGGGAAAGGTTTAATCCCTTTATTTACTTTATTATAAACATTACAAGAATGGGTTACCAAGATCTGATGTGAATAATTTTAGGGACTATTCTCAGAATCATACAGTTTTTATTAAAGAGCGAGCACTGCACAGCGTGGGTCCCTGTTCAGACAAAAGATTCAAGTGAAGACAAAGAAGATCAGGATCTTCCCTTTAACAGCCTGCCAGGAAGTGGCTGTGTGGGATTAGAGTGTCCTCTACTGGCACCCTGGTGCAAAACCAAGAAGGAAATGTCTCTGAACAAGGTTTGTTGCTCACTGATCGCCAGACAAGTTGCACGATTCAGTAGTTGTTATGGACTTTTTCAAATATTAATTGAGAACGTGTCTAAATCTCATACATTTTTACTATGAACATTAAGGTTTTAACTGAGAATCGCAGGCAGACACTTTAGTTTTATTGGTACATTTTGTAGTACTGTTTAAATTTACTGAAGTTATAACATATCTATCTATCCATCTATCTATATATATATACTGTATATATATATATATATATATATATATACATATATACATACACACTATGTAAACAGAATAATTTTTCAAGTACTGTATTCGTACAGCTATTTCACAAATTATGATTAATTCCCAAGGTTTGTAGTTATTTTCCCCTCAAGGGAGAAAATGTATTAGATTTTTTTTTTTTTTTTAATCTTTTTTTAAATTGTTGTTGGCTCGTCGATAAAATCTATTCAATTGCCATTTCAGTCAACCTTGAAAAATGATGGTTTTCATAGATTCATTGATTATTTTACATTGCGATCACATTTTGATTCATTAATATCTCAGCATTTGAAAGACTTTACGCAGACAGCACAACAAAGGAAACTACAACTTCAGGCGTGCAGATTTTAAATGTGTACAATAGCTCACATTCCATGAATCAAATATAAACTGTGAAACATCAGTAAATAAAAATACTAAGCCTTTGAGCCTCAAACAGACAGATGTTGTGATCTAAAATAGCTGATGAATTTCAATAGTTTGCATTGTTTAGCAGACTGCTAAGGTGAATTGAATTTTATTTTGTTTGACAGCACAGCAGCAACAGTGTGACAATGGCTTGTTTGTTGGACCAAATACCCCCAAAATAGCCTCTTCTGTCTGCTTTGATTCAGCTTGTCATCACATTATTCAGAACATGATTACTCACAATTGTGTAGCTGCTGCCAGTTTCATTCCTGTGGCTCCCACCAAGATTGGCATTCTACTAAACAGGGGATTGTGTGAATGAACCATATTGATGTAAAACATGTATCCTGATGTGCTTTACAGTCACCTACAAAGTGAAACAACAACATGCTAATATTTCATGGTTATATTTTATAGAAACGATAAGAGGAACTGGTGGAAAGAAGTAAATACTGATGCTGTGATGTTTGGGGTTAGCTCTCGTAGCAGGAGCAGTTAAGAGCTCAGCATGCAGGGGAAGGCCTGGCGTTTGTTTGTAGTTTACTTTGACTCCAACGAACTGCTTAGAATGCTCCTCATGGTTGGTTTCATGAGGCTGTTTGCAGTGCTGTCCCCCCAGAGTGCCCTTAGCCTTACTGTGATGTTGTTTTGCTGGCTTCAGAGCGGGATTCAGGGCTCTCTTGTGCCCTTTGAATCTCCGAAGGCAATAGACCACCCACTGGTATGCCATGTGTCGGGGGAGCTGACAAGTTGTAATTATGCTTCTGATGATTTCTCTTTGGAGCCAGCCATCTACAGCATTGCCCTCCTGTCCACTGCCGGAACAGCAGGTGTCATGGCTGTACCAGGTTGTTAGCCGACAGCGTGGTGCTTTTTTACTTTCCTCCACTAGTGTAATTGTTGTTGTTAGGTGTGGTTTTCCCTTCTCAGTGCTGTCATCTTCTGAAATTGATGCTTTTTGAGGAAAGGTTTTCTTTTAGGGTGGCACCGTGGCTCAGTTCATAGAGTTGTTGCCTTTCAGCAAGAAGGTTTCTGGTTCAAATCCCAGCCTAGTATCTTTCTGAGTGGAGTTTGCATGCTCTCTCCGTGCATGCATGTTTTCTCCGGGTACTCTGGTTTCCTCCTACAGACCAAAAACATGCATGCTAGGCTGATTGATAACTAAATTGTCTCTATGTGAGTGAGAGAGTTGTTTGTCTCGTTTGTCTCTATGTGTCCCTGTGATGGACTCGAGCCCTGTCCAGGGTGTCCCCTGGCTCTCACATGGTGATGGCTGGATACAGGCACCAGTGACCTCCGCGACCTGAAAAGAAAGAAGTGGGTAAAGATAATGGATGGATGGTTTTCTTTTAACATTTCAAGCAATAATTAATAGAACTTCAACATTAAGCGGGACAGAGAAGACAGATCCCACCAGAAGTTTATTCACTGCACACAAACCAAGTCAACTTGAGACAAAGCTGCAAGACAAAGCTGATCCCTTCCTGTCTGGTGGTGTGCATCTATCACCTCCCTTTTTTTTTAACCTGTTTGTGAAACCAAAGGAGCAGTTTTGCATTGAAATAGCCAAGATTGGAGTTTGATTCGAACCAAGGTCTTGAGTGAGATGGGGCTCAACAGCTCTCAGCCCCATTTTGTCACTGTATTCAAAGTCGCTGTGGGCGGGCTGCAGCGGCTGTGGCATTTCACTGCTTTTAGATAACAGCCACTTATCTTCAGCGCTCTAGAGTCGTCAAAGAAAAGTAGGCTTGATAAGAAAAAGACCGGGGATAAAGAAGACTGAAATGTGGACCTTATGTGGCTTGCATCATAAATGGCTTCACAAAGTGGGACAGATAAGATTGGTTATTAAAAGTCCCCGTGAAGGAGACCCAATTTGTAATCTTTCTTTTCACGAAGGCGCTGCGCTTAAATCCTGCTTGCAATACCGTGCTTGCGTTTGACACGTGTCAACTGCAGTGTGCCTCGAGTGGCGCTATCACATGCGAGCCACCTGAGTTTGTATTGTGAGCGTTGATGGTTTGTGTTATGAATACAAAACCATAGAGGACAAGAAGCGTTACTAAAATGGATGGTTTAAAGAATGCACAAAAAGCAGGTAAAGGAGGACAAATATCAGCGCTCTGAGGTGACCCCTCATCTTATAGTGAGACACCTGCAGCTTGGCCGCTTGCCCAGCTTTAAATTGGCGTCTAAAATTGCCGGCTCGTGTGTGAGGCCCTGGGAATATCCGGAATGACAGGCTGTTTGTCTGGGATTGCACACGGATCACGTCTTCTCCCCATCATCCTTTTCCCAATCTTACCCTTCTTCCCCATCCCATCCTCCCCCATAAACACAAGCCTTCCATTCAGTCTTTCTTACTGTACTCTGGTAATTTTCATAGCTGAATCTAAAGAGATTTGAAATTGCCTTTGGTCCCAGAGCCTTGGCAATTAGCAATTAGTGAAGTGATTGCAGAAAGACCCCCCACCCCCACCCCCTCCCTGCATCCGCCTGTGTTCTCCTTCCTGCTGTGCAGTTGCTGCATCTACGCCTGCCTTCTGTCTGTCGTGATAACTAAACCATGACCAGTTGTTTGTTCGTAGAATGATGTATCCAAGCATCTAATGATCTATCAGTGCTACATATGCTAAGTGTGTTGGTGTGATTAGTTTTTGATTATATGTAAAACAGATACACATTATTTAAAATTTTGTGTCAAATGTGCACTTTTTCCCGTTTTCCGCCTGCCAAATGATGTTTTTTGCTTGTGCCGTGCACCACTGACCATCCTTCTGCTCTTCTTGATGGCAGTGACAACGACGAGAAGCCACTGAAGGGAACTAGCTTGTGTTCCAGGGATGATCCTGTAGGAGACAGCGTCAGCAGAGACAGCTTGGTCGGCTATGCAGATGGAGAGGAAGAGTTCAACGAGGATGGTTCGTTCATCGGGGAATACTCAGGACCCAAGTACAGGGGCTCTATCAGTGAGCCCAGTGGACCCAGTCCCATCTCTGCCTAAATCCAGACCACGCTCTTTAAATCCTGTTACAGTTCAATGTAAAGTCTGCTGCCATGACAATAGCTATAGTATGAATAGCCAAATATGATAGAATAAATACAACTCAGGTTTTTAGAAAGGTCTTGCAGGTGGCAGAGGTTTTGCTCATGGTTTTGTAAAAGAAAGATAAAAATCCTGTCTTTGTACATAATGTAAAGTTTAATGATTTGTGTTAAAATATCTGCCTCAATCAAACGCCTTGGTCAATATTATAAAGAAACAAAAAGCTAAATATGTTATATGTTTAATAAATAAATAAACAAGGCACTGATAACCACATATGTTTTACAGTAAATAAAATTTTTTTCTACAGTACTTGCATCAATAATATGCAGGTCAAATCAAACAGATACACTCACACAATTATCATAAGATCATGTATTTTCCTGAATCCCATCAGAACTGTTCTCTGGTTATATATACAATTACTGACCACTTTATTAGGGACACATTGAAATAGATGATCATCCAATCATATGGCAGAAACTCGGTACCTTTAGGCATGAAGACGTTGTGAAGACAACCTGGCAACCAGGCCTCAGAAGCAGAAAGAAAGTGGGTTTAAGTGATTAAACGTGGTTTGGTTGTTGGTGCCAGATGACCTAATCTTTCAGAAA
>JARVGV010000412.1:19510006-19521081 GCA_031762435.1 Hypsolebias longignatus | reverse complement strand
TCGCCGGTTCAAGCCCCGGTACCGACAACATCAAGAATGTGGGTGGGATAAGTGAAGCAGTCACACCTGTCTCCACCGTCATCTGCCCCACTCTGGGCCCTTGAGCAAGGCCCTTAACCCACACTGCTCCCCCGGGAACCCTAGATAGGAGCACTGCTCCACACAGAGGGCTGTGGTAGCTCGGTGGTCTGTGGTTGTGTCAGGAATGGCATCCGCCGTAAAAAACAGTTGCCAAGTCTTTGTATGACTAGTTCGCTCTGGCGACCCCTGACGAAGGGAGAAGCCGAAAGAAGAAGAAAAAAGATAATAATAATTAATTGATTATTAACTTATAATTAATTAAAAAAAAAACATGAACTATGCAGACCTATGTATTTTTTGTGGAAAAATTAATTAAGTATAGAAATAAAGCATAACATTAAAGTGAGTATGTTTTATTCCTTGTACTTGTTCCAGTGTTCACATATTTACAAAAGAAATGACAGAAAATCTATTTAAACGAGTCCATTTGTGTCGTCGTTGTAACAACCGATAAAATTCAGTTTTATGTCAGTTTTGGTCAAAGCTTGAAGGAGCCGCTGCAGAGGGACCAAAGAGCCGCGTGTGGCTCCAGAGCCGCAGGTTGCAGACCCCTGTTTTAGGGGTTGGTTGGTAGATTGAAACTCTTTTCATTCACTCTTACCCTGCAGCCTTTGAGTTGTTCACCTGAACAAGTGACTCTGACACATTTGTAACTGTGTATTTATTTACTTCCCCTTCATTTTATGACAACATATAAATAAAAGAAATCCAGTTGTTAACTTTTTAGAAGCGTCTCATTAAGTCCATGGGCTAGTTATTTCTGGCATTTTTAAATGATTAAAAATGAAGAAATGTGTCTTCTCACTTATTAAAAAGCAAATAAAGTCAGCCTCTCGTATTTGGGAACAGAGATCGCTCCAATCAGCCTGAATCACCGCCAGCACAATTCCTCCAGCAAGGATGTTTTATTATTCCTTTAACTGACCTCACTTTGGGACGTCTTTCATTTTCTGCACATGAAACAGGAAGCTGGAGCCAGATTACCATATCAAATATGGCATTCTTGGAACAGATAAGAGGACCTTGATTCGTTCTGCTGAGGCTTGAAACATCTGAGCTGCAGACCCACGGCTGCCCCGACACGTTTTAATTAAACACAGAAATAAAGAAGAAAGTATCATTTAACGTGATGCGGCTGATGTAGTTTGCATCATGTGACAAAAGGACAAACATACACAACAAAAATAATAACTAATCTGCTTTGTCCAATTTAATGTTTGTATAACTTGTTTTACAGGTAACTAAAATCATTTGCAAACAAACTTTTGGTAAAACTGAGTTTGAGCTCGGTGTCAAACACTTCAAGTGTTTGATTAAAAAAACATTAATCTCTAACATGATTTAGAGCTGAATTAGTGAGAGTTAAAAGTACTTTGAATTCAGTTTCATTATGTCATTTTTGTTTTATTCTGATTTATTTATTAACCTATATGGTACTTTCATGAGGTCCTGTTGTGTAAAAGCTGCTTCACTTGTTTACTTGTTTATTTTTTCCAAACATCTGTTTGCAAGCTGACTCCCTCTATATTTTAGACAAAAAATAAATAGCAAAAGTTCAGCTCATTCAGATTTGTGCTGTAACTTTAGTTTTTTGGAACTATTAAAAGTTTTCATAAATATTTTTAATTAACTTTAAACTATTTTCCCATAGAAACACACGGAGATCTATTTAATTCAGAAACATTGTTCTCTTTGAAGTCAACTACAGAAGAAAAGTTACTTTATTTTATAAAAACCTTTTGGATTAGTTACTGTTCTCTACTTTAATCTTTGAGCTAGCCTTTTGCTACTTTTATTTTTAGCTAGCCTTTTGCTACTTTTAGCTTGTTGCTAGCCTTTTGCTACTTTTAGCCTTTTACTAGCCATCACAACTTTTAGCTTTTAGGTGGACTTTTGCTACTTTTAGCTGGCCATCTCTATTTTTTTAGCTTTCATAGCCTTTTGCTACTTTTAGCTTGTTGCTAGCCATCTCTGCTTTTAGCGTTTAAGTTGACTTTTGCTTATTTTGGCTTTAAGCTAGCAATCTATGTTTATCTTTTAGCTAGCCTTTTGCTACTTTTAGCTTGTTGCTAGCCTTTTGCTACTTTTAGCTTGTTGCTAGCCATCTCTGCTTTTAGCTTTTAGGTAGACTTTTGCTACTTTTAGCTGGCCATCTGTATTTTTTAGCTTTCATCTAGCCTTTTGCTACTTTTAGCTTTTCACTAGCCATCTCAACTTTTAGCTTTTAGGTGGACTTTTGCTACTTTTAGCTAGCCATCTCTATTTTTAGCTTTCAACTAGCCTTTTGCTACTTTTAGCTTTTAATTAGACTTTTGCTAATTTTAGCTTTTACCTACCCATTCTTTTCATAATTTTAGCTTTTAAGCTGGTCTTTGCTACTTTTAGTTTCTAGCTATCTCTTTGCTAGTTTTAGATTTATAGTCTCAACTTTGTGCTTTAGCTAGTCTTCTGCAAAATTTAGCTTTTAAATAGAATTAATCAAAATTTAAGTTTTAGCTACTTTAAGCCCATTTTTTTGCTTTTAACCAAGATTTTCCTACTTTTAGCTTTATCAGCTCACTTTTGCCTTCTTCAGCAGATTTCAGCTGTCCTGTAGCACTCAGTGTTCACGCTACATTTTCACAGAAAGTTTCTCTAGTTATGTTTGACATGTTTCTGGAAAAATCATGCATTTTTAAAAATTGTTTTATGGGGGTTCTAGAAATATTTCATCAAACGTTTAGCTGTCAATAACCTGAGAACATAATCCACAGTTTAGCTCAAAGTGTCCGAGTGAAAAGGCCGGGTCTCGGTGGATGTGGCATGCTGCTGCCTCCAAACACATGGTTTGGATTTCTGTGCATGAAGACCAGGATTATGGCCTTTCTCTTGCAGAATTCCTGCTATTTCTGTGTGGCTGCGTATCTACTGTGTGATGGCATGTCGAGGAATATTTGGGATGCCTGAATATTAATCGGTGGGGTGAGCATGCAAAGAAAACTAATGTCAACAGAGCTGTGCCGTTAACCCCTCTAACCCCTCTGTCCACACCTGCTCCGGCTGCTTGTCTACCTCCCGGCGCTCCTGCTGGTTCCTGCTTTGTCAGCAGCCCGAGAGGAAAATTCCAAGGAAAGATCACAGTCACATGAACTTGCCGGCTTTTTCCATGCCTGCTCTTGTTTGTCACATTGAAGCGTGACAGGGTTTAAAGATCACTGCTAGGAGAAGCATCATCAGGGAGGAGTGCAAAGTCCACTGCAGAGTGTCAACACCAGAGTGTCGTTCATTGATTTCAAGTTTATGATCTTAGATCAGCCCAAGGGTTGAGCTCTGTTTCAAACTCCTGGTGTGAGTTAACGTTCCCCTCACACTGCGCCCGTCGTGCACACGGATGTCTTCAGGTTGCTGCCCTTCAGAGGCTTCGGTGCCATTTGGGTGTCTGCTAACAGGCTCTGCTAATTAAAATTTCATCAGCTCACAGTGATACGCTCATGATCTATTCCTGATAAAAAATACAGGAGCAAAACAGTACAGTATATCACTGGCATAAATAAACTCCCCACCACCACCAAAGACTGAAGCCTCCCGCTCTTGGGTAACCCAATACGTTTTCATCTCTTCTCATTCGACTCCGGTGGCTCCTTATTTGCATTCTTCTCTGCCTGTTCCGTCACCTAAGAGCACCTCCAGCTTGGAACCCAAACAGAAGCTGCTCATGGCAACCAGCCTCTTTTGATTCTGAGTTATGATCTGGATGCACGTTGCACATCATGTCTTTTCAGAGAGGTTTTTAAATGATGAAGACAGTAGCTGAGGCCTTTAGTGACACAACACTGTTATTATCCTGTTGTTATTTCCTTCCAGGATTCTGGTCAAAGCAGGGAGAAAGAAGGAAATATTAAGTTATTATTAATATTAAGTTGCTTGGGGCCCTGATAGGAGACTAATGCACATCTATTCTCACTTTGAGAGATTATGGCGTTGCAACCCCAGTCTAATCTGTGCTAATCTAATTATCCGCAGTCAGTTTTGTAGCTGTCACGCTTTTATGGCCGACTCTTTGTCAGATCAGAACCAGTCAAACTGACTGAACAGTGTAAATTTAATAAAGCTCTGCTTAAAAAAAAACAAAAACAAAAAAACTTCATAAGCAAAGTGTGTTGTAATTTTTGAAGGTAAAGTTGGCATCTGTTGAGTGGTGGGCAGCTGCCAAGTCTTTTTTAAGTTGAACACTAAACAAGAAGTTTGCAAACTTTGTGATAAAAAGAGCCATTTTTACCACTTTGCCTAATTATGATGTCCGGAGCTGCAAAATCTGCTACAGCTGTGTACTGTCAACTGGTGGCCCGTGGACCACTACCGTACTTTCCGCCGTATAAGTCGCACCAGTCCAAATATGTATAATAAAGTGGAAAAAACAAAAATTAAGTTGCTTCACTGTTTAAGTCACATCTATTATGCATCACCGCTGACGTGTCGCGTTTGTTATGTGTCACCGCAGACAACTTGGAAATGTGGGCCGGTGTTGTGGCAAAAATCCAGTGGCTGCCAAATGACGGCCATGGGAGCGAGCACGGGCGAACAAGAGTTTAACAAGATTAACACTTTAAAACAATTATTTGTTTGCTCAAAATACTTTGTAAAAGCAAAGATGCGTCTCAGTTGAACTTTTCCTTAAAAAAATGCACTTCAATGGTCAAATCAGCTGCATTTTGGCTGGGTGACGTGGCAAAATGCAGCTAATGTGACATTTGCTCCAGGAGTTCTGGAGTGAGATGAAGGTGGCTTGGTATGGCAAGCCAAGTGTCTCAATAATAGCCACTTTTACCTATTAATGAGACACTTGACTTGCCATATTGCTCGAGGGCCATCTAGCAGCTGAAAGTGTTCAATATTTTCTATGTGAGAATGAATGAAATCATCAGATCTCAGCCAAAAATTGGTTACAAATATGGGAAAAATGTAGATTAGTCGCTTCAGTGTATAAGTTCCAGGACTTTCAAATTTATACAAAAAGGTGCAACTTATACAGCGAAAAATATGGTAGTTGGTTGGAGATGGCTATCCATGGATATTATAAAACAAAAAAAGTCTGACTATTATTAACATTTATTAATATTTTTACATTTTAATACAAAAGAAAAGGTCAGATTCATGTAAAGAAATAATTTTTTTTAATCAATTTTCTAATGCTTAAAACACTTAACTCTAGAGGCCAATGTGAGTTCTCTTAATTGTTGAACAATTAAATATCCTACTTAAAGCATAAAGTTACAGACAGTGTAAAATTAGGTCAGTTTGTTGGATATCCAGTTATATTTTGAATGAAAATTAAATACTTTTGTTTACTTTGACTTTGACTTTTGTGTTTTATTCTTAGTGTCATCAAATATTCCTTCTCAGCAATTTGTCTTAAAGATATTCCAAAACATCCTGGTGGTTTTGAGAAAAAGATCACGCTGCGAGACTTAAAGTGGCTAACAAACTACTAGCATGATGTAGTCCACGCTTTACGCCTCATATTTGTACTTTTCTTCACATAATTGAAAATGACAGGAAATCTGCTAAAACTAGCCATTTTCATTGTTGACAATAATTTAAATAAAATTCAGTTTTATGTTAGTTTTGGTCAGAGACTGAAGGAGCCGCTGCAGAGGGACCAAAGAGCCACATGTGGCTCCAGAACCGCAGGTTGCAGACCCCTGCACTAAGCCAGTGCTTTTATTCCTTATCGTCGACTTCCTCAAGGTTTAAAAACAATCCTTCAAGTTTCTACAGTGTAACTTTTGTACACGCTTAAGTGTTTTTGTTTTTGCCTTCACAGCTACGACATGGTGCACTACGGCCACTCGAACCAGCTGCGACAAGCCAAAGCTATGGGGGAGTACCTCATCGTTGGAGTGCACACAGACAGTAAGGCTTTAAGTCTTAGAACCATGTAATGTCGTAACCTAAAGATTCAGAAACGTGATGAGCTTTTTCACGGGGCGTGCAGTCACTCTCTCTTTGCTCGTGATTTCTGCTCTTGTTGTTGTCTTGAGATGCTCATGCTGCACACGCTGATTTTTGCTCTCTGCCGGGAGCGAGTACACGCCGTGAACAGAGGTCAGTCTCCGATATGAGGAGCTGGAAAGATTTGTGGGCCAAGTAAACAAATAATCAGATTGTGACCACCAAAGAAGGAAGTTTTTTTTCTCCATCTAAAACAAGTCGGACATCATTTTAGTGAACTGCAGGTCACTGATCACGTCCTTACATCTCGCGCTGCTGCACATCCATTGAGTCAAGGGCATTTCCATTTTAAGTTGCCATATTCTTTGCCGTATAAGTCACACCTTTCGTATAAATTTGCGAGTCCTGATTAATATATGATCCCCCCCCCATATTTATAACCAAATTTTTGGCTAAGATCTTATGGTTTCATTTATTCTGACATGGAAAATATTGAACAATACCATTTTTAGCCACTAGAGGGCCCTCGAGTAATATGGCAAGCGAAGTGCCTCATTAATAGGTTAAAGTGGTTGTTAATTAAGACACTTGGCTTGCCATACCAAGCCATCTTCGTCTTGCATCGAAACTCCTGGAGCAAATGTCAAATCAGCTGCATTTCACTGTGGCGTCAAGGTGAAACACCGCTGATTTGACCATTAACGTGCATTTATTAAGGAAACGTTCCAGTGAGACACACCTTTTATTTAATGTCGAGCAAACAACTAATTGTTTTCAGGTGGTGATCTTGGTAAATTTCAAAGAAATGCACAGTGAGTCCCCCCTTCTTCTCGCTCCCGTAGCCGCGAACTTGCTTTTGAAATGCAGCTAATTTTACTGTCAAAGTGCATTTATTAAGGAAAAGTTAAACTGAGACACACATTTACCTTAATTTCAAGCAAAAAAAATCATTGTTTTTAAGTGTTAATAAAAAGTCATCCCGTGCATGCTCCTGCGGCCGCCGTTTGGAAGCCAATCGATTTTTGGCACAACACCGGACCACATTTCTGGGTGGTCAGCGGTGACGCATAATACATACGACTTATACAGCAAAGCGACTTATTCATGTTTTTTCAACTTTATGAGACATATTTGGACTGTTACGACGTGTACGGAGGAAATTACTGTTGACTCTTTTATTGTAATTGGAATAATCGGGACAACTTTTCTTCTTGATTTCTTCATTTTTGCTATAAAGGTGAGATTGCTAAGCACAAGGGCCCACCAGTTTTCACTCAGGAAGAACGATACAAGATGGTCCGGGCCATCAAATGGGTGGACGAAGTTGTAGAAGGAGCCCCGTACGTCACAACCCTGGAGACGCTCGACAAGTACAGCTGTGACTTCTGCGTGCACGGAGGTAGGAAATGACCCCGCTGCTTTCAGTTAGACTAACATCAAAGTTATGAACAACTGCGAGTGCGTCGTGTTGTTTCAGATGATGTAACTCTAACTGTAGATGGGAAAGATACGTACGAAGAGGTGAAGAAGTCGGGACGCTACAGGTGAGCGTTTCGGTTCAAATGTGCAGAGGCACAAGCTGTCTTTGAGGTTGTTGGAGTCACTCACACAGTGTGCGTTGCGTTGTCACAGAGAGTGTAAGAGGACGCAGGGAGTTTCAACCACAGACCTCGTCGGCAGGATGCTGCTCATGACCAAAGCACACCACAGCAACATCGTGGGTTCTGCCAAATTCCCTACTTGTGCGCTCACTCGACAGGACAAACCAAATGTTCTCCTCTTTTCTTTCCAGGACAGTTCAGACTATCAGCAGCATAAAGACAACTTTGGAAAGGTAAAGCTGAATCTGAGCGCTATAAAACCCTCCACTCGCAGCCAAACCTGTCAGTGGGGTTTGTGTGGAACAATTCTGGCTCTTTATTCTTCTTCTTTCCTCATCGTTCTGACACTTAAGTAGGAAAAGTTGCCCTTTGGGCCAGATGTCAGCTGTTATTGAGCAAAGGTCTTTGTTTCAGACCTACTTAGTAATCATTTAGCGGGCTTTGCCAGCAAACTGTGAATGCCACTTCTGTTCCTGAATGGGCAGAGCCAGCAAACTTTCACTGGCGAACAGTTAACAGCTTCAACAATTAGGACAGGAAGAGTAAATGCTGCTACTTTGGCAAGGGTTTTTGGATTTTTGGACCATCTTTCAGTTTGCTGTTAACAAATCCCACCACTAGGTGGCAGTGATGCTACATAAAGATTCATTTTCCTCAGAAATAACAGGTATCAAGCAGTTGAGCTGTACTGTTGCTGCTCCATTCATTTATACTGATTTTGTTTGGTTAATGTGTTCAGAAGGGCCACAGTCCCTGGACAGGAGTGTCTCAGTTCCTTCAAACTTCTCAGAAGATCATTCAGTTTGCCTCAGGCCAGGAACCTCAGCTGGGAGACACCATCATCTACGTAGCAGGAGCCTTCGACCTCTTCCGTATCCTTTCAGAAACGAACCATTAACTTTCCGCAGATGTTATTTTATTTGAAATCTTTGCATTGGGTTTCCAACAAAAATACATTCACAAACCACTTCACAAATTCTAACAAACTAAAAACAGATAACCAAAATATATCTTAAGAGCATCAAAGTTCATGCTCAATAATCCAGGTAAAAAAAAAAAAAAATCCAACAAAATTCAGTCAGGTCATCTGGATGGTTTCTTTTTTGTTGTTGAGACATTTCGTCCTTCATCCAAAGGACTTCATCAGTCCGAGGAGCCACAACAAACTCAGTCCCACAAGCATCACACCCACATAGAGTTGTTTTATTAACTTTTATTTAACCAGGCAAATCCCATAGAGATCACAGACCTCCTTTGCAAAGGAGGCCTGGACCTGAAGGCAGCCTATGCATGTTTTTTGGTCTGTGGGAGGAAACTGGAGAAAATCCACGCAAGTACAAGAAGAACATGCAAACTCCACACAAAAAGACCCCAGGTCCAACTGGGGGATTGAACCCAGGACCTTCTTTCTGTGAGACAACAGTGCTAACCACTGAGTCATTGTGTTGCCATGGCGTGGACCAACCAGGCCCACTATGTGAGTGGGCCAGTTTGTGATCCCACTAGTGTAGAACAAAACATCTGAACAAAAAATGAAACGGTTCGTCCAGAGGACCTGACTGAACTTTGTTGGATTTTTTTTTTTTAACCTGGATTATTGAGCATGAACTTTGATGTTTTGAACCACTTTGGCTATGGCTGCCTCAAAGGAGTCAACAGGGGATAAGGGCGGGCCCCAGAAACCATCTCATCACCAGCAAACTGGTTGTGAGTGATGCTTGTGGGACTGTGTTTGTTGTGGCTTCTCGGACGGATGAAGTCCTTTGGATGAAGGACGAAACGTTTCGACAAAATAATAAACCGTCCAGATGACCTGACTGAACTTTGTTGGGTATCTAAGAGAACAATGAAACTCATACTTTGAGAAAACATAACAGCAAAAAAAAAAAAAAAACAACATCCAGTCCTGAACTGTTTCATTTCTGAAGATGTAGCAACAGAATGATCAGCTTGATAAAAAGTCCCTGTCCTCCTTGACTCTTCTCCTTTCAGACATCGGACACGTGGACTTCCTGGAAGCGGTGCATAAGCTTGCAGAGAAGCCGTACATCATAGTGGGGCTGCACTTTGATCAAGTAGGTTTTTATTTACTCAATTAAGACCTTCACCTCTTCGCTGAGACAACATTTGTTCTACAACTACTCGTGCTTTTCAGGAGGTAAATCGCTACAAAAGGAAGAACTACCCCATCATGAATGTCCATGAGAGAACACTGAGCGTCCTGGCGTGCAGAGTAAGGTCTTCTTCATGGTTTGTCGTCAGCACGAATGCCATGCTTCGGTTGATTTCATGTGTTTTGCTGCAGTACGTATCAGAAGTGGTGATCGGTGCACCCTTCGCAGTCACAAAAGATTTGCTGGATCATTTCAAGGCAAGAAAATAAGTTGATCGTACATTACCGTGTGGTTAGCGTTTAAAAATAAACAGCCGTTTACTCACGGCTTTGTGACTTCAGGTGGATCTTGTTTGCCACGGGAAGACAGCGATATACCCCGACAGAGACGGGTCTGATCCTTACGCTGTAAGAATCCAGTTACTGCCATGTTCACCTGTTTGTTTTTGAAGCTTTTGATGAGACTTCACTGATAGTTCGCTCTGATTATGTTCTCTTCATATGCAGGAGCCGAGGAGAAGAGGGATGCTCCGAACTGTCGACAGCGGGAACAGCCTCACAACGGATGCGATTGTGCAAAGAATAATCAAAAACAGGTGCAAGTAGAGGCCAGGCTTTTCTTAAAGGAATGCATTGGGAAACATACAATCATGTAATGGTTCTTCCCTTTATTTCAATGGTTCAATTCAGGTTGCTGTTTGAGGCGAGAAACCAGAAGAAGGAAGCCAAAGAGATGGCTGTGATCCAGGCCATGAAGCGACAAGAGGAGGAAAAGAGTAAAGAAAGAGCCCAAGCGCTGCTCTAAGACTTCAGCTGTGCTTCAAAGTCAACACTGACCAGCTAAGTTCAGCTGGTGTACATAAAACCAACGCTTTCTCCACATGATACTGGTGAACAACAGCAGTGGAGTGTTAAACCTGGATGTTCTGCTGTGGGCCCATCATGTATGTTGGTGGAGAAATATAAATAATAAGGCAGAAAAAAGAAGTTGTTATAAATATAAATACATAACTTCAAATTTATATTTTATGTCTTTGGACATTTTAAATCTTTATTATTCTCTGCCTTAAAAAAAAAAAAAACATATTTTATTATTTACTTTTAACATATGGAGTGTGCAGACTTGTGATGTTGGTCACACTGTTAATTCTAAAACAAGGAAGTGATGTGAGTAGTCGTTTCCACGAGGATGTTGCTGCTTTTTGTACAGCAGTGAGCCCAACCCCACATCTAATCCATGTGTGTATACAGGTAGTCCTCGACTTACGGCATTTCGGACTTACGGCCGCCTCCCCAGTGAATGTCATCACACCTCCCATTGACTGTTTTATGCAGTATTTTATGTGTTT
>JARVGV010000412.1:19474906-19485930 GCA_031762435.1 Hypsolebias longignatus | reverse complement strand
GCTTTTGGAAACTCTAGGAACCACGAGTAAACCTGCAGTCTGAGAGCGAAGTGCTCTGTTAGGAAAATATGGAACAATAAGATCTGTAACATAATATGGAGCTAGGTTGTTGAGAGCTTTGTAGGTTAGAATTAAGATTTTGAATTCAGTTCTGGATTTGACAGGAAGCCAGTGGAGAGAAGCTAAAACTGGAGAGATCCTACTAACTCCAGTTAAGACTCTGGCAGCAGCATTTTGGATCAACTGAAGACTTTTTTGAGAAGTATTTTGACACCCAAATAACAAACCATTGCAATAGTCCAGTTTAGATGTGACAAATGCATGAACAAGTTTTTCTGCATCATTTTTAGACCAGATGTTTCTAATTTCAGTGATATTACGCAGGTGGAAGAAGGCAGTTCTAGTAATGATTTTAATGTGGGGGATAAAAGACATGTCCTGATCAAAAATAATGCCAATATTTGTAACATTAGAGCTGGGGGCCAGATTAATGCCGTCCAAGAAGGGCAAAAGACTGAAACTTAATTCCTAAGATGCTCAGGTCCAAAAACCAAAACCTCCACCTGCCACCGTAGGCAGTGAAGATAATAGTTTTGCCCATGTCTGTGAGTGTGTGTCCATTGGTCTGCAGCTTTAGCAAAATATTTTATGAACCAGAGAACAGTTTTTTTTTTTAAACTCCCAAAAAGTAATTACTGGACGTCAACAAAAGATTAATTTTTGACGTTCATCCACAGTCAAAATGGCTGCCACAGCTAAGCAGCCTTAAAAAACACAGACAAGACATTCACTACTTGTCTGTGAGAAAATACCTCACAAACCACGTGGCAGAATTTTATGAAACTCTCAGAAAGTAATCCTTCAAAGGGCGTTGTGGGAGACGGGCAATATGACTTTAATCCTGGATACTTTTGTTGGTGGCAGAAGTACATGAACCTTTAGACTATGCAAGTAAAATGAAGGAGAAACTAAGATGTTTTCCATTAGTTTAATGAGCTGGAGTGGGAGGAGGTGCCATGTTTTATTCAAAAGTACAGAAATGGTTAAAAATGCTCATGGACAAGGGACTTCTGAGCACCTCGGTAAAAGAGTTATTGGAAAAGTTTAGAAAATCAAACCTGAAAGTTCAAACTTACACGAACAGTGTGCCATTCTTTTCCATTTGTAAAACACGGAGGAAGTAGCATCATGCTTTGCCCTTCAACTAGGTCAGTAAGCACCACTGTGAAATGTATCGAGCAGAACGTGTCGTGTGGCCTCCACCATATAAACCACAGGTCTTTGACGCCATCGCTCACATAAAAAAAACATTGTTTTATGTTCAAAGTCGGTTTCGTGCCACTCAAGCTCATATTGAACCTGTAATCTGAGAGAAGTGGGTCAACGTTTCAGGAGCGATGACTGGAGACAAGATAGAAACTTGTAGATGACACGCAACATGTCTGCTGCACATCTGCCATGGATACGGATGCTGCTACTTCTTGGTGGTAAGTACCGGTAAAGCCTTTTCATGGTGTTTTCAAGCTTCCATAAAGTCCTGTTTGATTTGTTTCAGGTGTGCGCAGCAGCCAGTGGAGTGTGAACTATCTGCACCAGAACATTTGTGCTGTCAGAGGAACCTCCGTTTTTATTCCTTGTTCATTTTCCTATCCTAAAGGCGAGACTGTACAGAGTGTAAAGTGGGGTCATGAAAGGAATGATATTTACTCCGGTCCTTTCATTTATGACAGCCACTTAAAAAATAATACATCCTCAAAATTCCAGTACGTTGGAGACAAAAATCACAACTGTTCATTTAAAATACTCCATGTTCAGTCCAGCGATACAGGAAAATACGTGTTCAGATTTATAACGAACTCTATAAAAGGCAAGTTTACCGGATTCAAAGGTGCAACGCTACAAATTCTTGGTAAGTTTTTTTTTCTTCTCGTGAACGGTTGTGAAACCCTGCTTTAAAAGTCTTGAAACTTCAGCTGCACTTTGATCTTCCAGATCTGAACATTCGCACGACAAATGGAAATAAAACAGTAAAGGAAGGCGACTCGATGGATCTTACCTGCGTTTACAGCTGCGATGGGGAACGTTCATCAGAAATCACCTGGCTCAAGAACGGGACAGCCATACATGAGGGACGGGTTCTTCATTTAAGAGACGTGTCTTCCATAAATTCAGGGAGTTACGTTTGTTCTCTAAAAGGACACATAGGAACAACCTCAGGAGTCAAACTCATTGATGTTGAATGTGAGTACTACGTTTAATTACAATACATATACAAAAATAAAAAAACAGGTGAACGGTAGCAATACCCATATACCCATACCAATACCTATCATACCCATCTACTCACTACAGACTCATGTTCAGGCTGTTGTTTAATATACTGTATTATTTTACATTATAAGTGTTTAGCATATACATTATCTTACATCTTTTAGCGTATAATTTAGTGTTCGTTTAGTGTTTATCTTAGGGTATATCTTAGATCCTTATACAGTATACTGTTTCTTTTTATAATGTATATTTTTTCTACTTTTGGGTGTAACGGGGACCTTGAGTACACAATTTCGTTCCACCTCATGTACCACATGTGATGGGAATGACCATAAATATACATGAACTGGAACAATAGTTAAAAACAACTAAAATAGCACTGTGGCGTCCTGAAGCATTTATTTTGTCAAAGGATAATTTATTTAGTTTAAATGTTGATGACAAAAAGTCAATATGAGATTCATCAACACATATATATTTTTAATTTTTATAGTTGGCCCAAGGAACACATCAGTTTTCGTCACTCCATCAGAGATAAACCCTGGAGGAAACGTCACCCTGACCTGCAGCAGCCTTGCAACCCCCCCGGTGAAGAATTATACCTGGTTTCACATGCACGAGAATAATATTACTGCTGTTGCAGACAAGCTGGAATATTTTATTGTGGAAGTTTGTCCAAGGGATTATGGACGGTACTTCTGCACTGCTACCAACAAACACGGGAGTCAGAACTCCTCTGTTGTCACGCTAACGGTCAAAGGTAAATACATTTTTACAGTAATTAAATCCTGATTCTCAGTGGGTGAAACATTTTAGTCATTCCTTGTCCTGTAGATGTCAAGCTTGACCCATAGATCTACTTCAACGAGTGGTTCGATTGATAACAAATGTTTGATTTTTATTCATACATTTTTATTTGAATTAATAAATCTTTAAAAAAACATATTCAATTTAACTTAATCAAGTATGGCATCCAAGTTATTATGACTTTAGTGATAAATTAAAGAAATTACATACCTTTTGTTTGTTTAAATTATAATAACAATTCAGGCTTTATTAGAACAGAGCAGTTATATTGCATTTAAATTTACACATTAAACGTTTTAACATGTTTAAAGATGCAAATGAAATGACAGTTTTGTTGTTTGAATTGACATTTGAAAAAATTAATTCATAGATGTGCTGAGTGAACTAATTTGAATCTTCTTTTTTTTCATTTTCTCTCCAGAGGTTACGTCAACATTTAAGAAAAATATACTCATCCTTATTGTTTTTGTCACAACGCTTCTGTCAGTGAGCATTTTACTGCCCATCCGAAGGCAAGCAGTACTCAGACAATAAAATGTTAATGCGCCGCTCACATAAATGATGTTAAAAAGCTTGTTTATCAGTTTTAGATTCTACAAGAAAAAGTCCAAACCACCTGAAACTAACTGTGAAGTGGACACACAGGTATGACTATAAATACTGCCTAAACCATATACTGTATATACATTATTTTTATTAATACAGTATAGAGAAAGATGCTCCATACTGTGAGACTGAGCTGATTTTTTTCTTTTTTTTTTTTTTAATAGAAAAATAGCAAACTCCAGATTATCTTGTAAACTGGACTACAAATAAAATGTTTTGTTCCTCAGGACCTACTGAGATGATTCTTAATCGTGTTCTGTTTCTGATTAGAATCCCATCTACATGAACTGGATGAGCAAAGACCAAACACACGAGGAACAACATGATGAAGTCATTTATGCATCTGTTACTATCAAGAGAAAACCCGACATGTGGGATATTTTTTTTCAAAGCTTTTAACTAGTTCTCATTTAAGCTGCATCAGTCTCATCAACTGCATCCCCTGCAGGGTGAAGAAGATGGACTCGCCTGGTGATGATGATGATGAATGTGTGATTTACAGCACGGTCTGCAGGTAACGTTCAGTGAGCGTCCGTTTTCTTAATAACTCTTTGCTTAAGGCAGCTTTAGAGCAACCATGTCTTTTTTAAAAAAAAAATCTTTTTCAGAAATTAGCTGCTGATCCCGCCATGAGGCAGCTTCAGTCTGAGTGATGGCTGCTCGCTCTAAAGCTTTTAAAAGGATCCTTCTTTAAATTCAAACCTTAAACTTTATATGACTTTATATGGCAAGGTTCAATGAGGCTAACCTGTATAAATACAGTAAATATGTGCTGTAAAATGCTTCACTAATTTGTAACAGTAAGAAACAGTATTAACCCATAAAGGTTGAGTGTTGAACAACAAAATATGTCTCTGTATTCTCAAGAATAGTTAAGCTTCATGTTGGGGAAGGAACAACAGTGTTTTTTAAAATACTGTATACTGAAACTGCTTTTGTTTTTTGCCTTTTGCTCCTCAGAGCTTCCTAGTCCCAGATGATTTTTTAATGCATTATTTTTAAAACAATATTAATTAGATCCTGAAAAAACAGTTCATTGAATCTACTTGGATGCCTGCAATTATAAAATTGGTCAGCAGAAGAAAAGACAAAAAACACAAAAGACACAAGGTTGTCGCGTGTTTGCTCAGGGGGAAATATGCTCTTGACAAATTGTGAAATAAAAATTTAATCTTTGTTTTCACTTATATTCTGCATATTATTTTCCTGTGTAACTTTATTTGTCTTCTAAAGGCAGCCTCACTTACAGATTTTAGTAATGGCCAAACCATTTCTGATTAATTAATTGTTTACACGAATCTGTAAAAAACTGAACTCTGGAAATCCCTGAACACCAAACAGTATTAACATGTCACATGTTAAGATTTATATTTACATTCTATAATAAACCTTTGCATCACATGACTCTTGTGTTATTTCTTCTATAGTGAGAGACGAGTTTCTTTATCCTAAAATCTCCGTCTGGATGATTTCAGTCCAGGTTACCATGGCAACATGTCTACACTAAAGACTGAAAGTGGACTTATCTTGTTGAAACACCAATCCTGGGTGTTTCTGGAAGATAACCAGGACTTTAACAATGACCATCCAATGTACTTTACATGTATTGTCACACACAGAACTAAATCTGGGCCCATTCTGCCCTCTGCTGAAGATTCAGGACCAGCACACGAGTTCTCAACTACTGAGTCGTCTGCTTTGCTATGAGAAATCTGAAGAGGACAGCCATAAAGAGGCTCAACTACAAAATAGAAAGTCTTCCAATAGGGCTGGCCAGACAATTTGTATAAAAATAAACACCCTAAATTTGAGCTTTACTAAGAAATTGCAGAAAATAAGTCCTTTAAAGCCACATTATTGTTTTAAATTAGCTTTGCAACTCAACTATTTCACAGCTGAAGCCCACATGCAGCTTCCATATATGAATGTTTTTTATTGAAGGGTTTGTGTTTCAGTGTTTTAGTTCTGATTCTAACAAGGTTAAGTCCTTTTGACAGGATCTTCTCTTTTGGATAAAAGACTAAATTATTCAACAAAGGAGAATCCGTCCAGAGGACCTGACTGAACCTTGTTTGATTTATCTTCTTGGATGACTGAGCATTAGTTCAGTTTCACTTTTGTTTCTGTCATAACTGAACTCTCATCTTTGGGGAATTCCTTGATCGAGTTTGTGCACAGTAGTTTCAGGATTGTTGGACAACAGACTAGCAGAAAATTTGTGTCACTCACCTAAAGCGTTATCTGTTTGGAAAAACAAAAATAAAAACTATTTTGATGTGCAGTCAACTCTTGTGTGGAGAATCTGTCAGTGCAACATTTCTATGTTTTTCAGACTTTTTTTTTTGTCGTGAGACAAATTTTTTTCTCAGCAAGGTACAACAATTGCAACCTTCAGTAAAGCACTGTAGAGGTGCTGTCATGGTGTGGCCTGCGTTTCAGCCAGCTGTGCCAAAAACAAAAGCAGAAAACTACCATCAACATTTTCAATATTCTTCATGCTACCAAACATCTCTTTATTTCTGCATGACAGTGTTTAATAAAAATGTGTGCTTTTGATTATCCATGCTGCTGATTTATTTGCCTTTAAGCTGCTATATTCATACCCATCTGCTCACAACAGACTCATGTTCAGGCTGCTGTTTAATATACTGTATTATTTTACACTATAATGTTTAGCGTATATCTTAAGTCCTTGTAATACAGTTTATTTTTTATACTTTATATTCTTCTATTTTGCTATTTTTGGGTATAACTGGGACCTTGGGTACCAGTACACACTTTTGTTCCACCTCATGTACTGCATGTGATGCAAATGACAATAAAGCTACTTGAAAAAGTAGATCAATGTTAATCTTACCTAAATATTTATTTTTTACGCCTTATTTTTGTGTTGCATATAAATAGTAACTGTAATCTTGCTTTAAATGGAACAATAAAGAAAAGCACTTGTTGTGAACCAAACCCACTGATATGATTCATGCAGCCTTGTTTCTGATAAAACGAAACTTTAGGGAAGGCGGAAATGAAAACGTCCCAAATGTGACGTCGCACCATCTTCTGTTCTGGCGCGGAGTCGGACCGAAGCAGAGATCTGTTGTAGTTCTTGCTGAACGCAACAGAACGACTCATTTCTGGTAAGTGCCAAACCAAAAGTTTATGTAACAGAAACGCCGGATTATGAACGTCAGTGTCTGTTTTGAAACGGATCCCATTAGTGGGGCAGACTGACCTATGAGTGAGGCAAGACACGCGTGAGTAAGTGCGGGATAAGTGCGTTTGTGCGGCGTGTTTTGCTTCACGCCTGTGCTAGTTTGATTCAAAGCATGAAACAAGCTAAAGTTAGCTGCGCAGTTCAATACAAGCGCAAGCTAGTTAGCATACTTGCTGCTTAAATTTAGCAAAGACTTGTACGCGACTTTGAGCGTTTACTGTAAACGGATTGCGTGTACAGTATTGTCAAAATAACGTTTGCAATCATAAACTTGTTTGTGAGTATTTTTGTAAAAAAAATAAAATAAGGAAGTGACTTGAAACGGTGTTTTGCGACGCAGATGCGTGATTGGCTAAACCGTTTAGCCCAAAGATCGTGTCCTGAGAAGATGAATCACTTGTATGCCAAAAACATCTGTACCAAGTTTTCCCTCAATACCTGTACTGTACTATATTTCTAGATTTAAATTAATCAAAATCTGCACAATTGTGATACATCGCCCAGATACGTAAATGGAAAATACTGTACATTAATAATATGTGAAATCCGCTCATTGATAGTTTAATTGTTTTTATTAGGCGATATTTAAATATAAATTTTAATATTGTATTTGCAAAATATTCACCAAAATATTGTTACCCATACATTTCCTTTGTGTTTTGATCACATAAACTACCCGGTACTCATCCGTTCAGTACATCAAACAACAACAACAATAATAAAAATAATAAACATATTTTACCAAAAAAACAAAACAAAACAAAAAAACCCAACTCACTCACAAGTAGTGATTGTAGTAGACATTGTTGTCTCAAATTGGTACCATAAAGCTACGATGTTTTAGAAAAGACTAAACTTAATTGCATCTTTTAGCAGCTTAGGTTTAATACATAATTCATAGTGATGACACTACACATTTTCAAATTACCGATATCATGAGTTTACCACATATAGAACACACACTTTATAAACCTTCTCTCCCTTTATAAACCTTCTCTACCTTTATTCAGTAAAGGTGAAGGATTTGCGGTGTTTAAATTGATCCGAGCACAAAATTCCAGGAGCACTTTACCTTAGTATAAAATATTTAATTGGACACAAAGTTAAAGTATGCAGATATTACATTGAATCAGAATGCAGTCTCATGCCCCACCCCCTCAGGAGTGGGCAGACTAGTGATTGGGTTTCAAAACCTCTTGATGTTCAGAGTGACACCGTGTTCCAGCCACTCAGGAGCAGATCATATCTCCATGGTTACTCCGAAGGCCACAGACGGCCAGATGCACATTCTTCTGACTGATAACGGAGAATTTATGATGTCACAGGACCACCTAATATTCAAGCTTACGCTTTGGCTCTCATTGTCTAAATTAAAAGCGTTAACACACTATTATTGGGCATTTAATCTTTAACTATTATTACTGTGAGAACCTGAAAGACTAATTACTCAAACTGTGTTAAGTATAAAGTATATAAATGTTGTGATTAACTTTATTTATGTTAATCAATGTGTGAGCAGTGTGGCACGCTGCAGCCATGTGCTGACCTCGAGTTCTGCTCAGAGAGCAAAGAAGGCCTGAGCAGGCAGTGTCTTTCTTACCTGTGTCTTTGCTTCACTCAGAATGTTTGATTAGTTTGTAATTATATCAATTGTGAACTTGTAAAATTATCTTTAGCAAATGTGAGATTATATAAAACAAAGTAATAAGTAAACACTTTAAAATGAATACAGGCCTGTAAATACAGTATATAAAAATCCAACAAAAGACTACATATAATGCATATAATCCTGTTTAAAACTAATATTAAAAGAGCTTTGGACTACTACCGGTATTTGAATATTTCAGTGGGTAAACATCTCGTTCTCTGCATCTAAACAATTATCTTCTAACTGCCTTGTTGCTCAGAAAGGAAACTGAAAGGAAATAGAAGTTTTTACAATACATGCTGTTTTTTAAACTCCTGATCAGCAGATTGAATCTGAAGGACAATGTAGCATCTTACTTTTTTGTTTAACTGATTCAGGTTTGCTGTAGAAGCTCTGACATTTTTTTCTCTTTTCTTGCTGCGGATGTTATTTGGCGGGCCTGAGAGTGGGCGTAAAGGCTCACTAACATTATTGCAGACTTGTTTTTATTATTGTAACAAAGAATTTGAAGGTCACTTTATTGGGTAAGTCTGTCCAAAGAACAACTGACCTTGTGATTGTTGCAGTGCTGATCATAAGACCACAACTGGCAAAACTGAAAGCGAAAGGGAACCGTTTCACTGTGGAGCATGAACATAAAATAATTTTGTCTTTTGCAGAGCTCTCTGAAGATGAAGTGCCCAAATTGTGGTCATAATATTTTAGAAAAAGGAGCCAAATTTTGCAGTAATTGTGGCCAAAGGCTTTCTGCTCAACTGGCAAACACACAGGGTAAGTAGACGAGCTCAAATATTCTGATATATTGTGCTGTTATACCTGTTTACTTAATTTTATTAACCATTAAGTGTATGTGATCAGTTATTAATTTGAATGTCACTTTGTACGTAGTTAAATGTTTATCTAAAATGTAATCAAGTAAAATATTATCACATGGTCTGCATGAAAGCAAAGTGATTAATGGGAGGTTTATTTGTCACAGTATACTTCTTCCATTTCAGTAACATTAGAACAAAATCAACTTACATAAAAATGGCTTAAGTAGTAGTTATGTAGTTTACTGATTAAAGCAGCACTTCTGTGTTTTCTGGTTTCACTTTTGCATTCAGGACAAATCTGAGGTTACAGTGAAGGACGGTGTGTTTTCAGCACCTGTACAGTAAAGCGGAGTCACTTCATACACAAGCACAGCTGCGGTGTATCAAAGCAAAACTAATTTAACAATAAAGATGAGCAGACAGATCTACATTCACATTTTATTTTGTCTTGATTGTATTATGTGATGTGAGGAGTGCTTAAAAAAATAAAATAAAACGAGATACAGTTAAAAGGAATGCTTTAAGATTGTAGTACCGGTATATACTGACATCAGTCTTCTAGAAGAGTTATTTAAAGTGCCACATTGGTTTCATATTCCTATATCTTCTAGTTTATCATTTTAAATTGCATGGGTTTAATTCAGATGCAGAAAATCTGCCTAAACCTTTGGTAGCAGAGTCGGAAAGAAGAGCTGACGAACCCGAGTCTCAACAAAATGTTCAGCCTTCAGAAAACAAGTCCAATATATCTTCCAAACGACTGAATGATGAACAACCCAACCCGAAGAAAAAGGTGAGTGTGGCTGTTTTGCCCTGATCATCTTTGATGTCAGATGAGTTTATCTGAATACAGCAGTTGTTTCTACTTAAGATAAAAACTGTGATGGATGCTGTCAAATAGTTCTATTGATATTGGAGAGGCATGAGTGAACACAAGTCATTTCAGCTGTATCAGAGCTATTTTATGTCACTGCTGCAATATAATTTCACAATTTACAAAACAATTACACACATAGAAAACATGTCTCATTTTAGACTTTAGACATTTTTAGACATCAAGTAAACATTTCCAGAAACAGGGGGCATGAATATGATTATAGAGAGACTCTAGTCTCCAAAATAATGTACCATAATTTCTGGACTGTTGAGCAAAACTGAATATAAACTGTGTCCACTAAATAAAAAATAAATAAAATAAGAGAGATGTATATTAGGCAGCTATGTGAGCACCCGGGTGTGATGAGGCTAAATGTTTTGGTGGCGTGAAGCTTGGTAGCCCGTTCAAAAAAAACAAAACAAAAAAAAAATCCTTAAAATTGCCTGCAGCATTTTATAAGCTACGCATGATGAAAAAAGTAGCGGTTTATAGTCTGGAAATTACGGTAATTAGGTCTAAATCACAATTTAGTCTCAAAATAAACACAAAGCAAAGTCATTTTTAAATTTATTTACCTTTATACAGGTAATCTCATTGTGTCACAAGAACTCATTTTCAAAGTAGACCTGTTTTTTGGAAGCAAATGGTGGGGGTTAAGGGCCTTGCTTAATGGCCTAGAGTGGGGCAAATGAGAATTTGATTTGATTTGATTTTTATTTATTCATTTTAAAAAGGAACAATACAAAACAGTTTCATTAGATACAAGAATACAAAAATAGGATAAAATGA
>JARVGV010000412.1:19435152-19462081 GCA_031762435.1 Hypsolebias longignatus | reverse complement strand
TTCGGTTTCGTTTACGGCCGAAAATCCGCGTTTACGGCCGCTCGTGCGGGCAGTTCCGGTTTAAGGCTAAATCGGTTTCCGGCTGAGCCGGAGGAACGGATCTTGGCCGTTAACCGGGGACTACCTGTATATGCAAAATAAAATTAAATAAACATAAATGCTGATGTGGTAAATCTGTACAGGTGCAGACAAAGAGCTGATTGAGAAGCTTTCTCAGGATGCCAGGGACAGACTTGCCATAGCTATATCATCATTCACTGCCATAAACAATCAGCTGATCCAAGGACACATTAAGATCAACCTGCTCAACATCATTCTGGAGAGGAAAGCTTCCTTCTTAGAATTGATGAAGATGGGTAAAATCTGAAATTTTTGAGAAATACATTCAGAAGTTGTAAAATTCAACTGGAATATTAGTTATATTAACATTAAGAGGTTTCTACATTCTTTTAACAGATTGCCTGTCTGAGAAAGAGCAATACAAAGACGAGGACAAAATGACGATTTTGTTGGAGCACAGACAAAAAGAAGTGAAAGCTCTGTACCGTGAAAAGCAGCTTGTAGAAGTCATTTTAACAATGTGTCGCAAACTTGAGGAACACATGACTGGTAAGGAGAGACCGTACTAATTGACTTCACTATTTTGATTTGCTAAAGCAAAAACAATACATGCTCATTTCATTTTTGCAATAGTTGATGTTGCTGACTTGGAGGGGAAAATGCAAATCAACATTGACCTGATGCCTTTGGACCATTTTATGGAGGTTAATCAGTTTGACCAAATGGACTGTGACCCAGTGGCTGGCATTGTTACCTACTTCAACTTGGATGAAGACATCAGAGACATGGCAAAAAACCTGTTTGCCTTCAAAGACAGCCATGTTTTCAAAATGTGTTGGGAGAACAATGCTATAATCCTGGCCAGGGATGAAGTGGAAGATGATGAGGATCAAATTGCTGACATAGAGGCAACGCCAGACATGATATGCAGTGACATTTACTTTCCTTGTTTTCATGAATACAAAGACATTTATGTTCGTCTGAAGAATGGCAGCATAAGGATTGAAGAAATTAAAAAGCTTTTTGGAGCATTCAAAGACAAATACGATAAACTCACTCAGGAGCTGGACATCATGTGTAAACTTGAGAAATCTGCCAACAAACAATGGATCCACACCAGGGTCGAACAGGTCAAAGAGTATCATGAGCTTCATCTGGCTGTGGCCTCAGCTATAGTTATCATGAAGGTCAAAGAGACGCTCGGTCTTCAAGGGGACTTCAGAGTTTTGGAAACACTCGAGAATGTTGTAAGTAAATTTGAGAATGCCTACAAAACATGCTTGGAAATTCAGAATATACAGTGCATTATAAACACTTGTGTAGAGTTGCATTTGGGCCCAAAAATCCAATCCGACCCTGCCCCAGCCCGCAGTCATCATTTCCGAACCCCACCCGACTCAACAAATTACCGGTAATAGTAATTACAGGTCCGAATCCGGAAAAAAACCCAACATTTTTTATTAGTTATTAACGATCAGAGACGTGCAGCTGAATGGGACAGAAGATCGCAGCTGATGGGGTGTTTGTCCTTTCATTTAAACCCTGTTTCTGCCTGCATTCTTCTGAATTACTCAAACACATGGACAGCTCTGGCTCACGTCTGCTTTGGGATACACTTGTCATCGGGTACGTGCAGCTGAATAAAAGATGCAGAAGATCGGAGCTGAGGGGGCTTTTGTCCTTTCATGGCCGTAAACGAGCATTTAAACCCTGCTTCTGCCTGTATTCTGATTTATTCAGATAGACCTTGCTCTGACACGTCTGCTTTGGGATCTCACCTGTTTGGGTCATCGGCCGCATGCGTCCGATGGATCGCTTCCTGGCAGTATAGTCCCATCTGAAGCTTAACTGAACTTTTTACTTCTTTCAAGGCCTGCCAGCTCGCGAGGAAATGGCTGCGTGTGGCTGGTGGATGTATGGCAGTTTATGTTATCATATAATTGGATTGCGACTTATCCTGACCCAATTAAAAGTCCGACACAGACCCGGCCTGCCCATCCAGCACAATGTCATGGCCCAGCCCGCCCCGAATTTGGGTCGGGTGGGGCCAGGCTTAGGGTTCGGGTTAGAAATGACAGCTCTACTTCTGTGTAAAGCTAATCTTAAAATTTTCATCTAATTAAAAAAACAACCTTTTAGTTGTTTGGGCATAAATGTTGCATATTCATAGTATATTTACTAATAATAATAAATGTTTTTGTTTCTCCATTTGAAGATTTTTGGTGTTAAAAGCTTTAAAAATTACCACTTTAAGAACCACAGACATTTTAAAGGGATTTATTAACATTTGACTAGAACTCTAACTTTGACTCTTCTCACTTTAGATTCATGCAGATTTTCAAAAGGAACCAATTAGTCGAATTGACGTCGACTTAATGCAGGCAAAGACAGTTCTGGTTGACATTACAGAGTCACGCAGGCAGTGTCTAGATGAACTCAGACTCAGAGGACACTTTGTGAGATGGGTGAAGGATGCCCTTGAGGGTAAGTGTAGTTTTCACATTTTTTATCTTTGTGTTTGTTTATAATATATATATTTTATCTGTTATTTCTAGATATTAATGAGTTGAAGGTGTTTGTGGACTTGGCTTCCATCTCTGCTGGGGAGAATGATATGGATGTGGATCGGGTTGCTTGCTTCCATGATGCGGTCCTCGGCTACGCTTCAGTGCTTTATGAACTCAAACCAGACTCTGGCTTTCGTGCCTTTAAAGAAGTGCTCAACAAGCTCTGGAGAGCTTTGGAAAATGACAAGAATCTGCCTAAAAAACTAGTAAGAAAAAGAATAATTAATGAGTATTTCCAGAAAACAATCACAATTCAACTTTTAGATTATTTACTTTGCAACCTGTTTTGTCAAAATACACTAATACAAGTTTAGGTAACTTTGGAAAGCTTTGCATCTAAATAATGTATTTTCTGTCATATCAGAACCAGAATAAGCTTTATTATTGTACCGAGATACAGCGAGAGTAATGTCCATGCAGTCATCCAAAAGATGGGCAGAGTGCACGTAGCTGCTGCTCTTTGAGAGTGAGGCCTCTTCTCCTTTTCAGAATGCATTTTTTTTAGATAGAAAAGGGACAAAGCCATGACGAGAGGATAGTGGCATTCCAAAAAAACCCTCTTCACATTTTGTCCTAACAGGACACAATTTAAGACATAAAAAAAAACTGCCAGCAAGCACATTTATGAACATGTTACATTTGACTTTGACGACAAGGCGGTCCATGAAGCACTAACACATAGTCAATTGTTCTGATAAGATGGTGGTCAGCCAGCACAGTTCTGATAAGCCTACCCAGAAGTTCGGGTGGGGTGGGGGTTGCCATAGACAAAGCTTTTCCTTAGTTTACACATTTCACGGGAGAAATTGATATGTCGGCCTGTTTTAACCGAAGGAGTCCGATTCAGATAAGCCACAATTGTTGATTTTTACAGGCAGACTTTTTTTCTTGTCAGCCTTAAGTCTTACTGGTACTTCCAAGATCCGACATAGCCAAATAAGGGTGCATTCTACTAGTCCGTGCTTACGGGCCTCTTCAAGGTTGTTTCATGCTGGCGAGTCCCAAAGCCGCAGGTGGCCTGCAAATCTCACAAATCACCTCCATCTCACGATTTAGCTCATAAATCAGCTGATTTTGAGTCCACAAACCATGAAACAAACCTTCACATAGGCAGCAGCCTGACTAGGCCAGATTAGCTGCGACCGTCTTCTTTGTATGTTGATAAACCAGGAACCAGACTATTCCAAAAATAAGAAACCTGTTATCATAAATCCAATTATATGCAATTTTGGCGTCCTCTATCAACAGCAGCAGTAGACACATCACATTCCACTTCCCCAGAGACATATCCAGTTGCATACATGTCGTCCGGGCAGACATGAGGGTTCTTCCGGACCCTGTCGCTTTGTTGAAAAGATTTTGTCAATTGCGTCAAAAGCCCAATCAGTTTGATCCATAACAATACGAAGTTTTCATTTTGGAAGATGTGTGAAAATAGGAGCTCCAATACACAGACAGAGAGCAAAAAAGTAGGAGGAGAACAGGAAGAGGGAAGAGAATGTGAGCCTCGTACCAGAATGAGTGAGGAAAAATCATGTTTTGATGAGACAAATATTAATAAGTGTATTAACAAGTGTTTATGTACATGTTGTAAAACACAATGACAGATATTTGGATGACTTCATGATGAAAAAAAAAATCTGAACATTTTCTTTATTAGCGTGACAGTGCACGTCATCTGGAGTGGCTAAAAACTGTAAAGGACAGCCATGGTTCTGTGGAGCTTTCATCTCTCTCGTTAGCTTCAACCATCAACAACAAGGGAATCTACCTCATCAATGCACAAAATGTCAAGCAGGTAAAAACACTTGGATAATGAATATTGCTTCACTGTTACATGCGGTACAGAAATCCTAGTTCTTATCAAATTATGTGGACACATATTTTTGTCGTTTGATCTAGTTGACACTTGAAAGTGCCATGAAGCTGCAGATTCCAGAGGAGCATGACGACTGTCTGCACATGCGCAGCTACTCTCTTGAAGACCTGAGAGAGCTGCAGAATAAACTTATGCTCATGTCTGGAAAAGGAGATCAAGGGCAAATCGAAGTTGATCATTTTGTGGAGGTATGTTAAAATATATTTTTTTAAACTGGGCATTCAGACCTACTTTTCAGTACTGCAAAAAAAAAAAAATCATTTAAATTACAGTATTTGTTATATAAAATCTACACCATGAGGGGAAAAAAACGTCACCACCATGTGCATTATTGTTTCTGTTTTATAGGTTTTTGCCAGTGTTCAAAGACTAACTGAGGCCTTCATTGCTCTTTACTCTGCTGGAAATCCTCTGTTCAGACACTGGGAAGTGCAAATAAACTGCTCCTCAAGTCAAAATGAACCCAGCATTGTGATGGACTTTAATTTGGACAAATCTCTCAGTGTTGTTGTAGAGGGCAGCATAGAGTTGCAGCTTCCTGAACTTTGTAGAAAAATGGAGAAATGTCTGGACTACTGGATGGATTTTGTAGACAAACAGAGATCTTATTATTATTTTCTGAACTACTACACTGCTGAGCAGATTGTCTACCTATGTAGCAAGCTGATTCAGCAAAATGTGACCAGTGTAGAAGACCAAGTTCTCATGATGCTCTCATTCATTAAACCAAATTGCACTTCTCAAGATT
Organism: Hypsolebias longignatus; assembly: GCA_031762435.1. NCBI lineage: Eukaryota > Metazoa > Chordata > Actinopteri > Cyprinodontiformes > Rivulidae > Hypsolebias > Hypsolebias longignatus. The sequence continues at coordinate 19,456,827 of JARVGV010000412.1, read as the reverse complement.
TAAGACAAGTGTGGCACACACTTCAATATGAAAACCTCACCAGACCAGAAGAGCAGAATGAAGACCTTGAGTTTCAGACTTTTGTTGTGGTATCAAGAAGTGAGCTAGAAGATCCAGACATGACAGGAGATTTGGATTTTTTGCAAAATCTTGCAGGGAAAGCCAAAGGTTTGCAAGCATTTGACCAGATATGGAATGCTTACATGAAAGACATGAAGAATTCCCTCCCAACGATCCTTGATATAAAAACTCTTGGCCGACTCTTGGAAAAACTGGCTAATGGAGTTGACAAGAATGAAGTGGATGACAGTGAAGATATTTCTGATGATAACTTTGGGAATTTTCTAAGAAGGCAGCTCCCTAAAGGTCTGGACACTGGAAAGCCAAACCTCATTGTTTGTCCACATGATGACGTCTTGACATCTTGCGTCTCTATTTATATGAGTAGTTCAAACGAGGCACTTCCCACCTATGATGAAGTCCTTCTGTGCAACCCTTCAACTCCTTATGAACAAGTGGAGCTTTTCCTCAGACGCTGCCTTAACACAGGATACAGGGGTCAGAAAATATACTCTCTGGTGTATGGAGATCTTCTCACGTATGACGTGAGCTCTAAAGTTGAGAAGTTTTTTCAGAGGATGAAAATGCAGAGCAGGATAGAGTACATGCTTGTTGTCATCTGCAGCTCAGAAAGAGAGCATGCCTACCTTCCATCTGCTTTCAGCCAGTACCGGTTGCCTATGATTCCACAAGAACCATTTTCCAGAATTCAGAGATACTTACAGAAACACTACATCGTCCCAGAAGAACAATGCAGCGCAGCAGCCTCATTTAAAGACAGACTGTGTGTTGGTGTTATCTCATCCAAAAGAGCTGGTGTTGGTGTGTATATGGATTTCTTCATAATAAGGTTATCTAATTGAAAATGTTTGTCTTATTCAATTATTAATTTGTGAAATTATCTTTTTATTTGCAGGTAAATCTCTGTACATTAAGAGGCTTTATGAGAAACTGAAGCGTTCTACCAAAAAGCAATCAGTAATGAAACGCATTCGCTTGATTGAGCCTAGCATTGATGAGACTGTCATCCTTCAGTCTCTGTTGGACACCCCTAAAAGAAGACTCGCTGTCTTCCACTTTGATGTCACATCATCGGTAAATATTAAGTGAATGCTGAGTATAATATAATATAACCTTGTACACTCATTACTTGACAAAGTAAATATTATGTACACTTAATCCTTCATTTGAAAAGGTGCAGAAAGGTCTTCATGAGTTCCTCTTCAAATTGTTGATTTTACGCTACTTGATGGACTCTGAGGGAAAGATGTGGAGGTGCAACACCAATCAGCTTTATGTCATGGAGATTTTAGAGCCTGCTGTGAAGTTGACCAGAAATGTCACTCAGGAGGTACATTTTAATAAGCATCTTGCACAAGACCCAATTACCTAATTTTGTTGATGTTAAGTGGTAGCATACCTTATGTTTTATTTTTTATTTCTCATTTTTATTAGGCACAAATGGTGAACAACACTTTCATAGACGTGTTTCCAAATGTATTTTGCCGACCACCAAAAGCTGTACTTATGCTAGAGATGAGAAAGCAAGAGGACCCAACATTTGTGAGCAGTGATGACCCACTAATGGATGATGAAGAGTTCAGGAGTGAAGCCTTTCAGCGACCATACCAATACCTTAAACGGTTCCATAACCATGCTGATCTAGATGCTATTACTTACCAAGGTGTTGAGGGATCCCATGTGGAGTGTCTGCAGATGTTTCTTATGTACTGTGGCATTATGGATCCATCTTGGGCAGAACTTCGAAATTTCACTTGGTTTCTTAACCTTCAGTTGAAAGATTGTGAGTCCTCGGTTTTCTGTGATGCAACTTTCACTGGAGACACACTAACTGGATTCAAAACCTTTGTGGTGGACTTCATGATTCTGATGGCAAAGGACTTTGCCACCCCATCGCTCAGCATTTCTGATCAGAGCCCTGGCAGGTCACAAGTTAATTTGGCTGGGGTTAGAGATGAAGACCTGGCTCCCTTTCTCATCAGAAAAAAATGGGAAACAGAACCACATCCATACATTTTCTTTAATGACGACCATGTGTCCATGACTTTTATTGGGTTTCATCTTCAGCCCAATGAGCAAAACTATGTTGATGCTATTGAGCCCACCTCCGGAAAGGTAATCAAAAAGAATGTCATGACAAGAGCACTGTATGAAGGCCTACGGCTCCAAAGAGTCCCCTTTAATGTCAACTTTGATAGCCTTCCAAGATGGGAGAAAATAGAGAGAATCTGCAGAGTTCTTGGTATCCAGTGGCCTCTTGATCCTGATGAAACATATGAACTTACAACTGACAATATACTGAAGATGCTAGCAATCCACATGCGGTTCAGGTGTGGCATCCCTGTCATTATCATGGGAGAAACAGGGTGCGGTAAGACTAGGCTCATCAAATTCCTTTGCGATTTGCAGAAGAGTGGAGTTGCAACTGAAAACATGAAACTGGTGAAAGTGCATGGAGGGACAACCTCAGAGGTGATCTATGCTAAGGTCAGAGAAGCCGAGAATGTTGCTGCTATCAACAAGCAAGACTATGGATTTGACTCTGTTCTCTTCTTTGATGAGGCCAATACTACAGAGTCTATTAGCAGTATCAAGGAGGTCCTGTGTGACAAAACTGTGAAGGGAGAAAATTTGACTCCATCGTCAGGGTTGCAAATTATTGCTGCATGCAATCCTTACCGAAAGCACACAGATGAAATGATTCAAAGATTAGAGTCTGCAGGTCTTGGGTATCGAGTTCGAGCTGAAGAAACCGATGAAAAACTGGGATCTATCCCTCTCCGTCAGCTTGTGTATCGAGTTCAAGCTTTGCCGCCAAGCATGATTCCTCTGGTGTGGGACTTTGGACAGTTAAATGATCACACAGAAAATATATACATCAAACAGATTGTACAAAGGGTGATTAAAAGCAAAGAAATTGATCAAGCTTACATCATATACATCACTGATGTTCTTTCGGCTTCACAGAAGTACATGCGTACAAGAAACGATGAATGCAGCTTTGTCAGCTTAAGAGATGTGGAACGCTGCATGCAGGCTTTTGTTTGGTTCCATGATCATCATGAAATGTTTTTTTCAGAGCTTCAGAAATTTGAAGGTGAAGGTCATCAAAGGCATCCTGAGACCAAAGACCCTGTTCTCTGGTCTCTAGTTATGGCAGTAGGAGTGTGCTACCATGCCTGCCTTGAAGAAAAGGACAAATACAGACAGAAAATCAGCAGAAAACTACCATCACCTTACACCCCATCAAAAGTAATGCAAGAAATTTCACTTATGCAGGACTTACTTTTGAGTGGTGTGCCAATGGGAGAAACTATTGCAAGAAACAGTGCCCTCAAAGAGAATGTCTTCATGATGGTTCTCTGCATTGAGCTGAGAATCCCGCTCTTCCTTGTTGGAAAACCTGGGAGCTCAAAGTCTTTGTCTAAAACTTTAGTGGCAGATGCAATGCAGGGCCAAGCTGCTCATTCTGACCTCTACAAAAGGCTCAAACAGGTCCATTTAGTGTCCTTTCAGTGTAGCCCTCATTCAACACCAGAAGGCATCATTAATACATTTAAGCAATGTGGGCGATTTCAAGAAGGAAAGAACCTGAATGAGTACATTTCAGTTGTGGTTCTTGATGAGATTGGGCTGGCGGAGGACTCTCCAAAGATGCCACTGAAAACTCTTCACCCATTGCTAGAGGAGGGATGCATTGATGATGAGCCCCTACCACACAAAAAGGTTGGATTCATTGGTATCTCCAACTGGGCACTTGACCCTGCAAAGATGAACAGAGGTATTTTTGTCTCCCGGGGTGACCCAGATGAAAAGGAACTCATTGAGAGTGCTAAAGGCATATGTTCATCTGATGAAATGGTTCTTGAAAAGGTCAGGGATTTATTCAAACCATTTGCAAGATCCTACTTAAACATCTGTCGCAAACAGGGAAAAGGTTTTTTTGGCTTACGTGACTATTACAGCTTAGTTAAGATGATCTTTGCCATGGCCAAGACCTCTCAACAGACACCCACAGCAGAAGAGATTGTAAAGGCCGTGTTGAGAAATTTCAGTGGCAAAGATGATGTTGATGTTGTTGTTGTCTTTACTCAAAGACTACAGATTAAACCCAACTTGGAGAACATCAGCACCACTGAGTTTGTGAAAGAAAACATTCAAGCAGTTGGACAAGAAGAGGAGTGTCGATACCTTCTTGTGCTAACAAAAAACTATGCTGCCCTACAGATCCTTCAGCAAACCTTTTTTTCTGAAAGTTGTCAACCAGAAATAATCTTTGGATCTAGCTTCCCCAAAGACCAAGAGTATACTCAAATCTGTCGTAACATCAACAGAGTAAAGATATGCATGGAAACGGGTCAAACAGTTGTGCTTCTGAACCTACAGAACCTATATGAAAGCCTCTATGATGCTCTCAACCAGTACTATGTGTACTTGGGAGGGCAGAAATATGTGGATCTTGGGCTGGGAACCCATCGTGTAAAATGCAGGGTACACAAAGACTTCCGACTAATTGTCATTGAAGAAAGAGAGGTGGTCTACAAACAATTCCCAATACCTCTGATCAATAGGCTGGAGAAGCACTACCTGGACATTCACACTGTCCTCAAAGCCGAGCAGAAGAAGCTAGTTGAAGAACTGGAGAGATGGGCAAAGCTTTTTACATCTCTAAGCAACCAGCATGCAACAGGAGTTCAGACATACAAATATCAGCTCCCAGATGTTTTCATTGGCTACCACTCTGACACATGTGCTTCTGTGGTTCTTCAAGTTATAGAGGAGCAGAAGGACAATTTGGAAATCTCTGATTTTCAGAGGGGATTGCTTGAAAAGGCTAAGCTCATACTCCTTAAATGTGCCACACCAGACTCAGTAGTGCGGTTGGACTGCACAGGCCTGCCAAAAGTGGAGAGCAAACATCTGGCCAAGGTGTACTTTGAGGAACAGAATAACAGCTCTTTAGCTGTCTACATACGTGCTCACACAAGGATGAAACCCCATTGCTCTTCCTTTTTCACAGAGGTAAACTAAATTACATTTTCTTACACATCCTTCCCGTTTTTAAAGTTTTTAATGTCCATTTACAATTTTGAACATTAGGTGACAACGTTCTCCAGACTTTTGACAGCGTTTGAAATGGAACCTCTAGAACAAATGTTCCATAGCGTTGAGCTGCTGTCACTTCAGCAGTTTGACACAGAACATTCTTTCCTGAAGAAGATCAGGTTTGTTTCCTGATATACTTTGTGTGTTCATGCTTTATACCAACTGGTGCCAGTTAACCCACAACACAATTGATTATTTAGTAAAGTGTAGCAATAATTAAAGTTATGAAGATACAGTATATACAATTCTATTGAGCATCAGTTCAGTCAAAACTTATGACTATAATTGTATCAGTTTTTGGTTGGTTTGACACCAAAAATCAATCACAGTAAACTGGTTTATTATTTAAAATATTTTGTTAAAACACATATGTAAAGCATTTGTGTTAAAAAAAAAAAAAAATACACTTAGACTTTATTGCATTGTAAGGAATGACCTTAAATCTTAAAACAGAATTATTGTTTTGTTATAGGAACTTCCTCACAGCTGGAACTGGAAAAAGTAACATTGAACCATGCAACAAAATCCTCATCATTCAGTGTGATTTTGATGAAGCTTCTCACAGTGCCAATCTCATTGCATCTGCAAAGTATGTCTCACATTTTTTGTGTGCTACAGTGTATTGTTAATATGTGAAGTATTCATAAGTATATCCAATTTTAGGTATTCGTCAATAAATGAAATCAACAAGGTAACGCAGGAAAGCACAGGAAGCAGAGTGTTTGTCTACTTTATCACACGACTGCCAAGAATGGAAGGAGGCACATCTTACATTGGCTTTCATGGAGGTAAGATTAATGACTTGTAAAATTTATTAGTTAACTTTAACAGGTTGGTTAAAAATAAAGAGTAACCCAGACCGTCTTGCTGTTTATAGGCCCCTGGAGATCAGTTCACATTGATGACCTCAGACGCTCAAAAGACATTGTCTCTGATATAAAGACTTTGCAAAACATGACAATCAGCCAAATGTTTGAAACAAAGGCACATTTTCCTGAAGGTAAAGGGTTGATTAAATACTTATTTTAGGCAAGTCCTGATGGAATTGAATTGGTGGGGAGAAGGATGTCTAGGTATCCCCCAATGTAACTTTTTTTTTTTGTTTGTTTTTGTTTTGTTTTTCTTTTTTACCAGCCATGGAGGTGGATGACATGTACACTGAGACTGAGAAGGAGCAGGCTGAAGAAAATGTAAGTATAGATTACCGTAGATATTTCGCAAATGTCTTTTTTTCTTTTTTTTTTTTATAAACGTGTCCCATTGTCTTAACATCAATACCTGGTTTAATTTAGTTGTGGGTCACTAAATTTAGGTTTTATGTCTATCTTTTTTTTCTTGCAGGGTTCAGATAATGCTGTTGACACAACAGCATTGCTGCGGAGCTGCGTACAGAGCGCAGTAAGCATGCTGAGCGATCATGTGAAAAGTGGCTTTCGCAGCACTCGAAGAGTTGCAATCCTTTTGACTCTCCTGAGTGACAATGATGAAACTAAAGGTAAAATCAGCCTTGCCTTTTTTGTTGTTGTTTGTTTGTTTTATTGTTTTTGTTCCAGCACTTTCAGTGATCATCTTTGTCTGTCTTTAGGTGAATTTCTACAAACGCTGAAGAAGCGTCTTCACTCATTGTTAGTGATTCATGATGGCAACACATTGTCATCTATCAAGAGCAACTGGGTCCTCAAAGAGGCATCAAACATCGATGCCCTACAAGAAGGAGGAACATTCAGGTGATTGCATTAGTTTGAGAGAAATTCCATGCAAAACACGCCCTTTTTTTAAGCGTCGTTAATTTTTTCTTCTTTTTTTTTTTCTGTTACAGGCAAACTTTATGGAAGCGAGTTCAGGCTGTGATTGCCCCCTTCTTGGCACAGCTAGTTTCAATTATTGACCGTGACCAAAACATGGACCTTTTGCTGGATACAAACTGCAGTGAGTCAGTGAAGAGGTTATGGTTGGATGTGTTTAGCAATGAAAAACTGCTGGAAATTTCTCACCTACCCATGGACCGCAGGCAAGTATTGGAATTGTTAATCTTTCTATTAAAACAAAGTTCTGTAGCTAAGGATATTCACCATATTTTATTGTTCTTTGTACTGTATATTTAAACTTTGTTTAGCTTTGAGACGAGAACCATCCTTGTACAGAACTTCATTGCTCAGGGTGAAAACATGGGCTGCAGCATGCCCTTCAGTTGGAGGATTAAGGATTACCTGGAGGAGCTGTGTGTTCATGTTCTACAGAATGAAGGTAAATACAAGACATTAGGTCCTTCATTTAGTGAACATGCAGATATTGATTGCTTTGTTGTATTTATTGTATTTAAACTGGACCTTAACATTTGCTAGGACACACCCAACAAGAGCTTGTTGAGTTCTTTTGGAAAACGCCACTGGGGCGCTACATAGCAAAAGCAAATTCAGAGATGCAGATGGAGTTTTATCAGCGCTACCTTCAAGATTTCATCTCTATGACCATGAGCATCACCTGTCCAGAAGATCTACAGGTTGTTTTATAATAACTCTTGAATTCTTAAATCTTACACTGCAGCTATGCTTTGATTGTTACATGTGCTAATAATGCTCATCTGCTTTTCTAGCTCCTCCGTAGTGCCTTGAATTGTTGTGTCACTGAGCTGCGGCTGCAGCTAAACGACACTGAAATGGTACCAGCTCTTCCATGGGTCCATGCTGCTTATCACAAGTTCAAAAACCGGCTGCAGAACCTCTTGAGGATGATATGTATTGAACCCCAAGTGACTAAAGATCTTTTGGGAAATCCACATGCCAGAGACAACATAGAACTAGTGAGTTACAACTCTTTAAGCTGTTATTGTCCTTTCGACTGTCCCCGTCTACTCCAGAGCGAGCAAACTCGCGTGAAAGATTTGGAAATTGTTTTATACCAGATGCCCTTCCTGATGTAACCTAGGCTGGAACTGGTGGTCTCAGAATTACAAGACTGCAACACTGACCATCGAGCAAGCCAAACTCTTCAAGCTGTTATTTTTTGGGGGGGTTATCAAAGTTTTTGGGATTGTCAAACTGTTGACTTTTATTTATTTTTTTTTTAAATTGAATAACAGCTTGCTAAACTATACTTATGTAGCCTTTATTATTACCTCAAACATGTCTTGGTTATATTCCTTGTCTCCAAGGTGCTCGATGTTTATGCTGCCTTTGCATGTTTGGAGCATCTGGAGCCCAGAGTTTTGGACAATGATGCTCAAAGACAAGCTTGGCTCAGGCAGGTGAAAAAACTCCAGGTTCCCATTGAGTTGATCTGTTCAGAAGACAGTGTGAGACATTATGGAGAGAGGAGCAAGAGATTTGTCAGCCGAGTCCAGTAAGTCAAGCAAAACCTAAAATACTTTCAATATTGAGTGCTCAACGTTCATAGTTTGTCATAAAATAATGGCATGCATTGTGTAAGATTATCTTTATGCTTTTGCGATCTTAGATCTGGATGGAATCGCGTATTTTCTCTCTCTCTGTTTGTGGAGCACATGTTGTTGGGCATTGAAGAGTTGGACAAGAAGCTGGCACCTGTAGTTTTGGAGAATACACGACGGCTTGGCCAGGTTTGTCCAGGATCCGTTTTAGTCAGAATTTCAGTGATAACTTAAGTGACTTGCCATGAGACTGCTTCCACTTTGTTTTCTCCATCAGTACTTAAATGCTTTTCCTTTTCTTCCCCATCAAGATGCTTGAAAAAAACTCTGACCTCAAAAGTCAGCAGATGTTTGAGGAAATCGTCGTCCTGCTGAAAGCCTGCAAAGATGGAGCTGTGGATCGCATTTTCAAGTAAAAAAATAAATAAATTTAAAAAAATCCTAATATATATGTTGACCATGGTACATCATGTTTGTTAATAAAGTTTCTAAGTACAGTACATGACAAGCTATGGTTCTTTAAAAACTGAAGTGCCCGCTGTGTATAAAGATAAAGATCTAGATTTTTATAAACATTAAAACCATTAAATATGCTGTAGTCCTTCGTATATCGCGGGGGTTAGGTTCCGGACCCTCCACAATAAGTGAAACAAAACGTGAAGTAGGAATGCTATATTTTTAGTATTTTTTCAATTTTATTTTAATGCTAAAGTTAAATTGTCATTGATTTCTTAGTTGAAATAACATACCAGAGTTTAATAATCAAGATAACTTGATAATGTTCATTCACTTAACTTAAAATTTTAAGTGGAGTGAGCTGCTCTGTTCCATTCAGCAAACCTACCCTGCAGCGACGAATCCCACAATGTACTGTCCCCATCACGAGTAATATTAAAGTTGACAATCATATGTCATGTACAATCTTTCTTCTTGTGTACAATCTTACTTTGAAAAACTACGAAAGAGCTAGTCCGCGAAAGGCTAACTGCGAAGTCGCTAGGAACTTACTGTAGTCATTTTTGTACATGAGTGACCTACTGATTGCTGTAGTCTTTGTATTCTTAAAATGTTCTAGTTTCTTATGTTTACTTTTTTAATCCAGGTTTGGTCTTTTGCTGTGTCCGGTCTGCATGGGAGACCCTCAGGATCCTCTCCACTTGCCTTGTGAACACATCTTTTGTGTAGTCTGCGTCAAACAGTGGCTGATCCCAGGTCAGATGTACTGTCCACTCTGCATGCAGCAAGTAAATGATGACTTTCCCTTGGTTCCATCACATGATATAAGGTGAGGTCTTGTGTTATTGTTTCAATACCTTTCATTCCTCATAAAAATCAATATTGTAATGCATTGTTTCTGCACAAACCCTCTTATTTCCATTAACTTATTTTCTGGTCTCGGGTCTATTCTGACAAACGTCTGTGTGACTCTTGTTTTGTGTAGGGTTCTTGTCAGCCGACATGCTCAGTTTAGGAAGCGGTGCAATGCTTTCTTCATAGAACTGGTGTCTACGATGTGCTTCAAAGATAACTCCCCACCGTGTTCAGCCGTCATTCTTATTTTGCTGTCCTTCCTCATGGTGGAAGTCAACACTGTTCCCATTCTCAGCGGTACCGTGCCACAGCAAACCTACCATACTTTCAAGTCCACATATGTGCATCTCTGTCTGTTTTTACTTGTAGAAGATTCACCATGTCTGAATATGACTGAATAAGATTAATGGCGATAGGCACCAACTCCACTGCTACCCTGAACAGAAAAGTGTGTACTGTAAAGAAACTGGATGGATCTTTGAATATACCTGTATCCTTTTTTTTTTCCTCAGGTAAGCGACAAATGCTGACAAAAGTGCTCTCTCCGTTTGACGATTCTACTGATAAAAATCCAGTGATTCGCTCAGTAGTTCTTAAACTTCTGCTGAAATACAGGTGAGGTGCTAAAGTTAAATATCATATACTGTACAGGTAACTTGTACTCATGTATGTTTTTATTATTTGTGGTTGTGTTTCCTATACATGTATTTGTTAAAATTGCTTGTTTGTTTTGTAGCTTTGACGAAGTTAAAGAATATCTGCAGCGTCATCTGGTGTCTGTTGAGCAGAGCAACATTTTGGAGGAGATGGACAAAACTGAACTCTACTGCATGTACATCAACTGTCTGGAGGTACAAAGGGCTTCAAAAGCTACAGTTAGGCAGCAGTATGCCACACTTAGGTGTAGATTTTAACTTTTTTTTTTTTTAATTTGTCCTGACATTGTTCCAGGATTCCATGTTTGAGAGGTTGCAGTTCAGGTCTGTTGCAGATCAGCAGTCATATTTGCAGGAGGAGGGTGCCTTCTTGACCGATTACCTACAATCGCACGGTCAGCATGCTGAAAAGCCAACTGTGGAGTACCTGCAGCAGTTAGCCAGAGTGCGTGTGGACCTGGATATGACTGCTGACCTGATCGTGGAAAAACTGAGAGCCAAAGGTGTGTAATTTATTTCAGTACAACAGAAAAGTCTTATATTCTCCTATATGTTGAAATAATGTGTTAATTTTAGTCAAATCATATGTATTTATTTTATTAAACTTTACCCAGGATCTCCGGAAGGTGGTCAGAATAGATCCACAGCCTTCCTGGGCAGTGTGGTTAACCTGTGCAGGAGGAGTGGGAACGACTGGTATCGGGTGTATTTGATCCGTAAGATCAGCAGCCAACATGGAGTGGAGTTCGTCAAGAAACTTCTCAAACGGGATCAAATGCGTTGGCTCTTCCCTGAAGAAGTTCAACAACAGGTTCAGTTTGATTTTCAGTGTTAGTGACCAGTAAAAGGCATTTTTCTGTCTGCGTGGAATTCAACTATATCCTGCTTCATTTTTCTCTGTGCACAGAATGAAGAAGCCGCCCCAGTAGATCAATACCTTGTGTGTGGGGAAGATTACAAGACTATCAGAGAGGCTGTTGCAAAGAGAGTTCTGGAAGGCAAAGTGCAAGGACTGGATGAAATCTGTGAGGTAGCATTATGTCACTTATTTGATGAGCTAGAATCACACCCTGGCATTGGATTTTCATCCTTGTTTACATGAAATTTTTGTTTGTTGCTTTTCTTCATAGGGGTGTATATGCCCGCCACAGCAGAAAACAGTTTACCTTCTGTTATCGTTGTACAGAGAAATCACCACTCTCTATGGACAAGCCAATGAGAGCTTCCATCCCAAACCTGAGGTTTGGTCAATTGTTTTATTCAAACAAACTAACCCAAATTTCCAAAGTTAAATGTTCATTTCTTTGCAATTACTTCTATAAACCAAATTTTACAGTTATTGAATCGTTTTACAGTCATATTTACAAGAAAATGTTTTTATTTTTATTTTTACCAACAGCATCTTGAAGTCCTGACAACTTGCATCCAGTCATCCAAAGTCCTTGCCAGTGCGCAGATGAAGGCCTTTGCTCAGGCTCTAGTGACCAACCGGATGGAGTTGTTGTCTGTCCGCCCCGGAGCCTCTGGGGCCCAATGTATGACTGTGGAGTTACTTGTTCACTTAGCTGCTGTCCTGCTCTGTGGAAACCAGGGAATCTTAGCTCCTCTCCAGCAGATTGCATTGACACCTGCTAACATGCAGGTGTGTAGAACATCTGCAGTCAGCGATAACTACCCCTTGCTATTTGAAGTGAATTTAATGCTTGTTATTTGGTTGTGCAGGCTTCGTTCTTGCCTTCTATGCCAGAAGACATGGTAGCAGTGGCCCAAACAGCTCTGGGTCCATTGCAGTGGTACAGTAAGTAAAAACAGAAGAATTGGCCTCTTGCATATGAAAACTGTAAAAAATCTAAACCTGTCAAAACAACAATTTATTCTAAACCTTTCATAGGTTGTCCAAATGGTCACCCCTACCCCATTGGCGAGGTATATTCTGTTGATTTTGTTTTGTATAAAGGTTTTTATTTTTCCATATTCTGTATGACTGTTTTTTTTGTTTTTGTTTGTTTGTTGGTTTTTTAACCAGTGTGGCCAGCCCATGGAAACAAGTCGCTGTGTGGACTGCGGTGTTGTGATCGGAGGGAACGATCACAGAGCAGTTCCAGGATCTCAGATTCTTCAACCTCAGTACGTGGTTTCCAAAATCAATGTGAAAATATGTACATCAAAAGAAATACAGTGGTCCCTCATTTATTGTGGGGGTCACGTTTCGGGATCCCCCCCACAGGCTGTGCAAAACAGCAGCTCGGTTCCGGTCCGACTCAAGTCAGTTTCAGCAGACCTACCCTGTCAGTTCTGGTTGACTTTCTGTCTCACGGTAGTCCCTGTGGGTTCCGGAGAGAACTCTGGACCTCCTGGCAGCGCCTCACCGCTCAAAAGTCCTTGTGAGCCAGTAAGCACCTCTCAGCTTGGCTGACGAGTCTGGAGGTCCGGTTCTGGTCTGGTTGGTTCTGTGCAGCCCTTCAGCACTGAAATGCATTTTGGAGGGAGCTGGACATTCGGATGGCCAGCACGGGACCAGACGCTGGTCTGTTTGAGTCCAAATCTGGGTGGGGAAAGTCGCAGTGGGTTCCGGAGAGAATGCTGGAACTCCGGGTGACGCTTCCCGCTCGAAAGGCCTTGTGGGCCTGCAGGCAGCACTCAGATTCACCGATGAGTCTGGAGGTCTGATTCTGGTCCGGTTCCCGGTGGGTTCCGTGCAGCTCTCTGCATCCGCTGGGTGCCGAAGTCACTATGAATAAGGACCAAAGTTTTCTAATCGGATCAAAACTTTCCCTCTACGTATTTCAGCTGAAGGCAACGGTGTTTCTGGGTGCGGCAGTGTTGACTTCTGGGAAATGTAGTTCTTATGAGTGGGGATACAGTGTAGGCTTATTGAGAGAAAACTACACAATGGTGGGGCCTGTCTGAAGTATTTTATTTTTTAACTTTTTACTGTACAGTATCTCGTACTGTCCCAATCACATAATCAAAGTTGACAATAATGTGTCTTTTACATGTATTTATTTTTTTCTCATGTTCAATCTTACTTTGAAAAACCACAAAAGAGCAAGTCTGCTAAAGTTGAACCGCTAAAGGGCGAAGGACTACCGTACTTGAATTTGTGCAAATGTCCCTTCGATTTTTATGCAAATATTTGTTTGCTTTTTGACAGATGTGACCGCACTCAGACGGGCCACATCCTCGGTGACCCAGGACGACGAGACAATCCAGACATGTTGGACACGAAGAGCATTTCTCCGGTTCCCTTCACCATCATTCGCATGCTCACTCACTTAGCAATGCTGATTGGAGCCTGCAACAACATACAGGTGGCTTGGACAGAATCAAACATTTAAACATAATATTTTTAAAGCAGCAAGTTCTCAATTTGAGCTCTTACACAAACTGGTACTACATATTGTTCTGCTAATCTGATCCTGTTAAGACAGAATCATTTATTAACTTTTTGTTTGTTTGTTTTTCCAGTTTATTTCTGCAATCATCAAGCCTCCGGTTGCAGATCCTGTTGCATTTCTTCTTGCTCATGTGCGAAAAGATGTTGAACATCTCATCAGGTCTCTGGGTAAGGGGACTGATGACACAATCAGCACAGTTCACCTGCTAATCAGCAGCTTACTGAATCCCCTGCAGCAGCAGACATGTAAGTACCCTGCAACAGATTTGTTCCCTCACAACCCTAAAATGACTAAATAATTTTTTTTGTTTAGCAAAAAATAAAAATAAAAAATAGAAGAGGCACCATTTTACCTCATCTGACCTCTAGTGGTCAGGTGTTGCAAAGCACCAAATTTCAGTTTATTCCTTCAACTTTTATTTATTCTAAGTCAACAAATACTGAATTCCTATGTTAGGTCATGTGTGTTTTTGCCCCTTAGCTGTTAGTTAAGTCTAGTCTCACTTTGTGTGGATTCTCTTTCAGGGCCTGTTCCTTATAACAATCATCTCTCCACCAAAGACAGTAGAAATGGGTGGGAGATTGAATTGAGCAATACCATCATTACACCTCAACTCAAGGTAGTTTAGGAAACGAGAGTGCAATCTTCATTAACTATTTCTCTTCCACTTGTTCATAAGAGGTCGATGCGCATCCTCTGTTTCCACAGCACCTGGACAGACGGCTGAGAGAAGTGAACGCGTTCATCCGGGCTGACTCTCGCATCTCTGCCAATCCGATCATGAAGCTCGTGTTTGGTGAACCTCGTCTCCTCTTGGCCTCACTTCCCCCAAAATCTCTGATTCATTGTTCAGCCGTGTGGAGCTGCAGGGAGAAAGTGTCCCTGCTGAGCCTCACCCACATCGTAGAGCAGAATGACGGCAAAGACACAGTGCCGGTGCTGTGGAGGTTTTTGCACAAGGTAAGAAAACGGCGTCAAACATGTAAGCTGCATTATGTTTCATAAGAAGTTGCGGTACTGACGTTATTCCTCTTTTTTTTTTTTTCAACAGGAAGCAGAGCTCCGACTGGTGAAACATCTTCCCGACGTCCTCACACTCCAGAAGGATCTGGTTAAGAAGTTTCAGAACAACACTGAGCTGACTTACAACACCATCGCCGATTTTCTTCACAGTCACAAAGGAGGTATCAAGAGCATGTACCCTCATCGATCATCAATCTATTTCAACTGTATGACTCACGGATTTTTATTTTCAGAAATGGTATTGTAAAGTAGCTGGCAGCATGCAACATGTAGACCCGCCTGCCAGGAAATTAGTAGTTTTAGCCAGAACGAGGACAAGGATTGAGTACTCTTAAAGAAATAAAATCTCTTTCACACATGACAGCATCAGATGATAACAGCTATGTCCAAATAAGTTGTGGTCAGTCCACCCAGTGTTCTTTTCTCTAACAGACATCATCACTCTAAAAAAAAAACAAAAAAAACCTCTGTTTTCTTTTTAAGTCTCACTTAAAGCCTGGTACGAGAAACAGATCCGAATCTTCCTGACAACGTGGAATCAGCTCAGAGTGTCTCTGGAAACTAACGGTAAAAACAAATACCTGCTCTGCTGCTCTGAACGGCGTAACTTTATCATCTAACATGAATTCATGTTTTTTCAGGTGAGATCAAGATTCCAGCCGAGTTCTGCCAGAAGGACCTGGACCTCAGCAGTGACTTCAAGGTGCTGTTGCCACAGCGGCATGGTGCAGGCCTGTGCTCCACAGCTCTCGTCAGCTACCTAATTGCTTTGCACAATGACCTCATCTACTGCGTGGACAAGCACACTGGAGAGGAGACCAGGTGGGGGCGCTCATGTCACATTTTTCCTCTTCTAGACGTTTGGCTATAAGTTCACGTCTGACCTCTCCTGTAAATGCATCATCAGTGTTTTAAAGCAATATAAAACTATGGAGAAAAATAAACTGGAAAAGAAGTTTGACACAACGGTGATTCATGTTTGTGCTATTTTTATGTGCATTTGTTTCACAGCTATAAAGTGAGCCCCGCAGATCTCACCGATCTGCATGTGATCCGTTACGAGCTAGAGCGGGACATGATGCCTCTGGTTCTGTCCAATACCCAGTACAGCATCGAGAGGGGCCAGGAGACTCTTCATGAGTATGATTTGCTCAAGATCCAGCAGCAGATCATGTCTCGTTTCCTGCTGGGCAAACCTCTCATCACCCTCAACGTGAGGACACAGTTTGAAAAAAAAACAAACAAAAAAAAAAAACAATCAGTGAATCGCTGAGCAAAATTCTTAAAGCACTTTTAACTTCTTTCACATCCTGCAGGGCATTCCAACACTAGTGAACAGACACGACCGCGACTATGAGATCATCTTTAAGGATGTAAAGGCAAAAGTGAAACAAGTAAGGGATGATTGTTTGTAATAATTTTCACACACTTCACTTAATAAAACTTTTTTTAATGGCTGTTTTTCTGTGAGCAGGAGCCTCTCCAGACTCTCACCCTCTTCGCTGTGGCTGGAGAGCTGCACTCCTACAGCGAGGTGTGTGAAGCTTTGTCCACACTGGAGATGGCTCTTGGCTTCCTCGCCATGACTGGGGGCGAGCCTCACATGCAGCTGTCCACCTACCTGGAGGAGGTGCTGCAGATGGGAAACCAGATGGCTCATCATATTGTCAAGGTCAGCCTATCTGAGGCACCGGTTGCAGGATCCTGCTACTTGTTCTCTGTCCTGCCAAACGATCAGTCTCGTTACAGTTTAGATGCACAGTTTCCTCTTGACTGCAACTTTTTAGTCCGTTAACTGTAAGACATTGTGTCTAATCATAATTTACAAAGTTATAACTGTTTGGTTTGGTTCATGTGCCTGATGTGAGATAACGGGTTTCCTGTTTCGCCCATAGGCCTTTAGCATGTGTTGTCTGAAGCACTCTGTGGCTCTATGGCAGCTGCTGGCCTCACTCAAATCAGAAAACATGCTGCGGCTCAAAAAGGTCAGCCATCACCCGCCTGTAAACAGATCCAGAAGGGGAAATCGTATCTTTGAATTTTGTCATAGTGGTAAGAGCAATGAATTGTTGATTTGTTATTTAGCTAATTCTGTTTTCTGGGTGTTAGGATCCATTTGTGGGAGTGTCAGAGAAGTACAAAGAAGCCCTGGGAGAGGACGAGCACAGGCTTCTGATTGGTTTCTTCTCTAAGAGCAGCGCTGACAGTTTCCTGTTGGAGATGCACGAGTTCCTGGTGTTGGTCCTAAAAAAACCCAACGCTCCTGATACTTACAGGCCTCACTGGGGGTAAAAAGAAAGCTTACTAGATTTTTTTTTTTAAATTCTTATTTAGTCATTGCTGTTCTTTGTTTCCTTATTTGTCATTCACACAAATGTTTAGGCCTTAAGTATGAGAAAAATGAGGGAATGCTTCAAATGATGTTTAGGTCTGAGGAATTACAATGAACATAATTCTTATTGGAAGCTTACACAATAAATATTTTGCTGCATTTTAGTCAAGCATGTTTCATACACAAGTCACATAAGACAGCAAAATGAATTGAAGCATGATAATCTGATTTATGACAGTTGTTTTGTTTGCTAATTAAAATTTTATATTTCATTTAAATTGTTTATTTATATAGTGCCAAGTCACAACAGAAGTCATCTCAGGGCACTGAACAAAAACATTCACATACATAAAAAGGCCAATTAGTAAAGTTATTTATCTAAGAAGCCAGCAGACTGTGTTGAATCTTCACTTTGTCACAGTCTACCATCCTGAGCAAGCACAAAGGCAACAGTGGAAAGGAAAAACTCCCTTTAACAGGAAGAAACCTCCAACAGAACCGGCTCAGGATGAGGGGCCATCTGCTTCAACCAGCTGGTGTTTGAGTGGAACAGAAAGCAAGAACAAAAACAACGAGAGGTCCAGGTGTACTTTCTTTTGAAATAAATAAAAAATAACATGTAAAGAATAAAAATAGTGACAAATATGTAACAGGTAGAGTAGAAAGTAAAGACAGCAGCAGAGTGAGGAAATGTGGTCAGTTTGTCCTCCAACAGTCTTAAGTTTATAGCAGCATAACTAAGGGATGGTTCAGGAAACCCAAGCCAACCCTAACTATAGGAATTATCCAAAGTTTTCATTCTTCATTTATCAAGAGAGGAGCCTGATAACTGAAGCTGCCTCCCATTCTGCTTTTGGAAACTAGGAACTACATGTAAGTCTGAAAGTGAAGTGCTCTGTTAGAAAAATATAGAAAAATAAGTTCTGTAATACAAGATGGAGCTAGGTTGTTGAGAGCTTTGTAGGTTAGGAGTAATATTTTGAATTCTATTCAGAATTTGACAGGAAGCCAATGGAGAGAAGCTAAAACTGGAGACTAGGGGTGCACCGATTTATCGGCCGGCCGATTTATCAGCCCTGATTTCCTTAATTTTCGGAAATTGGATGATACTTGCATGAGAAACCAATTTTTACCAATTTTTATTTTTTATTTATTTTTAAGTTTTAACAATAATTGTCTGAGCTTCATTTATATTTCAGAGCACTACCTCATGGCCAGTTAAAACAAGTTTGTATTGTTTCTAGGATATTGTTCAAGAGTATGTTTTTCAACAAAATAATATTGGAAAATTGAAGGTTCATTGTGACCTTATAACTCCTGACAGTGTCGCTTACAAAACATAATCAGTATCGGCCAAAATTGGAATCGGCAGGTCAGACTTTTTAGAAATCAGTGATCGGTCAGAAAACTGCAATCAGTGCACCCCGAGTTGTAATTGTTTTGGTCAAATCTTTCAAAATAAAATTACAATCTCATGAGTTAATACTAGTTGTCACGTTGTGCGGCTCTGCTACTTCCATCTCAATTCATTTCTCATTAAATGTAAAAATGCCAGAGTTATCAATTTTTGTGCTTTCTATGCCCATTTGGGTGTGGCACCCATCTTGAATTGGTTTTGCTCCAGTTCTTGTTCAATTTAAAAAAAAAAAAAAAATTATGGAAGTTTTATTTACCGGTAAGTCCATCCAGTGGTTAATGAGATGTTTTCATATGAGATGCATGTACTGTAGCTGACAAAACATTGTCTGCCCTAAAGCTCCATAAATGACAAATAATGTGAATAATTTTAGAACTAAATAAAACAAATACAACTAGTTTTCTCATTGTGAAAAGAAAATGCTACCGTTTAGGTTTTTCTTGTATTAACTAATTGAATTATTGATTGAATTGACACAGTTTGGGCAGTTTTGCTTTTGGACAAACAAAAGTCTTGTGATAATCTGCAGATTGAGGTAAATTACAGATGCAGCTTTGACCTTTTGTGCAGCCAAAAACTCCTCTGTTCAATCCTATAATCCAGCTGGGAACCTCCTGCCCTTGTGCCACTTATTTAGAGAGTAATGATTTAGGAAGACTGATAAACTCTGGATTACAGGTTTAAATGAAGTCTAAACATAACGGACTTCTCGCATACGAGCCACGAGCATGTTCACACTAACTTCAGCACACTTCTCTGATTGACTATGTCTTGACAGATGTTTCGTATCACTGTTTTTTTTAAAGACCAACATACTTCACACTCTCCAAAATACTGATGAGTTTAGATCGAAACTGACTAGCTGTCCTCTTGGGGTTAATCTGAGAGGTCAAGCTGCTGTTAATAAACAAACTCCAACACACTGATTAAAATACACTTAGAATAAACAGAACAGGCACATGTACACACAACCAGCTGTCTGCAAGAGAGGTCTGTCCTCACTGGTTTAGTTTTAGAAGGAAAAAGCAAAGCCTGTGAATCTGAACACTGTTTTCATACTCTGGGATCTTGATCTGCAACGTGCCACTTCCAAGTCTGATGCAGGACTCCCCCTTTGTTTCCCAAGGCATCATCTCAGTCCAGTCAAGCCCTGAAGTTCACCACATCTGACTCTTGTGATCGGATCAAGGATGAGTTCCAGTTCCTCCAAGCACAGTACCACAGGTGAGCAGCCCACATGAACACACTTGCATAAAGTCAAATCCCATCAGAGAGGCAGGCTGTATGTTAACAGGCTGGGTGGTCCCCCTCCTCTTTAGTATGGAACGTGTGCTGTCTCTTGTTCCTAATAAGAATTTCATATCTTGATTTGTCTGATCACAGAACAGTTCTCCATTTTGCCTCAGACCATTTTAAATGAGCCCAGAGAAGATGGCTGCGTTTGACTTCTTTAACCTTTTGTTAAATTAAATTTTTTTTCCCCTGACTCCTGTCTTTTCTATCCAGTTTGAAGCTGGAGTGCGATAAACTGGCCTCCGAAAAGTCAGAGATGCAGCGTCACTACATCATGGTGAGTGTGGTGTGGGCCGTTGATAATAAGATGCTGCTGATCTTCATCTGATTTATCTCTGGAAGTTTGTGGAGCTTCTGAACAAATTTACACCTGATTGATCAACATGCTTTACTTCTACTCCACATAGACCTTTCTCTGATGAAAAGCTGTAAAATGTAGGAAATAAAAATGAAAATTATCCATAAAAACACTTTTAATCCTGAATGATAAACTTTTATACAGAAAAATCTAGGAAATAGAAGCTTGTTAATAATAATTTTTGTGTGTTGCAGTATTATGAAATGTCCTACGGTCTAAACATTGAAATGCACAAACAGGTAAACACAAAATCCTTCTAATAATTCACTCTTGTGATTTTGGTTGTCTGATTCCACTGTTTTTTTATTTTCAGGCTGAAATAGTGAAGAGGCTGAATGGGATCTGTGCTCAGGTGCTGCCTTACCTGTCCCAGGAGGTAATGACAGAAACACTAACCTGTGGTGGTCTACAGTTTTCATAAGAGCTGTCAGCTGCACATAACTGAGCAGTCTTCAAGTTTAGTCTCTTCTCTCATGCTTGGTTATGATGAAGCACGTTGTATGAAATGTGATTGTTTCAGCACCAGCAGCAAGTCATGGGGGCCATAGAGCGAGCCAAGCAGGTCACACCTCCTGAGATGAACTCCATCATACGGGTGAGCACAACCAAAGACTGAACATCACAGCTTTCAGCTTGGCACATGTTCCATCTGGCAGCCTGAGACGATTACAAAAATGTTTTTGTCCTTGTCTGTGTGAATATATCGCCCGCCATCTTTTATGTCAAAGTTTAAAACTTGGATCATGTTATGTGACCAGATAATGGAGTTTTAGCCTTCTGGTCATCCATCCATCATCTTTACCCACCCGCTTTTTCCTTTTTGGGTCACTGGTGCCCATATCCAGCAGTCACTGTGCAAGAGGCGGGGTACACCCTAGAAAGGTCTTCAGTCCATCACAGGGACATGGAGACAAACAACCATCACTCTCTCACTCACACCTAGAGACCATTTACAGTCACCAATCAGACTAACATGCATGTTTTTAATCTGTGGGAGGAAACTGGAATACCCAGAGAAAACCCACGCATGCACCGAGAGAACATGCAAACTCCACACAGAAAGGCCCCTGGCCAGGATTTGAACCGGGGTGACCTCTCACTGAGAGGCTGCAGCTCCATAAACTGCGCCACCGTGCCGCTGTTTCTGGTCAACTCTTATAAACCACAGTATTGTTTGGTGTTTTAGTTTGTTCTGTGAATGACTCTCAGCTGAAACCACCAGTTTTTAGCACAATATCGTTGGTTACGTACTGTAACCCCAGATTCTATGAATGTAAGCGTAGCCCTTTAAGCCACACTGAATGGGTTAATC
>JARVGV010000412.1:19380855-19393270 GCA_031762435.1 Hypsolebias longignatus | reverse complement strand
AAAAAAGGCAACGTACGGCGCAATGACGTCACTGGGGGCGGAGCCGTAAACGCAAAACGCCGTAAACCAAGAACGCCATAAACCAAGGACTACCTGTATATACAGGTAGTCCTCGAGTTACGAACAAGTTCCGTTATACGCATCGTTTGTAACCCAATTTTAACGTAAGTCGGAACTCATTCCACATGGCGGCCGTAAGTCCGGATTTTTGCCATAAGTCGGAAAATGCACGGTAAACGGCGTTTTAAACACGTTTTTTTTCAACGTAACACACCACCAGCGTACATTCTGTACCTTAACCATGTACAGTACTAAATTTCCAAGCATTTAGCTAACACAGTACCCTCAAAAAACATAAAATACTGCACAGTACGTTTCATAATGAAATAAAATGGGAGGTGTGATGACGTCACTGGGAGGCGTTTGTAAGTCCGAGTTGCTGTAAGTCGGGGGCGCCGTAACTCGAGGACTACCTGTATACAGTATATATATGTAACCTTCCCACACTCCTGTAATATTCTAAACAATGTTTCTAAACTCTAAACGCTTTAAAAGAGCACAGAATGTCATGATTTCAGCTCTCTGGCTCTGGCTGCACTCTCGGCCACGCCCACTTCTTTGCTCTGCATGGAGATCAGCTGATCAGCTGCAGGAGGAAGCTTCTCCTACATGGGCTGCACACAGGCAGTAAATCATTTTAAATAATGTATTTTAAATAAAAATTCATGCCGACAGTGTGGCTCATCCATCAGTCTGCTGTTGTGTGTCAAGTCAAACCTTACATTTGAAAAACCGCTATAGAGCGAGTCCACGAAGAATGAACTGCAAAGTAGCAAGGGACTACTGTAATGTCCACATCAATTATTTTGTGTTGGTTTCTTCTTTACTTTGATTTGGTCAGATTTCAACTGTATTTCTCTAAACTGAGCTCGTCCAAAACGTTATGTGCAACATATAAGACATTAATTCATCATAATGTTTTCACTAAAACCCACCATCAAAATTTTTTTTGAAAGTTCCCTTAGACTAAAATCAAAAACAACATTTTAATAAAGATAAATAAAACATACCCTTACAAACAGGATAAGTACTTAGCATCCATACTCACACATGCGCTGGATGTTAAAGCCAGGCACAGTGGGACTCTGTCAACAGTACACAGAGTTAATTACGTTTGCTGAGGTTCTACATTACACCCCTCTTACACCAATCTGCCTCTGACAAGTGGCTTCTTTGTTCGCTAAGCCTCCTTCAAGTGACAAGATGTGTTAATATCACTCGCTTGATCGAACGTGATAAGTTTTGCACGCTGATGTTTTCCTCTTTCTTTCGCCTTCTTCCTTTTTTAATGCATATTTATTGAAGCCCAGCATACAGCAGAAAGCTCAGCCTGCATCCACACCTCGTGGCTGACTTTGAATCGGCCTCTTTGTCTTCCTCTACGTATCCAAATCACCAAGGCTGGTGCGGTGTGCTGTTGCCATGGGAACGTAGGTCAGTGGTTCCAGGAGTTTACTGTTTGCTTTGGCCGGACATCAAAGCGCGAGTGTAGGTGGGGATGGACAGGGGTAGGGTGGGAGGTGATCTGGCTTGACATGGGATGGTAGAAATGATACAGCATCTCAAGGTACACTGTGGCTTTGTCCCCAAACTGGAAGCTTTAGTCCACCGGTCCCTCCCTGGAGGATAGGATCAGTTTTCCTGACCACCTCTGCCTTGTCATCAACCCAACATGCTGCTCCTGATCCTGACAAGATCTGTGCGACAGTCTGCGCGACCCGCTGCAGCTTCCCCCAAACACCCCAAATTAGTTTGTTTGCTTTGGCGAACCCGGCGGAGCTGCCTGGAAACAGATACAGAGCGTTGCTCTTAATGTGACAATATCAACAGGCTTCCATAAATCAATGAGGCTGCTGTTCACAGTCCGCAAGCGCAACGGATCGAATGACCACGCTGGCATGATGCGTGTGACAAAACTTTTATTTCATTAGTGTCCTTTGGTTCCATGACGGATCGCTGCATTTATTATCAGCTGTGCCATGTAATCAGCATCATCTGTAATTTATGTGAGGGCTAATTCATATTCATGAGATGAAGCCATTTATCACTGTCAAAGTCACAGCTCACTTCAGGCTCTGTCAGCCAAAGAAATCCCTGTTTTGACAGGCGGCCGTGGTGGCAGGCACAGCTGAGGCTGGGGCCGGGCGCTGTAGGGGGTCTTTGGCTTACGAGCCTCGTGCTCCGAGGCCCTCTCACGTTCAGGTGTAAAACGCCTCTGCCGGCACAGCAGGACTAACTTTGCTTGGGATTTGCAGCGCCACAGAGTCTGCAGCAGCCCCCAAGCCTCTTAATAGAGTCAACCTCACACCGAGACCATTTTCACTGAAGAATTTCAAAATCTAAACTGATTTGCAGCTTATTCATCCTTTTTTTTTTTTTTTTTTTTTTTTTTTTTTTTTTTTTTTTTTTTTTTAACAAAACAAAACAAAGCTGGTGTATTATTTTGATGGTAAACTACATTGGATAATTGATATTCACAATCTCAACTTGATGGAGACCACATTTTCTGCCCTCATAAATGAAACAGTTCACTGCATGCTGGATTTTTTTTAAATTTTTTTTTATTTCTTTTGGACAGTTTCATACTGTTTATGGCAACAGGACCCCAAATTTCACGGCTGAATCACAACTTTGTGCATTAACCCTTGAAATATTATGAACCAGAAAATAAAATGAGAATGTTTTGCTTTCCTGCAAAGTAAAATCATTTTCTACAGGTGGTGCCCTCTGTGGCACAATATCCCAGATGATCAACAGATGAATGCCACGTCCCACCCCTGAGCCCCCACAGGTTCAATTCACTTCTTTTTCATGTTCGGCAGCACAGCGGATATCAAAACCACACATGTTCCTTCAGCGCTCTGGATTCTACTGTCTTGGAATGGCTCCCTGGGGATCAAACCACTGCTTCTTCCTGCTATTTGCAGGTCAGAGGAGATGGTGTGCTGCAAAGGCATTTTCCAACACCGCTTTACTGGAGTCATATTCAAATTTTCACACATCAGTAAACATCAGAGCAAATAAATATCTTGTATTGGCTGGAAAGTAGTTTATTAAAACTTGTCGATACACACACAGATGTTCTATCAGATGACGAACCAGGAGGACAGGAAGTGAGCGGATGTACGATAGGAAAAGGTCAAACAGAAGAGGAGCCAGTGAGCTCTGTCCTGCTGGGTTCAAATGTGCAACTTTTTTAAAATTATCTATATACTTAATATTTTCCATCTACAGTATTTTGTTCCATAAATAACTTATTCTACATCTGAAATCAATCTGAAATAAAAAC
Organism: Hypsolebias longignatus; assembly: GCA_031762435.1. Classification (NCBI taxonomy): domain Eukaryota; kingdom Metazoa; phylum Chordata; class Actinopteri; order Cyprinodontiformes; family Rivulidae; genus Hypsolebias; species Hypsolebias longignatus. The sequence continues at coordinate 19,389,921 of JARVGV010000412.1, read as the reverse complement.
CGTTAAGTATTATGACTAAGGGAGAATTTAACAGGATCTCAGTGCATTTTTTTTTCCTGGAACCTCATTAGTGTCATGACTGATTTCCCTTGCAATATTGAGCCTTAGTCTCCACGAGAGATCCCTGTTGCATGGAAGCGGATCTGTCGAGTAGAGTGACGATGATGGGAGCCGTTTGACACACGTGTACTCTTACAGTGAGCGAGCATGCATAATGCATACGGCCTTAACTAAACATCCACCGCCTCGACTCGACTGGGGTGTTATCTGGTGTGTGACTCGGACTTTCTTCCTGAGTGGGATGGTGTATCACATTCCTGGAGGCCTTGCTTCCTCAACTGTTCACATGCAGATACTCACAAGTTGCGGGTATGAGCATGCACGCGCACACACGGGATCAAGAAAGACAGAAGATTGTCCAATTTAAGACCAGATGTTCTGTTTCAACATCTGCATGCTGAATGTTACTTTAGATTCAATGTAAACAATTTGCTCTCTTTATAGAAAACAAAGATAAATGTCGTTGTCATGTTATCTTTATCAACTTTGTATAAATTGAGTACCATATTTTTACCCCATAAGTTGTGTTTTTTGTGCATAATTTTCATGCCCTGCAACTTACACACCAAAGTGACTTATTTATGGATTTTTTTTCCTCATATTTATAAACCAATTTTTGGCTGAGATAAGATTTTCATTAATTCTGACTGAAAATATTGAACACTACCATTTTCAGCCACTAGATGGCAGTCGAGTAGTATGGCAAGCCGTTCAGTCATGTAATAGGTAACAGTGGCTATTAATGACACAATCGGCTTGCCATAACAAGCCACCTTTGTTCTGCTCTCTGCTTGGAGCAACCGTCAAATCAGATTCATTTTGCTGTGCCGCCCCAGCGAAATGCAGCTGATCTGACCAATATAGTGCATTAATTAAGTCAAAGTTCAACTGAGACACACATTTTCTATAAAGTTGAGCAAACAAACAATTGCTTTTAGGTGTTTATCTTGTTAAATTTAGAAGAAATGTGCAGCGACTTGTCCCTCTGCGCGTTCCTGATTCCGCATATCAACCTTTGAAATGCAGCTGATTTGAAAAATTTATTAAGTTAACATTAGACTGAGACACGCCTTACTATAATTTTGAGCAAACAAACAATTGTTTTTAAGAGTTAATCTAGTTTATTAAAATCCTCCTGTGAACGCTCCCACAGCTGCCATTTGGCAGCCAATCGATTTTTTGCAAAACACTGGCCCACATTTCTGGGTTCGGCCCACATTTCCGGGTTCGGCCCACATTTCCGGGTTCGGTCCACATTTCCAGGTTCGGTCCACATTTCCAGGTTTGGCCCACATTTCCGGGTTCTGCCCACATTTCCGGGTTCGGCCCACATTTCCCTATTGTCGGCAATGATGTGTAACAAACGCGATGCGTCAGCGGTGACGCACAATAGACACAACATATATGACGAAGCAATGCATTTATGGATTTTTCCACTTTATTAGACATATTTGGACTGATGGGACTTATAGGGCGGTGCAAAGTTTACGGACGAAAATACGGTAATTCAGAATATGACAATTTAAAACCTATTTTTCATGTAAGAAAAAAATGCAAGCTTCAAGTATTTAAAGAAACAAATGCATCTTTGACAATTTTGAATCTGTATGCTCTCTTATGATTGTCTATTGTTGATTGTCAAAGGAAAGTCTATTGTTGCTGTTGTCATCATTCTTTGTTGAAACCAGGTCTCTCTTGTAAATGAGTCCTCAAGGCTCAAAATAAAGGTTGAATAAAGTGGCATCTGCAGAATCCCAGAAGATGAGTGAACAAGATAAAACATGGATCTGACTCCATTAACAGGATAAAGCATTTCAGCGTATTGACTGTATGAAGTTACATATGATTGGGTGAAAGGCTGACATTTTCACATCACCTTCATCAATTCATCAACCTGTGATTGGAACAATAATCATCCATGAATATTTTTATGTTTCTAAGCTTTTTATTTTTTTTTGGAAAAGGGTTGGGAAATTCTTATTTTCTATGCAACTGTAGAAGTACGCCATTTGTGGACAATAAATAAATAAATGAATAAAACAGAAAACATAGCTACAGTTTTGGGTTTGTTCCTGTTCAAAACCAGTTATTTAAAACGTTTGACAATAGCGAACCAAACCCGAGAAACCAGTTCTGAGTTGGTTCAGGAGCTACAGGTTATGGCACTGAAAATGGACATGTGGTCACCTTCTAACACAATGCATATATTGTCACAACACAGTATTTTTTTTTTTTTTTAAATCATTACAACCTGCAGGAAAATGTTTTTTTTTAACAACTTATTTATTTAAATATTTCTCAACTCTAACTGTATCTTGACTTCTGCCGATAGTGATTATAGAATTAAATTTTCATCCAAAATGGCACTGATGTAACAAATAAATAAAGGTCTTTGCCAAGCCATAAACCACAGTGTCCTACAGTCACTCATCAGGTGTCCATCAGCAGGCTGACCGGGTGAGGGACACACGACAGAAAGTTTGTGACATTGCTGCTGGAAAAAAGTGCTTAAGTGAGACAAGTGACTTTGGGTTTTGATTTGAATTAAACATTTCTACAGATCAAAAACTATAAAAGAGAAAATTCCAGTTCATCTTAGACTTTGACTGTTTTATACCTTATCCATCACAACCAATGAACATTTTGACCTTATCAGAACCATGAAGCTGATAGACACTGTACCATCTTATCAGAACTTTCTGGAATGTCTATGGATAACTCACCGCTTTTGTTGCCCTCTATGCATAAATGTATTATGATGTCATTGTATGTTGCTGCTTTATGTTGCAAGGTCTTTATTTTGCATCATTTACACTGTTTCCCAGCCAGGACATGGTGTGAGACATGATTCGTTTTTGGCTTCCTCCGCTCTTGTGTTCTCTTTTTCTCATCTGCCTGTATGTTGTATGTAACAGGTCTCGCTTGTAAATGAGTCTTAGAGACTCAATGGGAACTAACCTGTATTAATAAAGGTCTAATAATAATAATAATTTTAAATACAGCAAATCAGACAGTCAAAAGACTGATGGTGTTATGTCAATTTGTCATGCAGCTCATTTCTGAATCATCTCAATGAATTTTAAATTACATTTTTGGAGATCATAAAGAAGATCCTTCCAGTTGTCCATCCTGCTAGTTATAAAAGCTTGCATCAACCTTCCAGTGTCTTTCAGGGAGAAAAGTAGTCCCGCTGTGGCAGTAATTTGAAATGATAGCAGTCAGTTTTGAGGTCTGAGCCTACAAGTTCCTCTCCCTGAGTTTCTGCAGAAGTAACTGAAATTCACCCGTGAAGAGAATAATATGTACTTTAATCACAATCCAATCTAGTTGAAGTGTTGATTGCACAGGTTTGAAGAATGCAGTCACACCGAACGGAGTGTGAGCAGCTAAAGGTCTGTCATCAGGACCGCTTATAAACCAACTCAGGCTCGCAGCCAGTCTGATTGCCAGAGGCTGAGGGTTTTCTGTAGGCTTCGGCTGAAAGGAAATCATACCCAAGGTGCTTTCTAAGGCCCATTTGACTGGTTTTTACACTCTATGTGCATTATATGACCGCTTTGTGGTTTCAACCAACTGTGAGCCTTGCCTGAATATGAACCCCTGACTGCGAGGAGCTGACTTATGTCTGTGTGTTTACATCTGTCAGGAAAAGGCCAGACTCAGCAGCGAAACTGAGGCTCCTCTGCAGTGTAAAAGTTATGATACTTTGCTCAAGCACTGAAGTACCCTCCAACTGGCCTTTTCTGAGTGGGTCCTGGGGAACTTAGATCCACAGATTGTGCAGTTTTCGCAGCTAAATTTCCGTAGTTTAATGATAGCTGAGTTTAGAAGAAGTTCCAATGTTTAGAAGTCAAGATTTTTGAAGTTGCTACGACAAAAATAACTGCCGTTTGATTAGAGGGACTTTGTAAGACATTACTTTTGCTGTCATCTACTCTTGCTATGGTGCCTTTGACAGAATCTTGTGGATATCAAATCATAATTTGATCTATTTTGTTTATTTTAATGTTTACTTTGTTACAGCATTCAAAAGATAGGGCTTTTATAGACCTGCAAACTTCATCTCAAAACTGTGAGTGATGCCTCCAAATCAAAGTCAAGGTCACGGTTCTTTATTGTCATTCGCATCATAAGTGGTACATGTGGTGGAACGGAATTGTGTACAGGGTCCCAGTTACATCCAACAAAAGTATAAATTGTAAAGAAAAACAGTAATAAGATATGACAGGAACTAAGAAATACATTAAACTAAGAATACTTTGTACACTAAGCACTAGTAGTACAAAAACAATACGCTGAACAACAGCAGCACGAACATGAGTCTACGTGAGCAGATGAGTATGAATGAATACAGCAGCATTAAATAAATCAGCAGCATGAGATGAGCAGCATGGATAGTCAGCAGCACATACTTTATCAACAAAGTGGCATTACATTGATTTTTTTTAACCCCAAATGCTAGTAGAACAAAAATAAACAAAAAATTCATACAGAAAATATGGGAATATTTGTGATTTGTTTAAAATGTTTGCAACCTGAACTCTATATGGAGTGTTCTTTCTGCCATAATGATTAAAATTTAAATACAGAGAGCCTAAAGGCCAGTTGTGCCATTCATACCTGTATAATAAACATTTTTGTTTGAAATGAGCCCAAAATGTGACCAAATTTGACAGCATACACTATGTACGATTTCATATTTAATGCATTTTATATTTGATGATTAAATGCCTAAATCATATTTCTTTCTAACAAAAACACGTTTTTTTAAATTGAGGTGCAGTTGAGCTTGGTGCACATTTAGATAGGCATCCCTCAGTAAATGCATCATCCTGAAAGCAATGCATGGAGGTGGGGCATGATGCTAAGGAGTTGTATAAAGTCAGTTAAAAGTTTAAAAGAGAGTTTAGACAAACAATGCAAACAGACCTAGTATTGCCACTGCGTATAACATAAAGACAAAACTGATCTCAGTTCATAATGCACATAAGAGAAGTCTGAAGCTGGTTTCATTGGGTCTTGTGTTACACAGTAAATTTGCTGGGCTCTTTGTATGTGAAGTGTAGAGCTTTGGGCAAGGTTCTTCTCATTTACAGTTGGTTTTCAGGGTAAATGCAGGGCACACATTCAAGCCTACAGCTGCTTATTTTTTTATAGAGCAGCCAGGCAAAGCAGACGGGAGCAGGAACAGAAGGCAGGAGGGGTCTTCTGGGGGCCCAGCGCAGTGTCTGTTAGGAGCATAAACACAGGGGACCTCCAAAACCACAGGCCTCCATCTCTGCCAAACACTAAATGCACCACCATCATTGCACTGGCTGCATTCTGGACGGCTCAAAATTCTCCACTTTCCCACCAGCAGATTGTTTTAGAAACCCACATTTTGGAGGAACATGACCTGACACAACGTTTGTTGTGATGTTGGTGACATGTAATACTTAGGCTTTCTGGGAACTGTGCAGTATTGGTCCCTAAATGTAGAAGATGACAGGCAGAAAGAGTTCCAGATTGAAATGATAAACCCTGGTGTGTTCATTTCTCCGGACGTAAATTTTTACAGACCACACAATTATGCCAATACATATACTAAATATAGTAAATGTATGCACTAAATAATGTATATACTATACTTCTGACCTTGGACCTTGGTGAATTAAATGAAAATGGATAGATTTACTACGTAATCTAAAGGGGAAATGTTTATCCTAATAGTTGGTGTCTTAACACTCTAAACCGTTTGTCTTCTATGCAGCACCGATGTGTGTGGGTGTACAGCCAGGAACCTTCATCTCTTTCTTTTAGGGCGCTCAGTGTTATCCAGAGTGGAGCGCTGCACCAACTCAGACCCTTTCAACACCATCGGGTTTGTCTCATGCAGTCAGGCCTGTTGCCTCCCCCACTTCTTACTCTATCACTTCCCAGGAAGAAAGAGAGACGTCTCAGCTGGAACAATATCAAAAGGGGAGAGGAAACAAAAAAGAAAAGAAACAGAAGTTCCTAGACAGGCCCAGAACAACTATTTTGTGACTTTTTCAAAGAAAGTCCAGCAAAGATAGCAGCCAAACTCAAACCTGTTGGGGGGTTTGAATCCACCAGTCACATGCCAAAATGTCCATGGGTAAGACACTGAATCCCTCATTGCCTCTGATCTGTGTCCCATCCGATTCTGAATGTTAAATAGCACTGATTAGTCTCATTAGAATGATTTGTTCAATAAGTGTTGCATAGATATGGTAGAGTGCTGTTTGAAATGAGGCACAGATTGAGTGTCTTGATAAGATAGATAGGTGCAATATAAGTACAGTCCATTTACCATTTATTATAACTTATTTGTTTGCACCGGTAATGCATATTTTGAAGTGTATACTTGTGCCCTATTACATCTGCTTTTTATGGTAAATTATTTTAAAAACATTGCTAAATGAATATATATATATACAGTGCACTATAAAAACCTGTCAAAATAAACATCCTACATGAGGTCTTGTCCAAATAAAGATATTCTTTGCCATGTGCGCACGAGACTCCCTCATGTCAATCATGTCAAATGTTTGGACATTTCGGACGTCATTCCTCTCCTACTCTGGTGGCCTCGTCACGCTTCAACAATGGATGAGAGCTGACTCCAAGACACACAAACGTATGCGGTGGAATGTGTCTCGAGTTGTGATATTATTTCTTATTGAACAGGCTTAGAAGGTGTCACGTCATTTAATTACACACAGCCTATATCTCCGGTCTACCTTACACCCGTGGCCTTCATTTGGGTTAATTCTGTTACTTCTGTGAGAGAGAAAATATGAATATGATCTTTTGTTTGCACAACTTTAATTAGCCCTTAATTAATATTGTCATCTCAAGAGCAGGCGTCAAATCAGACTGGCAAATTAAGACGACATTGTGTCTGTGGAATGTGGCTCGATTTCAATACAAACCGAAAAGAGAAACAGCCGACAGAGAGGGAGAAGTACTCTCGTTATGTAAACAGAATGAAATGGATCCTAGCTCCGTGCATGCTATTGCTAACATGACAAGACAACATCTGTTATTGCAGGGCCTTCAGGTTCGGCCTGCAGAGAAAATTGTGTTTTATCAAGGAACTAATATTTCCCCCTCGGTGGTGCGGGCGATTAGAAAAGGTTTCGTGTTGCACAACTTGAAACCGTTACTTGTTGAAACTGAGCGTTAGCCTAGTGATGGCCTTGTCTTTGTCATTACAAAACTCACTCAAACTGAAACCATATCCCAGTGAAGGAAATCAATATGTGCTTGTTGGAGGAATCACACCCTTTGCCCCTTTTGCAATTATCTCATCCCAAAGCAAAAAAAATGGTAGATTATGCACACATACGAGGTGGGAAAGAGCAACTCCAGTAAATGTCAAAAGTATGAAGAACTTCTGTACTAAACATAAGGACGATGGCGTCTCGCTGCCACCTCATGCGCTCATTTCCAGACACACAAAACCAGAAGTATTCTCCAGGGTCAAGTGAACGCCACATGAAGGCCGTCTTTGTCCTCTGTGACTGTGGCACAGTCGCTCGCTAATGCTACAGTCCTTTTCTGCAAATGTGTCACCCAGGAGGTGTGAGGCCAAATGTGAGGGTAACACCAATATCAGGCAACATATATAGTTTATAGTTCCATGCATGTTTATCTACACATGCCTCTACTTAGACTACTTGGTTCAGTTTTGGATCATGTGTTGCGTTAAAATGTGTGGGAGTCTTTGAAAAGCTTGACATGCTCTGAGTTCCCTTTGGAAAAGGCGAGTTAGTATTGTATTTATGAAGTAAGCATGACATTTTCTTACGGTCACTCCCTTTTATTAGATTTACAAATAGACTCAGGAGCAGGCCCAGTTTTTGATTTTTAGTGTCAGTGAATGGAAAACTAGCCTTTTTCTTAGCTGAGTGGTTAAATGTGCATTACTATGAGAAAATAGGCTATGCATCAAAATTTGCGTATTATAAATCAAATTGTATTTCTAGAAATAAACCGATACTTTATACATTTTTGGTTCTCGTAAAAAAAAGTGTATTTTTGTTCTTCAGTGAAAGGCCACCTTGAAACAACGTAATGAAATAAGCTTTAAAAGGTCTTAGGGGAAATGTATACTGTATTTCTGAAATGTGCTTATTTTATTAGATTCTACAGGGCATAAAACAACAAAAAAAGTTCAGAAAAGTTTAGGTTTAACCAAAATTTTAAGATGTGTTCAATTCATGAACCATACACAGTAAGCCTATGTTAAACTAGTTAATTAAAGCTTGACCCCAAAACGAAAGAATAAAAGAACTAAAACAGATATGTTTTTGACTTATGGGATTTTCTTAGGATATTTCCAGGAGTTTCACTGCACGTGCTTCTACCAAATTAATTAGTTTCAACTTTAAATCAAATGCAAAACGCAGGTGGTGTGAGATATTTGTATCCCAGTGTCAGCATACCTGTCTAATGTCAGCAGATACTTAAAAAAAAATCCCCTCTTCTCGTTGAAAGAACTTTAATACGTTACTGCATACAATCCCTCGTGTTTGGCATATAGTCAGAAGGCTGGTGGGAACCACTTTTCCCAGAAGTCACATGACATGTTTCCAGTCTGCTGGCGATGCCAAGCCAAACGGCCAACCTGCATACAGTCTGCAGAGTACATGCAGCTGGTTTGACTCCAAAACATTCTGGGAATGGGTCCACCAGTGTCTACGTGTATGTTTAACTCTCGTTGTGCGGTTTAGCCTGGGTGAATGTGTGAGCAATGGTCCTAATGAATATGTATGCACCATGCCAGCTTCCAGTGCCCACGTTCATGCACCACAGTGCGAGCTTCATCTGGGCTGAGCTGAATAGCAACATGCCGGTCTGTCCAGCCACAGGCGGAGAGCTGGACCAGCAAACAGGCACACTCCACCTCTTAGAAAAACCAGATCTTTAACACATCTTGCCCACAGTTTCTGTACCACAATGTACCACAGTGTTTTGGGACGCTGACTGAAATGTTTTGGCTAT
>JARVGV010000412.1:19360813-19372531 GCA_031762435.1 Hypsolebias longignatus | reverse complement strand
TACATAAAAACGAAACAGACTCATACAGCAGTAGTCATATCAAGTAACAGAGCTTCACTTGTAAATGGATCGATGCCGGAAAGCAAATTGGGGTAGTGGAGGGTCTGGGGGGTTCTCCCTCAGAAAATTTTGAATAAAGTAGATGTGATTTCCTGCATTTTGGTGTATTTTAACAGGTTGTTAAAAATATACATATGTGATTAATAAAAAAAAATAAATATACAGTATATATATATATATATATATATACAGTATATGTATTATCTTTTATTTTATTTTTTTTGCAGACCCCCAAGCAGCTGACTAAAAGGAAAATGAATGGATCTGCTATACTTTTCATGACCATATATCCAATATGTCGGTTTGAAAATTAGAGTTGGTGAGTAGTGTCCAACTTTTAGAATCAAGGTTCCACCTTGTTTGGTTTTCCTTTGTCTAGTCGTTCTTCCTGAATCAGAACTCTGAATTTTAATGTTTGTTTTCAAAAGCAAAGCAGCACACTCTTTAAATTTTATTATTTTTCTTTTATTTATTTTTTTACAGTTTTTGTTTGTAATGTGTGACATTTTATTGCATATCCTGTGGGATTTGACTTGGCTGCTGAAATGTTCCCACTGAGTGGAAATAAAACTTCTATTCTTTTTATTATTGCTTTCTTTTTCTGGGTTTTTCTATTACTTTCCTATAACTCTTGGTGACGTCACTACTTAGTTTATGCAACACTGCAAATATAGTTATCAGAAACGCATGTAAGATTATAACACAGTAGAAAGTTTAAACAGTTTGATTGATCAATTTAATAATAAATGCTCTATTATAAGTTAAGAAGTTGGATGTTCTGTACATTGATATTGCAGATGTTGTTATTGATTCACTAGTTTCATGTAACAAAGCAACAAGTAAATGACATGACACTGATTATTTTTCGACTATATGTCTACAATTGAACTAAATTTGAACATATTATCCAAAACTCTCATCAGTGAAACATAAGAACAACAAACTACTGCACAACTTCACTGTATATATAAAGATGGCAGATGACATGGGTTAGAAAAACATATTTCTAGATTATTTTTGATTCTAAATAGAAACCAGAGAGCAATTCTTATGACACCATGATTTGATGCCACATGGGCAGCATTATCGTCTATGAAAATATGAAGAAACACGTGTATTACATTTCCTCAAACAGAGACTGCAAAGAGAGCATTTCTCTTCAGACTGAGTACAGATGTTTATTTTAAAAGTGAAGTTTGGATATTTCTTTATTTCCAGACAGTGAGAGGTTCAAACACAGCAGGTTGGGCTGTTTAAAACCAATTTTTCATTAAAGAGCCTGAACTTCATTATTGGATTGTATGAAATAATTTAAATTAGACGACAGTTGTGATAAAATTATCTGTTATATCTGTAATAATAATAATAATAACAAGATACAATAAGAAGACGGTCTTTTTATGAATGTGCCCATTGATTATAAAGATTGTGAACACTACAACAGGGTGCTATTATAATATTTGTTGTTGCTTTGGATTTTTTTCTTAAAATTTTTAATTATTAAAATATTTTACAACTCAGTCATGAACCTAATTTCAAACTACCAAAGCCAGACAGCCACAAGGTGATTTTAGGTAGATAAGTTTAAATAATGAAGCTTTAAGATGCTTACTGGACTTCAGTTAGTTGTGTTGATGCACATTAATAAAAGTTTCCTTCTTGGATTGTGTTGTTTAGACTCAATTTAGCTGCTTTAACTTGAAATTACCGTACTTGCCACTATACACATTGCAGTGCAGTATAAGTCGAAATATGTCTAATAAAGTGGAAAAAAATATATATAAATAAGTCACTTTCCTATATTAGTCACATCTAATGACTAATAATATGGGTCGTTGTGCCAAACTTCAATTGGCTGCCAAATGGCGGCCACCGGAACGTGCACGGGAGGACTTTAATGAGAATTTAACAAGATTAAAACTTAAAAACAATTTTTTTGTTTGCTCGACATCATAGTAAAGGTGTGTCTCAGTTGAAATTTTCCTTAATAAATGCACTTTAATGGTCAAATCAGCTGCATTTCAAGAATCGATGCAGAGGGAGGACTCACTTTGCATTTTGTCAAATTTAACAAGATTAACACTTAAAAACAATTATTAATTTACTTGAAATCATAGTAAAGGTGTGTCTCAGTCTAACTTTTGCTTAATAAATGCACTTTAATGGTCAAATCATCTGCATTTCACCTGGGTGGCATGGTGAAATGCAGATGATTTGACGTTTGCTCCAGGAGTTCCGCAACGAGACAAAGGTGGCTTGGTATGCCAAGCCAAGTGTCTCATTAATAGCCACTTTTACCTATTAATGAGACACTTAGCTTGCCATATTAGTCAACGGCCCTCTTACAGCTGAAAATGGTATTTTTAAATATTTTTCATGTCAGAATGAATTCCATTTTCAGATCTCAGCATACAATTGGGTTACCTCTCACTGTCTGGAAATATGGGGGGAAAAAACATAAATAAGTTGCAGTTCATGCAAATTTATGCAAAAAGGTGCAACTTATATAACAAAAAGTACGGTAAAATCAGATTTGATTAAAATTTGTCATGCTATGACGCAACAACATCATAAAAATGGTTTGTCATTTTCTACACGTAATTAATTTGACTGCACTCTTAAAGCATGTCAAAACATTTTAAGGTCAGTCAATATTCTTGGATTAAAAAAAATAGTTTTACCAGAAAATAGGCTCTCTACAAGCAGTCTGGGGTGATTTGGTAAACCAACCAGTAAATCAGTCCTAAAAAAAAAACTTTTAAGTGTGACTGGAGTGGGCCATAAGAGTCGTCTTGTGTCTGTGAGTCTCATTTTTAATTCCTCCTTAAGTAAATATAACATATGCTGCGGGTATTAGGCTCCATCACAATCCCTGGTTATTTGGCAGGCTGTTGCTAATGGAAGCATGGACCTGAGTGGACGTCACAAGCACACGGTTGAACAAAGAGCTCCTTTCTGCAGACCAGAAGGTGCTGAAAGGCAGGGTGAGGGTGGCAGGCCTGCATGGAGCACCACTATCATGCTGGGAGTTGTGTACCAAACCATAGGTACAAAGGTGAAGCAAACGTCTGCAGGAGTCTTTAACTGTATGGTCACGTCAGCTTTAAGAAGATGCTAAAGAGAACTGTGCTAAATACTGTACTCACTAACTAAGAGAAAAACATTCGCAAAATGCTTTTTGCGTGTTCATTTAACATTCTTGGAGATTGCTGAAGAAGGTTAAAAAACAGTCAAGCTTCTATCTTAATAGTAATAGTAGTACTAGAACGTAATAAATAAAAGAAAATAGATTAACCAACACGTCATACATTATAGATTTGCTGTGTCAAAGTGGGTTTATTATCCGTCATATACCTTAATTTAGACCACATGTGCCCACATGCCCTCTGAAATGAAAAAAAAAAAAAAAAAAAGTGGAGGTAGGTCACAGTTAGTAACTTACATGAACTGCAGCGCTTCATAAAACCCATGTTAATGCTCTCTGCCTCAAGACTTTTCTTTTTTCATTTCAGTCATTGTTTCATGTAGGGACAAATGTTTGTCATTAACAAATACTGTACACTACATGTCCTAAAATAATTTATGTAAGGAACCTGTTTATTTTAAAGTACAAATTACTTAAATTTTTGGTATTTTTCTAATTTAATCCACATCAAGCAACAGCTCAGATAGCTTGTCATACCCATTATTTTCAGGAAAAACTAAAAATGTAATAAAAATTAAAATGCAGACTGGGAAAAAAAAAAAAAGTTTAATAACCAAAACTCAAACAGCTGTCAGTGCAGTAAACAAAATTCAAATATGACGAACATGAGGAGCATGCAGGGAACAGGCAAACAAGAATACACAATGACTGGTGGATAACAAACATGTGGAAGGAGTGAAGTAAACACCACTGAGAATAATGAATTTGAGGAGCAGGTGAGAATAATTAATTGTGAACAGGAATCAATGAGCAATAGGTAATGCATGGGAAGCTAAAATAAAACACAAAGAATCTTAACAAGAAAACAGAAAAATAAGAACATAATAATAATAAAAGGAACTAGAGAAGTTACACTTCCTGTGAAAGTGCAGTGTCAATACTTATTGCAGCAAAGCATGCTGAAAAACAGCTGAAATTACATGCTGAAATGTATCTTAAATGGAAGAACAAGCTTAAGTTAGCAGAAAAAAAAGCAGAAAAACACATATTTGCTGAATCAAGTTAAATGAGCATGTAGGAAATTAGCTAAAAAAATAGCTGAAATTAGCGCCAAATAATTGCCGAGAAGTAGCTGACAAGGCAGAAGCTTAAATTACCAGAAGGAAGTAGAGAGAGTACATTTTTGTTGAATTAGGCTGAAAAACATTGAAATGAGCTAAAAAAAAAAAAAAAAAAAAAAAAAAGTGGAATTAGTTGAAAACGCTTAAATCAGCACAAAACAGCTAAAAGCTGAAACTTGCAAAAATAAGCTGAAAGGAGCATAACAGGCTGAAGTTAACGGAAAGAAGTTAGAAGAAACTCAAAAATGTTGTAATTAGCAGAAAGGATCTGAAAGGAGCACAAAACAGCTGAAATTAGCTGAAAGTAGCAGATTTTTTTTTTTTTTTTTTAAACTTTGCACAAGGAAGCTGAAAGAAGCTGAACAAAATGTGAAAGAAGCCGTAAAAGGTTGTAAACAGATATAAAGATGTTAAGGATGTAAAATGAGATCAATTCATTTTAAATTATAAAAAAAAAAAAAAAAGACAGAAAAGGCTAAAATATGTCAAAAAGCTATTGCACCAGCACCAAAATTCACAGCAGGATTGTCCTGAAATAGCTGAACATTTAATGATTTGTTGAAATAGCTTGAAAACTACTGGACGAGAATTGTGCCAAAAACACATGGAAGCAAAATGGATCACAATAGTGTGAATGCTTCATAAACATTCACACAATGAAGCAGCAACCACTGGCTGGTCATCTTTGTTTCTCTGTTGGTCAAGACGAGTCTGATTGTGGTCGTAGAAAACAGTAAAACTCTGATGCTGTGAACTGGGAGTGTTGGTCGTGTTACAGAACAGCTTCAGAGACTTGCACCAGTGGAGCCACTAAAACTCCGGCCTCACACAGTCTGCTTTTTTGCCTCCTTGTGTTCACAAAGGGGAACTTATCTTAGCCTCCCACCCTCACCGTGTCTCCCCTCCTGCCCAGACTTTCATAATGAGATGGCGTCGATGCCAACCGCTGCATAATAAATACCTGTCTCTCTAAAACCAGGTAAAGGAAACAGAAATCACCTAAAGTCAGTCCAGGAGAAGGAGCGTGATCTGATATTGTTGGCTGAAGCAGAACAAAGTTCAGCTTCAATTGGGAGGCTTTCTTGTATGTTTCATATTAAGCAGGAACTGCAGGATATTCATATTTTTTCTGTATTAAAAAGACAAGTGAACTCTTGATTTTGCATTTAAATGTGCACTTTTATGCTGACGGTGGCATGACAGCTTCTAATAACCTGATACATTTTTTATATTGAGCAGTTTATTGTTAGCAATCAGCTTGTTTATGAGAGAGTACATCCACCGGTTTGCAGCCAATACATGTGGTCACCTCTCTCATTTCAAAAAACAAAGTCTAAAAAAAAAAATAAAAAATGTCTGAAACCAATTTCTCTTATTGTGTCTGAGCTACAAGAGCCAAGAGGGCTGGATCTGTCACCAGCAGAGAGTACTGTAAAATGTTACGTTTCCTCTTGGCTGGGTCTTTACAAGAGCGGCGCACAGAGGCCACACACAGCTCTGAGAGATCCAGCAACGAGAGTAAATAAACCAGAGCTGAGCCATCCCTGACACCATGTGTGGATGTGTGTCGTGCAGACTGGTAGGAAAACAAAGCTGTGTCAAGCTTGATCTCTGCCTCACCTTTTTTTTTTTAGGTTGTTTGTGGTGGTTCACGTAGCAAATGGCTTCCCTCTGAGGTCATAATAAAGCAAAATGCAACTGTGTTTCCAAAATAAGGGCGACTGTTCCGCAATAGTTACAAGAATTGAGGACAAAAGTGTGCAAATTCTTTAAAATCACTTTTGCAGGCCAATTCCAAAATATAACATATGATGATTAAATTGAAAATGAAGAAAATTAGCATTTCATCATTCACATTAGGTAAAATTATGCGTATTATTAACAGAATCAATAAGTATGAATGCATAGCCTCTGCTTTCTCCTTCAAAAGTCTAATTCCAATAGCCCATTTCTTATCAAAAGGTCCTGGTTTCTAAGATATAATGCAGATTTTGTGAATCTGGGCTACATCCTAGCCAGCATGGCATCATTTATATGTCTTTAGCTCATTATATACACTGAGCTGGCTGCACCAGGGGTTCAGTCCCTGCTCTTCAATTCCAAAGTTCCAAGATTGAGTAACAAAACAGAAACGCTGTGCCAAACAACCAGCTAACAGAAGAGTTCAGCCCTAGGAACAACCGAGATGCTACACAGAACCCTGAAGCTCCCAGACCTCTGGTAGAGGACCTGGTGTTGAAAAGAAAAGTGCAGCCGCCAATGTGGTAAAAGCTCAAGAGTTTCTATATATTTTTCTTTTCGTAGCTTAAAAGTAAAAAAAAAAAAAAAAAAAAGCTATTCAAAATAGAACAATATATGCCCCATTTTAACATGTTTTTTTTAATGAGTTGGTAAAGTTTTTATTTTTTATTAACATTTATTTAACCAGGCAAGTCCCATTGAGATCATCAATGGAGGCCTGAGGCATCCTAACATGCTTGTTTATGGACTGTGGGAGGAAACTAAGTACTCAGAGTCAACACGAGGAGAACATGCAAAGCTCACTCTGCCAGGTCCAAACCAGGGATTGAACCCAGGACCTTACTGCTCTCAGGCAACACCGTGCTGTCCAAATCAAACATCATTTTTGCACTAGCAGTTAAAACCTGACAAGTTTTAGGGTTAAATATAATCTTAAAGAAAACTGCTGAAGTGTGAACGTACAGAATCTTAATGGAAACATTTAGACTGTTCATTGTGGATGTAAAAGTATTACTGGAGGTTAACAGTTATTGCCCATCCTTGTTATTGATACAATGAAATGTAATGTGATATAGAACTATACAACACAAAACTAAGTGCAACGTCATGTGAAATTATTATCTCTGTCTCTGTGATGTCCCAACAGCTGCCTTCATACACTGAGCATAATTACCTCCTTAAAATATATATATATTTTCTGTGAAAACTAAAAGTAGTGCAGTATTATAATTACCATTTTATTTCAGACTATAGGGCACACTTAAAATCTAATTTTCTCAAAAAAATCAACAGTGAGCCTTATAATCAGGTGCATCGTATGTATTAATTCTGGTTGTGCTTACTGACCTCGAACCGATTTTATGTGGTTATTGGGAATGAGTTGAATAAAGTTTGACTTATCTGACAGTTTTATTTTTCCTTAATGCACCTTACAGACCTGTTCATTGATATTGCACCTTATAACCTGTTTAGGCTTTTTTATTTTTGAAGTGGAACCACAACTGTGTTTACTTTTAAGAGTTTTGTACATTTTTCCAGAAAGAAAAGGAGTTCAAATTTTGATTGACAGACATGTGGGGGTCCAACAAAACATTTTGCATCGCGTTTGGTACAGATTTTCATGAACGTCCTGGCAGAAGACGCTTGGAGAGCTGCACATCACCTTTGTGGCAGACGATTTTAGATCCAAGGGCTTAAACTCATAGCTCTGCAGCGACACAGCTGAACCTTATACTGTTTATCTCTGTTCAACCTTAGATTACATCCAAATTTTTAATGCTCATGTTAGTGCCAATCAAGACATTTTGTTTACATTCAGGAGAGACCCTTTAACGTGCAGCCGAGCTCAGTCCATCTGCAGGTTCTCTGTAAATGTCACAAGGTGCCGGAGCACATTCACCTTACAGTGGCCTTGAGCGAAGCAAGCCATCATCACGGGGATTGAGAGTGACAACGCTGACATTACAACAACTACGCTCTGAAATATCCATAATCTGTGTTCCCAAACAGGATTTGCTTCCAAATTGCTCCAGTGACTTCTGTTTGTTGTCGCCCGAAGGCGTGCATAGACTTTAAATAAACACAGCTTTGATAAGGTAGGGGCCAGACGGTGCCCTTTGACCTATAGCAGTTCCGATCGGAGTCCTAGGGCATGAGGTTCACCAGATGACATAAGCATGGCTCTTAAATTAGCTGAACGTTTTAACATAGGGCAGTTTATAAACACTGTGAGTGGATGAGGGGGGTGCAGGTAGGAAATTGTCTTTGTCCTGAATGTTGACCAGAATGTTCAGAACCAGCGAGGAAGCTCAGCGCGATTGCTTTAGTGTTGCTGCGATTATTTTCAAGCAACAGCGCTCTCATTTTCAGCCTCTTATATACTTCACAAATACTTATTTTTATTTATTTATTTATTTTAATTAAATGATTACATCCTCAAAATATGTCACAGTCCTTCTTTTAAGAAAATCAATTTGGCGTCTGAGTCTTATATTCACCACTTTCTTGCTCTCACAGAACACAAATGTTCTTCTTCAAAGTTTGTATACACACCCCTTTTTAAAAATTAAAGCAGTTTCCCAAAACATCCAAAGGTAAATTGGAGAAAATAACTTTATATTATATAAACATTTCCTTCTACAGAATAAGAGACCTTGGGTTATTTGAAGTGAATGAGGCCATAGCTGCAGCCAGCCCGTGGTACTCTGAACCCTCTTTGTAGGCAGTCGGGCACTCACCAAACCACAAATTATCATTGGAGCAGGACTGACCTCCTGCACCAGAACCAGGCCCACCCCAGCCTCTCCGAAAGCTCTGGATTTATGGCTTGTTTCCAAATAAACACGCCTGTAGGGTGTGGCAGAGAGGAGCTGTGGCTGAGCATGAATCTGAGTCAGACCTGACATTTGTGTGAATGATGTATTTCACTGCTGCGGCTACACACCGTGCACCCACACACAAACAGAGTACTGGTAAATATAAAAAAAATATTTTTTATGATCACTTTATCTCTTTAACATTAACTCCGTTTTTCTACTTCCAACTTTCTCGCTTCTTAAGGCGGTGATTTTTTTCTTCTTCATGGCAAATGAAACATGCTGGGAAGTAAACACGGCTCAGAACTGTTTACTTTTGTTTCAGTAAAACTTCTGGCCTGTACAGGGCTCGCTCTTATACCGTTAGAGCTCCGAGTGGAAAAACTTCCCTGCAGCTCCGTGTCATTTGTAACCATCTACCAGGGTGGGATTGCTCATTTTAATATTCCCCTGCCCACAATTAGAGGCATTCCTGCTTCCACTGGTACTTTTGTGTGCTTTTTTACCAACTATTAATAACTAAATGTCAGAGGGCCTATTCATAAACTGTTGTTAATGCACTGCATGCAGTTCATTCCAGGCTTAACGCTGAAGTTGGAGGAATAAGATAATAATGTTTAAAATGAAGAGAAAGACTGACTTTTCAAATTTTGGTCAGTTTAATAATTTTATTAAAGCTATATTTTTAAAAAAATCATCCCTGAATGGAAATTATTTTACAATTTCAGCTGCTATAAAGCAAAAACGAGCATTTGTTGATACATCGAAAACCATGCAATGTCTGGGTGCAGTGCTGAAACAGTGAATTGTCTTTTCTGCACCTCTCTGTTGCAGGAGAGTTCATTTTCGCCGGTGTGCTGTAGGTGGTGTCAGCCTATAATTCAGCGTGCACCGGCCAACACTAAGATTCTGCTCTGGCATACTGTGTTGATGACATCAGTGATTTGTCACTCTGCAGGCACATGGTGATTTATGGGTTTTCCCATGCAGCAGAAAGGCCCATTGGTGTTTCTTTATTGCACTTAAAGACTACAGTACTTGAAAAAAAAAAAAAAAAAAAAAGCAGAGATTACAGCATAACGCATGCTTGAGAATGAGCTGCAGGTTGAGCAAATATGGGGTGTTTTATACTAATAAAGTAGCTGGGTTATGGGTAAATGTTTATATTATTTTACAGCTCGCCTTGAGGAGGGAAAGAGATTTCCATTAATAACCAGGGTGATGAATGTGAGTAATTACATTTTACTGTAAAACATACTTCACCCCCTAAAGCTTCACACTCAGGCTCGTTTGGATTTCCTTCTCATTTAATAATGTTAAAACGGCCTGTGAAAGATTTTTGTTGAGAGCTGCTTGTCTGTTTGTGCGTTCACAACAAAAAATTAAACAACTTTACACGTGAGGATTTACAGAAAATCTCTTAAAATTGCATGTTTTGAATGCAGGAGTGTGAAACTCGCATGCTTCTCCTTTCTCTGGGCTGATGCTACTGGCTGCTGAGGGATGACCACACAATCGACGGACTGATCGAGGAAGAAAAGTGTCCCTTTGATATCAAATGGTGCTTTTAGGCTCGGTAATTACCCAAACTGTCACCTTGGGATGTTAAGCACTGATGGATAACCTGCTTGCCAGGCGATAGGCAGGTTTTTGTATATTTGCCCAGCGAGTGATTTGCAGAAAGACATCCTTGTAAAGGCCACCGGCATTGCTCTCCGAGGGCACTCCGAGTGCTGACACACAATGTCTATCAACTCCAGCGTTGCTGTCAGCGCAGCGCGCAGCATTCTTGCCAACCAGGTCTCTCCTGCTGCCCGTCCTTGTTGTACAGTATTACCGAGAAACAGCAAACCATGAGGCGCACAAAGATTTCTTTAAGCTGGCACAGACGTAAACTCTGTTTGATTGCACTCAGACTGAGCGATGAAGGATCTTCCCCACCTGGGATATAAATCAAATAAATGTTGCATGTTGGCACGTGTGGATCCTGCATGAGGATGTTTTTCTGAGTGAAAGCTGATTGTTTATATGTTGGTGTGTTCCTGGGTTGAGGTAAGGATGCCCTCTCAGCTTAAAACAAAGAAAAAAAACATATATAGGGTTAAAAATCTGTGTTAATACAGTTCTTTAAATGAAGTAATAAAAAAAAATAAAGCGATCTTTAAGGCTTCAAGAGCAGATCCATGCGAGGTTCATAGCCCAGTAGGCCTTGAACAGTGAGCTGTATAAAGTCCTGATAGGGAGGATCAACTGAACGGTTGTCAGCGTTAAATTGATGAGTCTCGAAAGCATCAATGTTGACGGTAGAAGCGTTCACGTCAGCTCCGAGGGCAGGAGGCAGCCTTTACTGGGAGTCCCATCTCCATGGTGAGTCTGGGAGTAGTTAAAGGCATTCATTAATCATAGTCCTAATTTGTTTTCACACTGCTGCGCTGACACTGACTGAATATTATTACACCGTCAATACGGAGGGAATCTCAGTGTTTGCAGTTGTCATTTTCTATGCGGCTGTTGTGTCTCAATGTGTTTTGGCTGTTCGAGGTTAAATGTTATTCCCTGAACTTGACTTTAAAGGCGGAATTGTTAGTTGGGAATAAAGACGGAAACCATGTGTAACAAGCTAACTCTGATTTTCTAGACTGAAGAGCAGCTTCTACCCTGAAGCTGTTAGACTCATGAACATCTAACCAGAACAATCACTGTGAAACTATCACATCATGTTGCAGCTGATTTGTTTCATGTTGCTGCTGACCTGTTTTCATGCTGCTGCTGATCTGTTTCATATTGCTGCTGATCTGTTTCATGTTGCTGCTGACCTGTTTCATGTTGCTGCTGA
>JARVGV010000412.1:19337858-19349244 GCA_031762435.1 Hypsolebias longignatus | reverse complement strand
CAGGGACACTTCGGCATGTGACTGCTGGTGGAATCGAACCCCCAACTCTTGCATTGGAGGACAACTGCTCTAACCACACAGCCACAGATGCTTGTTTTTAGTAAAAAAAACAAGTTTTTACAAAATGATTGAGATTTTTTTTATGCAGCTTTAACATGGGCTAGAAACCACAACAACAATGAAGCTGTTTTTCAGTGACTTTATTTTGTTGACTTAGTCCAGACTCTGTCATCCGTAAACTCCAACTGTGTGCTAAAAACATTTGACAAAACAACCCCCTTTCTCAGGGGCCTGGAGCGAGGCAAGTGAGGGTGGAGGCAGGTGTGGGTCTTTCACCTTTCCCACCCACATTTTGATGTTGTCGGTCCAGGGAGTCAAACCAGCGACCTTCTGATCACAAGCCCACCTTCTCTAACCTCTGCACCACCACTCTCTCTATTTAAAAAACAAGTTTAAATCATTTTGAGATAATATTTGGCTAGGTTTAGATTATTCTTCTTTGCGTTCTTAATGTCAACCTTGTCGCTATCAACTGGTGCTGCTTGGCTATGTCTGAGTTTTTGCCAAACTTTATCTTTCTACATGAATGTGAAATAGTTTAATGTGTTTAGAAGTTT
The DNA here is from genome assembly GCA_031762435.1 of Hypsolebias longignatus. Lineage (NCBI taxonomy): Eukaryota > Metazoa > Chordata > Actinopteri > Cyprinodontiformes > Rivulidae > Hypsolebias > Hypsolebias longignatus. Next base: position 19,348,627 of record JARVGV010000412.1, on the reverse strand, counting down.
CTTGAATGTTTTCTAGTAAGAAGTCTTCATAGAGGTCATTCTTGTTTCCAGAGTTGGAAAGAGTACTGGACATTTGTACTCAAGTACAAGTACTGCTACACTGCTTAAATTGTACTCAGTTACAAGTAAAAGCACTGGTCTTATAAAAATATTTAATTAAAAGTACAAAGTACTCTTCTCAAAACTATTCAGAGTATTAATTATTTTTAACCACTTGATGTTTTATTGTGTTGTCAATAGAATGTATTCAATTGGATTTACTGCTCAGAAGTCTGTCTTATTTTAGTACCAGGCAAACCGATGGCAGTGACAATATCTAAGATCTTTGCATACAAGGCCAAACTAATAACCCACACATACAAACAATAAAACAGCAATATCATAGAGGTAGCTGTAAAACCTTGTATACCACAATATGTTTTTGAGATTAGATGCTGCTATGATCGTGGAGATCAAACAAAATCTGGACGCTGTCTCCTTTTTGTCCTCTGTACATGAAAATTCCCTCCAGGCACGGCCACGGGCACTCATCTTCAGACTTCACCTCGTCATTTTCTCTATTGACAGTGTTGTCCTCTGTCTCCATTTTGGCCTTTTCTCCAAATCTTCAGTCCAAAAATTACTCTACTCTATGGAGTTGACCTTTGCTTACATCATAGGTAATTGGCACGTTTTCGATCTGAGAGCTTTACAAAGAACGGTTTGAATATTAATTCAACTTGTGGTCGTACTCAATGGTGACTTCTGATTTTAAAAGTAACAAAGTAGATTACATGGTTTAAATTGTACTCAAGTATGGGTAAAATTACACACTTGAAATGAATACTCATAAAAGTACAAATACCCCCACAAAATCTACTTAATTACAGTAACATATTTGTAATTCGTTACTTCCACCCCTGCTTGTTTCCTTTTTTCAATAAAGAGTAAAAATCTTCACCGAGGAATAAACATGAATTTACAATGTTTTTCACATGATCACATCACGATACCACGTGCAGTATATTGAAAATGTTCTAAAATCTTCTGAGAAACACGAAGACAACTTGTTTCACAATGTGCTGGTGTCATCCACAGCATGGCAACTAAAGCAACTGGACTTTTATTCTGTCTGTTTGAAGACACTTTGCTTCTAATCCAAGTTGCTTTTTCTGTGGAGTTTGGAGATTTAATATTATTTAAACAAATGGAATGTTGCATACTACAAACTAAAATTAAAATAGCACCCCCCCAGATGGGTGGCTGAAAACCCACTTGCTTGTGTTTCACAAGTTAATTGCATTTTCTCACATGCACAGTTTATGCTGGGTTTCTGTAGGAGTTACCATAATGCTTTTTGTATGTGCATGTAAAGTTCGTGTGAGGGTGGGCCGAAACACAAGCGACATACGGGAGCGAACTGTAATCACAATGCATGTGCAGATTGTCATGACGTGTTTCTCACTGCTCGAGACACGTTGTAAATTCTATCAGTCATCCATTAAATCCGGCTGGAGGGAAAACACAACACAAGATATACGACTGTTTAACCAACGTGTGCCAAGGTGGAGGTGTAGCGAACAGGGCTGAGTGCGAACTGGATGTATGGGTTCAGTGAGAGTGGGGTGCAATCCCTGGAGATTTAGAGTTTGGAACACACTGGCCTACTCGGGGTAGACACAAGGCCGCAGTCACAAGGGGTTAATTGTGGGTGTTTAAAGAGCACATGTTGTTAAAGAGCGGGTGGGTGGAAAGAGTCCTATTTATACATGGCGGAGGTAATGAGGTGAAATTATTCTGTCCGACAGAGATGGGATGTGACCACAGCAGGGTGTTGGAGACTCTCCTACTCTGGCTCGGACCTCTGAGAATGTTTTCAGTCCAAATACGGGTGCCGAAACGTAAGCTTCTTAATTAACTCCCATTTACATACGGCCAGCTGTGGTTTCCATTGCGCCCTACAGCCCAGGCGCCCTGTCACGAGCACAGGCGATTGATTGGCTAATTAATGATTCCCCAGATGCAGCAGTTAAATTGAAATGAACCTAATAGGCCTCAGGTGGTATTATGCCGCACTGCTGTTTTCATTACTCATGTTTGCATAAAAACACATAAACACAGGCAGCGGGAAAACACTGACGAGATCAGTGTTGTGTGTTCTTGCGTCTTTTCGGTTGAAAAATCCCACGTTTATGGGATTGCATGTCTGCAGATAGAACTTTCACACTTTTTTAAGACACGTGACCAAGCAAAGAGGTTTTACAGTAAAATATACTATATCTACTTGATATAAACTTTCATCCGGCACAGTTTAATGCATTGCTTGTACTTTCACAGATACTTCAGGAACCAGAGGCAAGGTATTCTGCACTGCTGTGCCTTCACTTCACCCTGTAAATTCTTAAAGATGGGAACTTTGGCACATTGGTACACGGGTATTACTTCTTAGCCGCTGCAATACTGTACCCATCTAAAAATGATAAAATAATCATCTCTAGACAGATAAATCGAGTATTTCCTGCCCCACTAGAGGGAGCACCCTGATAGTAATAAAGAAGCTGCAACAATCATGTAAGATTTAAAGCCATGACTGTTTAGAGCTTTGATTTTGGGTTGCATCTTGAAGGACTGCTCTCAAACTCAAAGGTTGTCAAGGTCTTTGGGGTGTGGTTCCCAGGTCTCAGTGTTAGCTGAAGTTTGATGGGAACTGGTTAGAGTCTGAAAATGCTTATAAAATAGCGCAAGCCAGTTTCTGAGCGTTGGTTCCTGTAAAATAAGAAAAGCAGCTCAATCTGCCAAAAGCGTCATGATCTTTTGGAGGTGCCAAGGGAAGCTGAGACGCTTTGCCTTATATAATTCTTTCTTCTCCCTAATTTAATATCTGCATAACTGCAAGATATTCCGAGATGTTTTTGGGTGTTTGAAGTGCTGGAAAAAGTAAATAGTTTGAAATGAAAGTTAAGGCTGTGATTAATAGATGCGAAAAGCTGTTAAATGTTTGTCAGCCACAGAGGTATTTTCCCTGGTGCTCAGGTTACATAGCCTGAAAAAGGCATTTGTCCATATTAGTGTGAATCCAGGTTTTACTCTTCCTGTCTGCCCACTGGACGAGGGGAAAGAGGCCAGAGCTCTATGGCACATTGGTCAGTGGCGCTCACCCTGCATTTCTGTTGGCGCCTGGGCAAGACTGAAAAAAAAAAAAAAAAAGGTAAAATGGCTGATAAATGCCCACTTTCACAGAGAGCAATCAAAAAACATAGTTAGCTGCAAACATTTGGGCAGCTCTGGTGAAAATGTTTCCTACGCTCAATGTCCATTTGAGGGGAAAATATCTGGATTTTTAAGAGCATAAATGAAGGTATAATGTTTATAAAGAGTAATTATGTATTATTGCTTAAACGTTTTTTTTTTTTTTAATTCAAATTTTCAATCTTGAAAGGATTAGTTTATCAATGATCATGCATTTAAGAAAATCTAAACTTTAAGTTGCAGGCTTTGGTCCATGTGCAAGAGATTGTTTTCAAAGGTGTGGGTTAGGATCTGCACTTAAACATCTCACCAAAGGCTTCTACCTCTATCTATGCAGATTTTTTTAAACCATATTTTCAAAACTTGTTCTGTTTAACTTTGTTTCAGTCAGGGAACTCTAAATTGTGGCAACACCTTGTGGGGGTGGGTGTCGGAGGATAAATTATGCTTTCTCAGTCTAGTTGATTTATTTATGGTTTTTTTGTAGTTGGAGTTTTGTTGCATTCTGAATTTGCTGCTTCTTTAGTCAACATTCACTTTCATTTGCTGTAATTAAAATATTCTTTACTCAGTTTAAATTACAAGACGAAGAGCTACTTTTTGGAGAATAAGCTAAAATGATAAACTTTGGACACTTCAAATTGTAACAGAAGCTAAAGGCTCAACTCAAAGATGTGCATGACGCCAACATCAGTTTATACATTTTGTAATATGTTAGTTTTATCCAATATTAATTATTATTATCATTGACTTTCTGGTTTGTTTTTTAATTTTTTAAATAGTATGGCCTATAAATAATAAAGTTATATTAAAACTGCATTTTTTTTTTTTTTTTTTTTTTTTTTGTAAGCTTATTTTCATAATCTACAGTCAAAATTAAGGCTGGTTTAGTTGTATACATCAGTCATATTTGTTTTAATTCTATAATTGTAATAATATTTAAATTATTATTTGTAATAGTTTCACATAATTACTATTTTTTTTCTTCTTTTTTCGGCTGCTCCCTTCTTCAGGGGTCGCCACAGTGAACTGAGTCACATGAAGACATGGTAATTATTTTTACGCCAGATGCCCTTTCTGATGCAACCACAGACCGCTGAGCTACCACAACCCTCTATGTGGAGTAGAGCTGCTATCTAGTGTGCCCAGGGGAACAGATGGGGGTTAAAGGCCTTGCTCAAGGGCTCAGATTGGGGCAAATGAGGGTGGAAGTACCTGATGTGATCACAAATAAAACTGAAAGCATTAATTTGTTCATTTTTTATTTTATTCAGCTCAGTGTTCTATCTGTCAAGAGGCACAGTAAAAGCCCAGCACTGATCACCAGAACCACACGATGACAAGAAAGTTTACACTTGCTCCTGAGACGCATATAGAACCACCAATATCACTTTGTTCATGAAAATTTTTTAAAAAATGGACCTGAACTTACAAGATAACCCCAATATCCAGTCTCTGAACCACCTTCAGAACGTGCAGAGGGAAAAATCATCAGCGTATTTTAATTAAGCCATGACAACGGCACTTCCAGTATGAGTGATCATATTATGTTTGCTCTTTTTGTTATGGAAACCTCACCGTGGCCTTTTAATGGGAATCCCAGCTCTGGCCTTCTTCAGCAGCTGCTGGAGGGATCATCGTCTGTGTCTGCAGGGCACCCGCTGCGAAGCCCGAGCACCATGGGCCAAGCTCTCCGAGATAATTTCCATAAATATGAATAATTGCCTTTTTTCTCCCCCTTTGGTAAAGTTCCCTAGAGGAGAACATGAGGATAAATGCAAATGCCATGACATCAACAGACCAATAAGTTATCTACAAATGCGTTTCTGGATTTACGGACATTTGTTTATTGCTGCTTAGCAGCAAAAACCAACGTTTTAATGAGGGCAATTCTTGACCACCTGGCTTGTAACAACTTCCTTATGAAAAGTAAAAAGAAAATTACGTTTTATGTATTTAGAGGGAATAACTCACATGCTGGAAAGCTGATGTGTTTAAAACAATATAGGACAAGACAAAGAGTAAGGGGTTTGCTCATTTTAGCATTGCTCTTTAATGTATTATTATTATTACATCCAATAAATGTATAAAGCTGAAATTACTCCGTAATTGAAGTAATTTATCTCGGTTTGTGATTGGGATGCCTTTGAAAACATAAAACAGAATAAAACATGAAAAATAAAAAAATCTAAGTAATACAGTTTATTATACTGTAACATGTCTATAAAGCCAGAACTCGTGACATGGCCTTAATAAAACACCAAATCCCTCAAATGCTATTATTATTTTCATATTTTTCTTCCTCGTGTTTTATTGCCTCTCAACAGTAATAAAATATTCTGGCATTATGCTCCATTTCATTCAAGACTGCCATTGTGTTATGGTTTCTGTTTTGGTTGCACAGTAAACTACGTGTGACTGTATTTAAGCACAATTAAGTTCACACAAAAAGGTCTGCAGGGGTCAGAGTCTGTCTGTGTTGAAATAAAAACCTATAGTGGCTAAACTAGGAAAAATAAATATTTTTTTAATGTATAAAAAAGCGCAAAAAGCATCTTGCTTAACAGAGTCAGTGTAAAAAAAACAAGTTTTTCACCTAGTTAGAAGTTATTTATTCACCTGCTGTATATGTGCTTTATTTTAAATACATGTATAATTTTTCACATGGTTTGTAGTTTTGTCCTCATCCTTTATATCTTCTCTTCATCCCATCCACTCGCTGTAAGTTTAGCTCCTCCGAGGAAACTATTAATAAAATCCTGACATCCAGCTTCCTTTTTCTCATTACTGATTACACCTCAGAGTTTTTCAATGCAACTTTGCCGTTCACCTCAAGACCGGTGCAGAACAAGGTTAGGAAACCTCTGAGCTGTAAATTATCCGCACACGTTATCTATAGCCTTAATTTGATCAGTGTTTCTGTGCAGAAACTTTGGTGAGGCCTCCTTCGCAGGAAATGATAAAAGAGAAGAGACGGACCTTAATGTTTTTACCATCATTTCAAATCCCAGCATGGTCTAGAAGCTAATCGGTGCTAATATTTCTCTTTGCTTGCTTTAAATGGCAGCTTAGAAATTAATTAGCAAATAAATAGATATAATATTGTATAAAATAATAAAAAAAATTGGAGCAATAATTTTAAGTTGCAATGGTTCACTCTTTCTAAGCAAAAAGCACCAATATAAAGTACATGACATTGGGTTTTTTATTATTTAATTTTTTATTTTTTTTGCTGCGGTCCTTTTGAGGTCAGCTTTTAAGCACAGCATGCCCAGAACAAAACACCATTGTCTCGTGGCTGTTTTAAGGCTTAGTATGAGCAAATGATGTGTAGCAATGGCAGCATAAATCAGAAAGACTGAATTTAAAGGACAACCTTTCCTTCTCTCATGAAGTTGAAGGATTCACATGAACAGAAACCACTTTAAATCATTTTGCATCCATAATCTTCCTGTTAGGAACTGTTGAAAATCATGCAAACATTCAAAATACACTTATACTACACTTCTGGTGCACTTTTAGCTGTGCATGTAAAGGGTTACGATAGACAGTTTACAACAAATCTTTGTAAATCATGGAAATGCTTTGCATCAAGCAAAAATGGCTGCATCATTTTTAATTTATTTACATACATGAAGCAAAAGTTTGGTTTACTAGTAGCTGAGAGTCATTAAGAACACATACTCCAAAAGCAAACAGATCATGCAATGTTGACTTGTTGGTGCTGTTATTTTTCAAGATTTGATCGACATGACGTACGTCCGGCATTTCTCAACACAAGATCTGTCTAAAACTCTGGCATGAGGAATGATGGGCAATATGCATTCCTTCATTTCTTTTTCATTCAACCTTTATTTATACAGGTAAGTTTCAATGAGCCTCGAGGACTCATTTACATGTTCATTCCACTCTGAGGGAACACTGCAGGTAATAATGTCCTGAGAGCGCATGTTGTATTTGCACTCACGCAGTGACATGTAGGAAGAGATGTATGAAGGCAACAGACCTATAAATGATTTAAAGATGAAAGTGTACCAGTAAGAGAGTCTATGTGAAGTTAATGATGTCCAGTTAACCAGTGAATACTGGGTGTAGTGATGGGTACGGTAGTTACAGCCAGTTATGAATCTTAGTGCACCATGGTAGGCAGTGTCCAACATCTGCAAGGTGCTTGTAGGGGCACTGTGTAACATAACTAACAATTTTACAACTGTAGTCAATGGAGAGAAGGAAAGTCACAGCTACAAGGCATTTCCTAACATTCAGAGTTAGACACAATCTATTTCTGAAAAAGAAACCCAGTTTAACTCTCAGTTTCTTTACCAAATTTTCAACATGAAGCTTAAAAGAGCGATGCAACTTGACCAAGATACCCAAGTATTTGGAGTACTGTAATTGACAAACTCAAAAGGAGCACCATTTGAGGATAAAATTGAAGGAAGAACTGCTGGGACCGACTTCCTGTTTGAAAACAACATCCCTTTGGTTTTGTCAGTGTTTAGAACAAGTTTGAGATGGAACAAGTTGGACTGGATGATGTCAAAAGTGGACTGCAAAAGAAAACCTGGAAACCCTTAGCAAATGTTTTAACTCAACAATAAACAACTGTGTCATAAGCATAAAAAAACTTAAAGAAGCATCAGGGATGATCTGACCTACATTACCAATGTAGATTGTAAAGAGGGTGGGTCCTAAGGCTGAGCCTTGTGGTACACCATTGCTAACCGTTAAATAACTGGAAGAAGTACCACGACCTGAGTGATAGTTAGTGAATCAACTAATGGTCTGAGTTGAGGAACCAATTTCTGAGAGCTTATGACATATGTCATGATCCACAATGTCAAAAGCTTTAGACAGCAGCACAATAATCCTTGGCATCCATCAACGGCATCATTAAAACCTTCAGTGAAGCAGTAATTGTGTTGTGTTGTTTCCTGAAACCAGATTGGTGGAGAGGTATAGATGTTAAATTAGACCAAATACTTTTTGATTTGAGAGTTTATCAGTTTTTCTAGAACATTGGCTAAAATACAGAGTTTAGAGATAGTTCGATAATTGTTCTTTAACTATTTGCAGTCTTGATTTTTCTTTATTTTACCTTAAAAGAGCAATGCAAAACTGGTCACTTGTGTCTCTCGTAAGAAACCCGTTCTGTGTCCACATGCAGAAGTTTTACATCCATGCCTGGCTCTGACGGCGTTGTTAAAAAAGAACTAGGTATAAAAGCCTTCTTTCATCGGTAATTGATAGGTGCTTGTTTTGGTTCAGCGGCCTTCTGTCACTCTTGCCACTATGCGTTAGGCATATATCAGAGCTGAAGCAGAGTGTGAAAGTCGGGAGATGGTGGAAACAAGTGTGTCATGACCAGAAAGAGTGGCGCAAAAAGCCATGCTTGTCAGGATGACTAATAGCCTGGGGCAACAGGTCTCACTGTGGGGTGTTAACAATCAGCCGGGCCTCGGGTCGTTGCCTGACAGCCGGCCACATGACTTGGATATGAGCTGGTCACCTGCACCTTTGGTAGCCTTAACAGGACCTTTGTTTCAACCAGCTTTGTTTTGAACCTTTTACACTGTAAAAAAACGGCTCCGATCACATCATTAACTTGATCAAAACAATAAGTTGTGAAACCGTACGAAACACATTTGTAGCTACACATCAGGTCAAATTACATAGGGCATTTATTCTCTTTGCTGAAACTGAGAATTTTTATTTGACAAGTCAGCTCAGAACGCAGTTCATCAGTTCAAAGTGACATTTACACCCCATTCAACCATAGCAGGTAAAAAAGGAGAAGCATGTCAGCAAAAAACAAAAAGAATTTAGTTTAGATCATCAGAAATGCATAGTCTCCATTCACGTTGTTTAGATTGACTTATAAAGCTGAAGTAGAACTTCTAAAACTCGATGTGTTGCAAAATCCTGACTGCTACAAAATAATTTGAATCTATATTTGGAGCAGAAAAACACGTTTTATTCATTAATTACGTGTCATGGAAGAGTAGCTAGGACAATCTGAAAAGTGCAGACAGGCACAGGCTGGACCACTTTGGCAGACGCCTTAGTGAAAACCGAGACACTTGTCAGTTGGCCAGCTTCCTGTAAAGTGTGAATTCTCTTTCAGTGAATGAGCCTTAGTCTTTCGTAGAACTAGTTCTGTCAGTGTGCAGAGGGAAGATAGACATCTTGAATAAAAAAGAAGGAAAAAAATACCTGGACTCAATTTGCGTCATAATTTCCTGAAAGAAAAAAAAAAAAAAGAAAATAAACCTAATTTTGTTTCTATTTTAAACTCCCAGAAATAAGATGTTTTAGTGCAGGCCGCAGGTACAGTTGAAGCAGATACATGAGCCCTCAAGAGAACCCTTTTTTCCCCCCAAGACTTTGCCGCTGCCATTACACACTACATTGAATGTTATATAAAGTTGTGCTTTTCAGTACCTCGCATTGAGATTCATGAATTTGTTGAGAGAAATTTCACCTAAAGGGATTTATTTTTTTCAAGTTTCATGTATGTTGCTACTCAGCAGCCATTGTTAACTGTTTGCTGACTAAAATCAGATAAATGTACACGAATGTGCTGCAAAGTCAATTACTAATCAACCAAAATACAAAAGTCCTTGTTTTTACTTCTTTCTAGATGTGATGTCACTTCACTGAAACCCAGCTGACGTCTCTTCCAATCACGCCTGTTCATTTGCACACAGGTGTTACACTTGAGCTGCAGTTCGTTAAAACAGTGTTAACAGCCAATTAGCTACAAGGAGAGGTGGCAGATTTTTTTCCCCCTGTTGCGTTGGAAAACTAATGCTTTCCAATAGCAGTTTATTTCCCAGGTCTGCTCCGACGTTTTTAAAAGGTGTGTGCAGACAGGTTTGCCCACTCTCAGAACACCAACGCGTCAAAACGATAAAAATAACGGACCACCGGCAATTTGCTGGGATAAGTAACTGGCTCATAAAACAAAGAAAAGAAATCAGCTCTTTGAGTGTTGATCAACCTGCCAGCTGTTGTGGAAACTTTAAATTGTGATGCAACATTTTATAATGAAACATCAGTATGACCTTCTTCTATCATTTTTAAAAGGAATGTAAAGCTCAGTTTTTTCAGTGTTTTTTTTTTCCTTCCTATTTTAGTCACAAAAGTGTACATTTTGTAACAAATTTGAAACACTGATTAATATTATTTATTAGTATTAGTATTATTACCAATCTCAAAACGTCCCTTCCTGTCCAAAATCCTGGAGAAAATAGTTTTTATTCAATTAAACAAGTTTTTGAATGATAACAGAATTTTTGAGATTTTTCAGTCTGGTTTTAAGCAACTTCATAGCATTGAAACAGCATTAGTGAGAGTTTGTAACAATATTATGGTATCAAATTACAGTATTCTGATCAATTTGTGGTACTTGTACTCCTGGACCTTACAGCTGCTTTTGATACTGTTGACCACAGTATCCTTATATCACGGCTGGAACAGTGGGTTGGGATTACAGGTGCTGCATTAGAATGGTTCTGCTCATACCTGAGTGGCAGGAGCTT
>JARVGV010000412.1:19281597-19298233 GCA_031762435.1 Hypsolebias longignatus | reverse complement strand
TTACAGTATATTAATATTACTGTACAAATATGAAACGTAAACGCGGAAAATCGTTAACCAGGACGGTCGGAAACCGGTGACTACCTGTAATTATTATTCACAAGGACCTCAGTTGGATTTCAAGCTAGAGAATGTTATTGTGAGACCATTTTACCCTTGAATGGTCAACAAACTTTATCCTGGGCCCCATCACTCCTCATCTTTAGCCAACTTAGGCCAGAGACAAAATATTGGTGTGTGATGAAAGGTGAAAAATACCACCCAGTGTTCATCCCCCAAATGCAGCTGAAGTGACTCCTGCTTGTTAACAGTGATAAAATAAATGACATGTTGAATTATGCTACATGACACTTAAGAAAAGTTAGTTTCAAACTATTTAATAAGGAATCTCATCCACACAGACTCACCCAAAGCAAGCTTTTAAAAACATACCTTTCAGCTCAGAGCAGGGTGTGTCGATATTTAAATTCAGTTTCCAAGTTGGAATTTTGTTTGCTGTCCTTACAAGCTGTCATATTAAATATGTTATTGGAATACTATGAAATCACTCATTAGTGAAATGGAAAAAAAAAAAAAAAAAAGAAGTTGGAAATGGATTCCTTGGTGAGATCAGCGTCTGAAGCCATAATCTGGATCGCTTGCAGCCTGCTGTGGGTCTGTCTCTCCCACATGAAAATCCACTGTCCCCAGGCCACCGTTGGCAAGATATTCAGTCATAAGACCCAAGAAGAATGGCATCAGTCACAGTTTAATGGATCCAGGATTATTGTGCCTTCATCTCTCAACTCCCACGGGGCTGAAGGGTGGGTGGTTGGCTCCGCTTCGGTCTCCAGAAGCTGCCAACATCTTCTCCTGTGACCCTTGCTGCTGCCTGCAGGCAAAATCAGCGGGACAGCTTCTAACCACATGGTCGCAGCCTGCTGTGTCATGCTGCTTACTGCCCTCAATTTGGTCAAATTAGTAACCAATCTTCACTCTTGTTCTTTGAAAGTTCTCATAATCGCATAGTGAGCACTGAGAGACCAGTTTGACCCACTGCAGGTGGACAGACAAGAACAAAAGCCCCACCCCCATCCTGATGATGACATTCCTTCTCTTTGAAACTGGAAGCGAATCGCTCAGGATGGTACATTTATTGTGATCTATATCAATACTTAATGATTTTTAAATGAAACAGTGTGAAAATGCCCCACAAATGAACACAAATTGGTCATTTGCGTCAATGAACATGGAATAGTTGGTGAACAATCATGTATTTTAATTGATTCAACCCTCACGACCTCTGTGTTGAATCGCATTTCAACAGGTTTTCAGATTAGACAAGATTTATATTCTCGACCTAACTTTGTTTCTATCTGAACAACATTCAACGGTCAGCAAAAAACAGCTTGGTGTTGTCGGACCTGCGCAATAAAGCAAGAACAATTAGCTTCTGTGCAAGCAGCCTCTCAAGCCAAGAGGCTGCTATTTGCACCACTTAGTAGAGACCTGCTGAGACCTCTGTTTATGCATTAGTGAGGCAGCAATAATGAGCGCCGCTCTCTCACTGTGCATGAGTCAAATCAAATTCCCTTGCCAATTACAAGGAGATTTACACAAGACCTTATAGTGCTGAGACTAATCTTCTTGTGCGATCTACAATGTCCGTGCACTAAAACAACCTCTTATATTCTCATGGACCACTGATGCCGACCCTCGTGCTGGGATTTGTTTCTGTTTTCATATGTTTCTGCAGGATCGGGAGGCTGGAGCCAGTCTGCGTGTCAGCATCCTGCCTGTGGACCAGACCTGGCAAATGGCCCATTCAGGACATTTGACCCTGTGGATTTTCTGTTCGGCTGTGTAGGTTTTTTTAGGGGGAGGCACTAACACTTTTCCTTGAGCAAGAGGTAAAAGGCTCAAAAGGGTGGAAAGCAAAATATTTTTATAAGTCTCCTGGACGCCAGGTTGCATAAAAGGTTCCACGAGGCGTTTGCAGCAAACCTGGACTGTTGAGGCCACATATTCTGTTTTTATTGCCATAAACTCGCCCAGCTCCCAAAAGGAGCTGTTCATAGAGTTATCTGTATTACTTTATATACAGCTCTGAAAGTCACAAATTATTTTATTTTTACTGCTCTTGAATCATGTAGATAATAAAAGCTATTTAAGCAGACAATTAACATCAGTTCAGTTGAGAAGCATACACTATTTGGACTGGTTGCCATCACAAGGTCCACAAAGAACAGAGACACTCAAATAAATTATGTTTACTGTAACAAATCAAGTCATAATTTATAGCCTGAGGTGCTTTACATGTGCTCTAAGTGAGCTCCTAGAATAATTTAGCAACCTACGAAACAAAGTATAAAAAAGTGCCTCCTGTTTATTGATGCTGCTTGTTGTTGGGCATAATTAGTCCAGGATCATCTGAGGACAATTTTCCACTTCCATGTTTGACTCGTACTATTGATCACATGCAAATTTATTGTGATTGATCACACAAATCACTGCTTGTTTGTCAACTGTTCCATGCTCTCCTGATGAAGAGAACAGTAAAATGCAGACACCTTAATGTAAAAGATCCATTCAAACACAAAAAATAGGAAAAGTGACAGCAACTATTTTTAGGATCTTCACCCCAAAATGCCATGAAAAAAAAAAAAAAAAAAAAAAACTACATTTAGACACGACAATGTTTTTGCAGGACCACTAACTTTCTGTAATTGTGTTTTGAGACATGTCATGACAAAATAAGGGAGGAAAACAAAAAGCCGCCAGTTATGCCAATAATGAGGGTTGTTGGTTACCTGAAAGTAAAAAGTAAAAAATAAAAAAAATGTTCCAGAGATATTTTAAGGTGTGAAGTTATATAAGGTTGTTTATGACTTCAGGTTTATTCAATGCTTTGGTTTTCAGAGGTGGCTGCACTTCCACTTGGAAACTGCTAAGGGTAGAAAAAGCCATGAATATCCCTCTACCACTTTCCCAGCTTTAAAAATAAAAATCCACAATTTGCCCACAAACTTGTCTGCAAGTCAACATCTAAATATATAATTTTACACAAGACAATATTTAAAGAATCTGCAGTGACCATAAACTGGATTGTCAAAAATGTTTTCCTGTTATTTATTAGTGTTAAAAACATTGCTGCTGCATTTTTTTGATAAACACTTTTTCTGTTTTATCGAGTATAATTTGTCTTCGGGACTTTATCACTACCCAGGATTGTCTGTTTGCCTTTGGGAAAGAATGCAATTACCAGAGTCAACCTCACTGATCAATGATGGCGTATCACTTGCAACCACCCAAAAGCAAACACATCCCCCCATTTGAACGATAGCAAAAGAATGTCAGATAAAGTTAAATCAGTTGAAAACACTTGTTTAACTGATGTTATGTAAGAAATAAAATGTTTTTTCAATGCCTTATTGCAGCAATGATTAAAAAAAAAACAAAAAAAACTTGTGAAGTCACCCATTCTATATGCATGCACAGTGCACACCAAAGCTGATTAATCTATTTGTTACCCTGCTTCTCATCCCTCTGTTTCAGGTGAACAAAAGATACGCCCCCTACCCCCACTGCTGCTTTGTCAGGTGACCTCATCACTGCATCACCAATCAGACCTGAGTCGTGCAAACAAAGGTCAGCCAAGTGAAAATGCCAGTGCAGGTTCTCACAGTAACCCCGATAATATCTCCGACCCCCAGCCCCACACTCATTGACATGAAGCAGCCACATAGATAGAGTTGCAAATGGGCACTTCTATGAGTCAAAGCAAGAGTGGGTGGGACACTGGACATCCCCCGAGCGAATGCCTTGTTCTCCCATTAATTGATCGCTACTTGATCTTGGATGGTGATTCAGGGGTACTCTCTAGGGCAGGCCACCAGTTTCTGTGATATGTGTGGGAACTGCATAGAGGCCGCTAAGGCGCACCTGTTAAATGGCCATTTTGGCCTATTCCCCCAGCACCCTGTCTATTGTTAGGGCTTTATATTCAGTTTCCTTCTCAAATGGCCACACAGTGGAGGACCACTGAAGTGGACTGTTCTGTTGTCAGGAAAAAAAAGATGGTTGCTCGAAACACAGAACCATGAAGGTAAGACATATTGAAAGAGTGACAGGAAGTGTTGGGATACTTGTGATGTCAGCAGTTTGGTCATTCATTAATGGCCTGTTCCATTTGTACAGAGAAGTAAAAAATTCTGAGTTCCAAGTAGGAAAAAGTCAACATGAACTTCCAGAAAATTCACAATTTCCTCAAACTCAATCCCAAAATCCAACATGGCTGCCATAACTGCCGCATTATCAAACAATATTTTGTACTTCTGTTGGTTTGAATCTCCTTAAATCCATCGCACATTCATGCTGTTGTTGCTGTAATGTTTAAATGCATGGAAATACATAGTTACTGGCTCATGTTGCTAATAATAGTCTGATCACAGAGCACTAGAAAGATTTGTTGGAAGTATACAAAAAGGCAATAAGCACTGGCTTTTTTGAGAAGAAGGCCGATGATCACAAGCCAACAATTAGCTTTAATGACAGCCTGATGTCCTGTGACCTGCTGTAAGACCCATGACCCTCATTTTAACGAGGGCTTTAATAAGGGACATTACTCTGTCAGTGTGGCGTCTTCTGGAGGATGGCAAGATGAAAGGTGCCCACTGAAGTGAGGACTGCAGGTGGGATGACAGTTTTAATAGACAATATGAACCAGGTGCAGTAACAATGCCTAACAGACAAAGTGACACATTAACCACAACTGTTCATTAGTATTGTGTAACCAAAAAAAAAAAAAAGAAGAAGACTACTGGTAGTAAGTTTGTAAAAAATATGTTGTCAAGATTAGCTAAATACTGTACTGGAACAACCTCTTTATTATTATAAGGAAAATATATACAGTATTATTAGAAAGCAATCATTTGTCCAAATTTAACAACAACAAAAAAGTATATCTATATTTTTGACATCTTTTTTTTTTTCTTCCAATGACCCACAGAGTCTCTAATCCTTTCCACAGGAGCATATCATCACCGTGTCATTCTCACATGTCCACTCTAAGCTGAGTTTGCTCCCCACCGGTGCACAGCTGCAGTGATCTTCAGAGGGAAGGTAGCATGTCAGAGGCGGGCGGGGTAGGAGCAAGGCGTTGGGGGGGGGGGGGGCGGGGTAGGAAAAAAGCAGGAATTACCAGGTTTAAATAAAGTCAACTTTCCAACCATCTGGTCAGTGTTTGGGACAGAGAGGGAAACATGCTGGTGAAGATTCTGACAGACAGACAGAGAGGGAAGCGCTGAAAGCAGGAGGAGCTTCAAAGTTGCTCAACTTGTAAAACTCTCAACAACACAAAGTTTAGTCAAAATAGTTATGAAGTCAAACCGGAACTGTATGCTCATTTTTGACAACGGGACTCAATGCTGAAATTTAATATGTTAAATACAGATCATCTGACAGTTTGGCATTGTTGCACTTTAAACGGATGAGTCAGCACTGTCGCCAAGAGCTAAAGTAAGCTGATCTGGAGAGATACGCATCATCGTTCAAGAAAAGTAGCACATGGAGGAGAATCACAACAAATGAAGTCCAAATAAAATGACCAAGGGGACATATCCCTGAACCAAGCACTCTAAAATTAAGAACAAAACAATGTGTCAGGCAATGATTGATCAGCCTGGAGTGTTTTGTCAAAATTCAGTCGTCGTTGCAGCCCCACCCCCAGGCACTTCCTATAATCAAAGACCATGCCCACCCATGGCTAATTAGACATTAAGCAAACGTCAAGAGGGCCTGATTTAAAGCAGCCATCCTAGACCTGAGCAAAACAAAGGGAGCAGAGAGGGGAAATGGAAAAGATCCAGATCAATACTGAGCAGCACTTTTGTTTGCTAAAATGCCATAGAGGCTGAAATAAATCAGATAGACGAGGGAGAGGGCGGCCAGCCATTTCGTTCTCACGGCTCCCCGGGCACTGCACCGACAGCAGGCACACCTGGCCTAACAAAGCCCGAAGAGAGGGGTGGGATGAGCACGCAGGCAAGCTTTCACAAAACCACACACTCAAACATACATATAAACTATCTCAGTTAGATTATTTAATCTGTCGAGGGGGTTCTTGAGCCCTGTGTGGAATCATCCCAAACATTCGATCCTGCATGTTACTCATAAAATCACTTAATGGATTAATCACTTCTTTGTGGCTAAAATCTTTGTCATTCAATCTACCGGTACATTTTGACAGAATGGACTTTACCTTTAAACCTCAGGATGAAACAAAAACATTTTATTGAAACTAAAAGAACAGACTTTGATGATGATGATGATGATGATGGGTTAATGTTTGCATCCATGTCCCAAAATTGTCAGGATATTATTCAAATGGGGATTGCATAAAAAACACAAACGTCCACATCATTTAAACTAGAAATGCAAAGATGGTCCTCATCAGAGGTTGGTTGTTTTTACATCACAGAAAAGTTTACAGTATCTTTCTGGATGATGTCTCGGCTCCTGAGAGTTCTATTACAGAACTTTGGAAATCATAGTCGTGTGAAAATGTTTCACAAAATATTTTGCTGATTTATAAATGTTTGACACTGCAGCATTAGACAGTGATGATCTTATTCTCTTGGATTTGTTTGTTGTTAATCTGTGAAAAAGTTTCATGTGTGAGAAATATTGAGAGACTAAAATTTTGGGGGTGTTAACTATATTGGTTTTGGCCCCATTGCTAACTAGCTGCTAGCTTGTCAATCTGCTCGGAACAAACAGTTTTTCCAAACTAAGACTGTTCAAAGAACTATCTGCAACAGGTATGAAATTATGTGTTCATTTCTGCAGAACCGCACTCCCAAATATCTGAATTATTGCTTTAAACATCAACACAGCCCAATGTATAACCTAGCCTATTTTTATTTTACAGAAAAGAACTATAAGGATTATTACAAGAAAGTGTCATCCTTCAAATATATTATTTCATCAATTTAAATTATTGAAGTTTTATGATTTGGTGGATTATAATACAGTATTCTGTTAGTAATGTATAAAGCTCAGAATTCTACATTACCTCCGAACATTCAAACGCTTTTTGTAAAAAGGAAAAGTTGTTATAATTTAAAGGGTACAGACATTTTTTGTAAAACCTCAGTACAGAACCAGTTTAAAGGGTTGGTCTACTTTAATGCAAGGAATAAGTCTGTGGATTGGTTGGGAAAACTATGTAAAAAGAGTAAAGTCGGTCTCTATACTTAAGAAAATGATTAAGACTGAATTGTTGAAAAGATATATATAAATTTTAGTTAATAAGAAATGTTCTAGAGAATTAATTAATGATGAATCAACAATTTGTTGTACAATTAATTAGATGATCATTGTTTGATTTAATTGTTTGAATTGATTTGTTTTTTAAAAAGGGGCAGATATGATGAGTTTTTTTCTTCTTCTGCTACCTTTCATTTTAGTTTTTTCTTTCTTTCTTCTATCTATGTGATTTGTAATTCTTTTCTTGTTTTAAATCTGAAATGAATAAAAATAAAAAAAATAAATAAAATAAAAATATTTTTCAATGCAGAAAGAAGTGAGAGATCTACAATGTAGATATGTAGCAGTAACGGGTACACTGGAGGGGATAGAGATAACAATTATAATTAAAGCTGCAAGCAGCATTGAGGCCCTCGCAGCAACGCATCGCTCCGGCCTTATGGGGACCACAGGAGCTACAGCTAGTCCACCTATTCACCATCATGAATGCTCGCGTGCCTAACTCACACCCATTCACCAGGTTGCGCATTTGCCAAATCTTAGACATCACCTGCAACCGCTGGAGCTCCAGCAATGCCTCCCAGTCTCAAATTTTGAATGCTTTAATTGCATTTCTGCATGCGTTCACCAAGGTGCGCATATGCCGAATCTTCTAAACAGCTTCCGCCCATATCAATATGAGCCCAGCTGCATGCCTTACAACTTTGGCCAAAATCTGACCTTCCAGACTGAAGTTATTATGACTTCATGTTTTGTGGAGAATGTTTGACGAACACTTCCTTTATGCTTTTCAACATGTCATGTGTGGTAATCAACAGTTTTCAAATACAGTTTCAGACTTATATCTTACACAGGGCAAAGCTGGAAGAGTCACCCAATAATCAACCATCTCTTCTCTGAGTGGGTGGAGCTTAAGCAATATCATAAATCAACATTACCAATACTGTATGTCTAGAAGTGCTCACTGATTATGCACAATAAATCTGGCACATATCGGATGATATATCACTGACATATAACTGTTGGAAATAATATAGGGGTGCACTGTAGTCTAAAGTTAAATTGTTATGTAATCTGTTGCTGTGTGCTTATCTGTCTGTCCCTGTACAGCACTTTGGTGTGCTCTGTCACTGTTTAAAGTGCTTTATAAATAAAGCGGTATGGTATGGTAAAAGTTAAACAACACCAGCAATGTGTCTAGAAGTGCTCACTGATGAAACACAGAAAATCAGTTTCAGATCAGATGATGTTTCACTGATATACAGGTATAACTGTTGGAATAATCTAGGGGCACACTGGAGTCATATGTTAAACCACAATACCAATATATCTAGAAGTGCTCACTGATGATGTACAATAAATCTGGTGCATATCGGATGATGTTTCACTGAGATATAACTGATGTAATAATGTAGGGGCGCACTGGAGTGAAATTTTAAACAACAATACCAATGTGTGTGGACGTGCTCACTGATGACGCACAATAAATATGGTATAGATCGGATGATGTATCACTGAGATATAACAGTTTGAATAATCTAGAGGGTGCACTGGAAAAACATAGAGAGCGCTGTGGAGGCTATTGGCCAATTAGCATGGATTATTGTTCAAGGGGTGGATAATGATCGATCATATTGACTTTGGTGCACCTCAGTTCAAATCTGTGGAATTAATAGTCAAACGTATGGCGATGGCATCACTTCTGAATTCATCATGCCGCCACGCCACATCTTCTAGCGAAAACTGTTGTTAATTTAAAGCAAATTAGATCATCTTGTTATATGTCCTCTAACACAGGATCATCCTGATTAGGTCAAGGGTGGCAGAGACAGAGCATTCCAAGTTAAAAACAAGTGACTTCCTTTTTTGAGTGGTTAGGGCTTTGATGAAATTAGAGTTTGACCTCAGAGTATTGTCAGGCATCTGACAGGGATGACTCATGCCATGTTTGGTGCATTTCGGTCTTTCACTGTGAAAGTTATAGCGTTTGGAAATTTACGGCGTGAAGCGCAACTTTGAGGCCTGGCCACACCCCTTTAACATCTATGAAAATGCAAGGTTTTTAATAACTTTTACTCCCCAATGTGTTAAGGGCATATTAACCAAGTTTGAAGGCCATCCTTCAAAATCCCTAGGAGGAGTTAGTTAAAAATTGCAATTAGAAATGCCCAAATATGACTCTTTAACCCAAAATGGCCACCTTCCTGTTGGTTTTGGACCAGGGCTCCAAGAGACTTTTTCATAGGTCCTGAGAAGATACAGATGTTCACTGAGCTTCAGAATTATCATTGAAAAAATGGTTTGGGGCTGAGGTTTTAAAATATTCTAGGGGGCGCTGGGGAGGATATTAGCCAATTTTCATCAAACAAATCATCCTGATTTTGGTGCATCTTGGTTCAAATCTGTGGAATTCATAGCCAAACGTATGGCGACGGCATTATGTCTTACTTTGCCACGTCGCAATGCCCACATGCTCCACCCAAAACTGTCAGTGTTGGAAAGCAAGTTACACCAACATGTCTTCATTCACTGGACCCACTGTCATGCTGATTACGTAACAGGTCAGATAGGGATCATTCAATGTAAAACTTTACACTTCCTGTTGTCAGGAGGCCTGGCTTAAGTGATGTCATGATTTGACCATTCAGTCTTGCAGGGGACTGGATGTGGATCAATCATTGAAGGTCGCATTTCAGAGCGCCACTGAAAAACACAGCGCTGAAGCCACGGAGCTCAGCGGTGTGTTTTTTTTGTTCAATCTGGGGCAGGCGCTCTGATTTTGGTCAGCTGCTCTCTGCCTGTCTCTCCACCAAGACGGGGATACAGCTGGCCGGGTCGGGATGCCTGTGTTTTGGTTCAGCGAGAGTGGCGTCCGGCTGAAGCCCCAGAGCTCGACTGTCTAACGTAAAACTAACTTGACTGTGGTTTAATGTGGTGCTATGGCTCTGCAGACATTGCACGTTGCTGTCTTGTGGTGTTAAATGTAAAATACTTCCACACAGTGGACATGTTACAATGAAAAGTTTGCTAGCTGTTAGCTACAGTGCTACTCACTCAGTCCTCATGCTGTAGCTGGCTGCAAACTAGGAAATGGATTTCCTGAATGTGAGGCGGGTCTTGTTACTCTGGGTTCCTGAGACACGCCTCCGTTCAGGAAATCCATTCCATAATTTGAAGCCATCTTGCATCATGGATCAGAAAATATTGGTAGGTTGGATCGAAAATCCAATATGTAAACTATGCTGGTCAGGCCCCCCCGAAGCGCCGGGGCCCCGGGCTACAGCCCCAGTAAGCCCGTGTTAAAATCCGGCCTTCTTTACGATATAGCAGGAGATGGAGAGAGAAATCTTTGCAGCAAACTTCGCTGGTCGGCTGGTTTCACTTTCATCTTTGTGCCTTTTTTCGTATTTCTGAAATACTGTACCGTAATTTTATTTGACACTTCTTGCAAACAACTGTTCTCTTGTTAAGCTCTATCTTCCCCCAGAACGTTGTAGGATCTGAAATTATTTTTAAAGACAAAGGAGTGAGTTGAATCATGCTGTCTCTCTCCTCCATTCTAGCAGGCTCCGTTCAGATAAAGGGAGCTTGCTGTACGGTGGCCTACACGGCCAAAATTCTACGGCGGCCGCACGGACACATAATGCAATATGCAGTACGCTTAGAAGTAGGAGCGGAAAAAATATAAAATTAAACAAGTTTTTAAATCAATTTTGGGGCTTTTAGAATCGATTCTGAATCGCCAGGACTAAGAAGCTAGATTATTTTAAAAAATCTATTTTTTCCTGCACCCCTACTTATCAGTTCTCTCCCACTGTGAGTCAACAAAGATATCTGCATATCTAAGCTCAGCTTTGTAATTCAAATAGTCTTCAGGTGCTGCAAGTGGTAGGGGAGAGGCAGGTTTTATATTTATAGTTATACTATACGATGGAAAAGATGGGATTTGGCACCACCTTCATCGGCTGGATGGCGACTTTTCACCAAAACCCAATTTCGAGGATTCGTGTAAATGGTTATTGCTCTAGAGTTTTTCAACATAAAAAGGGATGTGAGAGTTCTCAGGTTACAAGGCAAATGAAAGGAAATAGGAAGCGATGATGGTTTCATGACAATGGCCAACCCACTTAGATAAAGAGGTAAAATTTAAATGGTCAAAAGAGGGTTTCAGATACTTAGGGGCCATACTAAAAGTATAATTTGTCACAGTTATATAATGTCAATTATAGTAAACTTTTATCTCGGATTTAAAAAAGACGGAGAGATAGCACATTCTTCCTCTTATCTCTGGTGGACATGGTCAAAACGATTAGGATGAATGTGCTACCATGGCTGCTTTTTCCTCTTTAATTCCCTACTGTAGCTGTAGCAGTATCTAAAACCACGTTTAAATTGTTGGACAGGCTTTTAACCAAATTTATCAGGCAAAACAAGCGTCTGAGAGTGAGGCTTAAAATTATCTGCTCCTCGAAAGGCTTTGATGGCCTGACACTCCCACATCTCAAGAGTTAATACTGGGTGGCGCAGCTTAGGGCTCTGGTTTCATGGATTAGGCTAGATATAGATAAAAAAAATTTCTGCTGGGGGACTTCAATGCCCACGTGGGTAATGACAGTGTGACCTGGAGGGGCGTGATTGGGAGGAACGGCCTCTCTGATCTGAACCTGAGCGGTGTTCTGTTGTTGGACTTCTGTGCTAGTCATAGTTTGTCCGTCACAAACACCATGTTCAAACATAAGGGTGTCCATAAGTGCACTTGGCACCAGGATGCCCTAGGTCATAGATAGATGATAGACTTCACAGTTGTGTCATCTGATTTGCGGCCCTTTAAATGTAGACACTCAGGTGAAGAGAGTAACTGTCAACTGATCACCACCTTGTAGGGAGCTGGATCAGATGGCGGGGGAAGATGTTGGACAGACCTGGTAGAGCCAAACGTGTAGTGAGAGTTTGCTGGGAACGCCTTGCAGAAGATCTCATCAGCAGGATCTTCAACTCACACCTCCAGGAGAGCTTTAACCACATCCCAGCTGTGGAGGGGTCATTGAGTCTGAGTGGGCCATGTTCCGCACCTCACTTGTTGAGGTACCTGCCTTGAGCTGTGGTCGCAAGGTTGTTGGTGATTCTTGTAGTGGCCATCCATGAACTCAGTGGTGGACACCCTGGGTTAGGGAGGCTGTCAAACTGGAGTCCTATTGGGCCTTGTTGGCCAGTGAGACTTTGGAGGCAGCTGAGGAGTACCGGAGGGCCAAGCGGTCCCCAGCCTTGGCTCTTTCTGAGGCAAAAGCTCGGATGTGGAAGGAGTTCGGTGAGACCTTGGATAATGACTCTCGGTTGGCTCCGAGGAGATTCTGGCAAATTGTCAGATGGCTGAGGAGGGGAAAGCAGCACTTTACTAACATTGTATTCAGTGAAGGTGGGCTGCTGTTGATCTCAACCAGTGATATCATCGGGAGGTGGAAGGAATACTTCTCAGACCTTCTCAATCCCACCAGCATGCCTTTCATGGAGGAAGCTGAGTTGGAGGGCTTTGGGGTTGATCCATCCATAACTGTGGCTGAGGTCGCCGAGGTAGTTAAAAAGCTCAGAGGCAGCAGGGCTCCTGGAGTGGATGAAAATCACCCTGATTTCCTTAAGGCTCTGGATGTTGTGGGGTTGTCTTGGTTGACAAGACCTTTGCAACGTTACGTGGACAGCGGGGACAGTACCACTGGATTGGCAGACTGGGGTGGTGGTTCCCTTCTTCAAAAAGGGGGACCAGAGGGTGTGCTCCAATTATTGAGGCATCACTCTCCTCAGCCTCCCTGGTAAGGTCTATTCAGGGGTATTGGAGAAGTGAGTCTGATCATTGGTCGAACCTCAGATCCAGGAGGAACAATGTGGGTTCCGGCCTGGCTGCTGAACACTGGCTCAGCTCTTTACCCTCTCTAGGGTCCTCGAGGGGTCATGGGAGTTTGCCCACCCCACCCTGTCTACATGTGTTTTTTGGATTTGGAGATGGCATTCGACCATGTTCCTCGTGGTACACTGTGGCGGGGACTTTCATAAGTATGGGATTGGGGGCTTGTAGCTACGGGTTGTTCAGTCCCTATACAAGCAGTGCAAGAGCTTGGTTTGCATTGCCGGCAGTAAGTCGGACCCCTTCAGGGTGGGAGTTGGACTCCACCAGGGCTGCCCGTTGTCACGGATTCTGTTCATAACTTTTATGGACAGAATTTCTCGGTGCAGCCAGCTGTCGGAGGGTTTCCGGGTCGGTGCCTCAGGATTCCATCTCTGCTCTTTGCAGATGATGTGGTCCCGTTGGTGTCATCTTGCCTTGATCATCAGCTCTCACTGGAGTGGTTCACAGCCGAGTGTGAAGTGGCTGGGATGAGAATCCTCACCTCCAAATCTGAGGCCATGGTCCTCAACCGGAAAAGGGTGGATTGCTCTCTTCAGGTCAAGGGTGAGGTTCTGCCTCAAATGGAAGAGTTCAAGTATCTCAGGGTTTTGTTCATGAGTGAGGGAAGAATGGAATGTGAGTTTGACAGACGGATTGATGCAGCATCTACAATATTGTGGACTCTACCGGTCCATTGTGGTGGGGAGAGAGCTGAACTGTAAGGCAAAACTCTCTGTTTACCGGTCAGTCTATGTTCCTACCATCACTTATGGTCACGAGCTCTGGGTAGTGACCGAAAGAATGACATTGCGGATACAGGCAGTTGAAATGAGTTTCCTCTGCAGGGTAGCTGGACTCTCCCTTAGAGATAGGGTGAGAAGTTCAGTTATCAGGAAAGACTCGGAGTAGAACCGCTGCTCCTCCACATCGAGAGGAGCCAGTTGAGGTGGTTTGGGTGTTTGGTAAGGACACTCCCTGGACACGTCCCTTAGGAGGTGCTTCTGGCATATTAGACTGGGAGGAGACCCCGGGGAAGACCCAGGACACGCTGAAGAAACTACATCCCTCAGTTGGCCTGGGAACATATTGGAGTCCTCCAAGAAGAGCTGGAAGAGGTGGCTGTGGAAAGAGATGATCCAACTTCCAATCTCTGTCCGTGAGGATGACACCTTGTCCAGTTTTAAGACTAGGCTTAAGACTTTCCTTTTTGATAAATCCTATAGTTAGGGTCGGCTTGGGTTTCCCGAGCTGTCCCTTAGTTCTGCTGCTATAGACTTAAGACTGCTGGAGGACAAACTGACCCCATGTTTTCACTCTGCTACTGTCTTTACTTACTCTGCTCAACTTGTTTTATATTAGTAATTATTAGTTATCTTTGACTTTTTTTTGTCTTTCAGGTACACCTGCACCTATATCTGGACCTACCATTCTGTGTTTGTTTGTCTCTCCTTTCTGTCCTCTCAAACCAGCCGGCCAAAGCAGATGGCCACTTGTCCTGAGCCTGGTTCTGCTGTGGAGGTTTCTTCCTGTTAAAAGGGAGTTTTTTTTCTTTCCACTGTTCCCACTGTGCTTTTTCCAGATGGGAGACTGCAACAAAGCCAAGATTTAACTTGTCTGCTGCTTCCATATAAAGAGAACTTTACTAATTGGTTTTTCTATGTATGTGAATGCTCCTGTAAAGTGCACTGAGACAACTTTGTTGTGATTTGGTGCTATAAACTGAATTGAACTGAATTGAACAACTGAACTGCAGCAGAAAAGATCCAGTTTCACTCCACAAACAAGATGTGTAGACAGTGACTTAAACATGCCAGATGGTGGCTCTTGAGGACCACAAATTGACAACCCTGATGGAAAGCAAAATTTTGTACTTTGGACAAATTGTACTTTGCAGATTTTGTCACCACATATTCAGACAGAACCCTTGTCTGCCACATGTCTCTTTGTACCAACCTTGGTAGCAGCTTCAACATTGATGGTTTTTCTATTGGAGTACAGTTTTGATGTATACATTTTACAAATAAAGTCTACCGGTAATTGAAATGAGGTATTAAGCTTCTAAACTAACCTGATCATTTAACATGCTAGTTAAAAACCTAAGCAGGCTACTGTAGGCTGTGCTTTCTTTGTATTTGGGTCTGCCATGAATTACTGAGAGATTATGTGTTGGAGAAGCTCTCCTACCTTAGCAGGAAGGATCTTTATCCAGCTGACAGCATAAATAAACAAAATGTTTTAATGAAAATCAATACAGAGTATTATAGCTATAGTCATCTATCCATCCATTTTCTTTTAAAAGTAAAATGTTATGTGTTGTCATCATTGTATGTCACCATACAATGGTGAAATTAGTTCTCTGCATTCAACCCATCACACCTGGGATACACCCAGGTGGAGCAGTGGAAAGCTATGTAAGCGCCCGGGGAGCAATTAGGGATTAGGTGTCTTACTCAGAGACACCACGACATGTGGGCATGGCTGGGGATCGAGCCAGGTACTTTTGGGTCCTGGGTTAGCTGCCTTCATTCTGCAACAGAGTTTCTGTTTGATCCTGTGCAGGTAGATAGGAAATGGTGCCTGTAATGATGCATGCATGTGTTAAATGTTTGGGTGTGAAATGGTAAGAATTTTGTGCCCTTTTCTTAGAAATGTAATACAAAATGTTGATCATGTGTCCCAAATGGCAGCCACTGAGTCTATGGTGAGAATAGAACTTGCAGAAGTACAAACTGGCCAACATCAGGCCTGATGCATCATCTGTCATCAAGTATTACAGCATAATGTTGTCCTTGTTAACTAGAAAGACTTCTAACTATTTTGATTAAAGACTTGGTTTTTTGTTTTGTTTTGTTTGCAAAGAACCATTACAACCACTATGACTCATCACATGCCCAACTCACCTGAATTACACCAACCGAGTGATCAGCACAGAGTGTTCCAATGTAAGCAAGACCAACAGTTGCTCCTTCAAAGTCAATAGCACTGGGAAAAAAAAAGTTGCACTTATATATTCACAAGATTCACCCATTCGTTTATCACAATTGATTCAGAATATTGTTAGTTCTTAATAAAAATGGTTTACAGGGAAGATGATCGAATGACCACCATTGGTTCAATAGTACTATTTTATAAGGCATTTTTGGTGTGATAACATTGTCACATTGACATTATTTGGTTATGAAAACACTGTTTAATGCACATGGTAAATGGACTGTACTGTACTTATTTAGCTCCTTTCTATTTAATCAAGATGCTCAAAGCACTTTACACTACAATATGTGCACTCTTTACCTACACACACACACGTTAAAATCTTCCATGTCTCATCCGGTTTCTGTTGCTTCAGGTGTTCCACAGGGCTCTGTCCAGAGACCCTTGTTGTTTATCATTTACCTTCTCCCCACAGCTGTCCATAACCTCACTCCTCCATACCTTTCTGACCTTGTTCCTATTGCTACACCCGCTCGTACCCTCAGATCCTCTTCTTCTATTCAGCTCATTGTTCCCCTT
>JARVGV010000412.1:19242690-19257690 GCA_031762435.1 Hypsolebias longignatus | reverse complement strand
AAAAGGTGAAACACCCACACCTGCCTCCACCCTCATTCGCCCCACCCTGGGCCCCTGCGCAAGGCCCTTAACACCCACCATTTGCTCCCTAACAGGTCTCTCTTGAAAATGAGTTCTCGTGGCTCAATGAGAGTAACCTGGATAAATAAAGGTTAAATGAAAAATATATATTTTCACACCTAATAAGGAGTGCACATTAACATATCGACACTGTAGGCTCATTCACAAGATGCCTCAGAGGAAAATGTGGGATTATCATAACTGATGTTATTGCACTATTCAACAGTAGTATCTCAGGGTTTTCTAATATTGCACAGCTCTACTTAAAACCGTAAACTCAGAGTAACATGTAGTAAATATGAGCCTGTAAATGAACAACTAGTTATGGGGTGTATCTAACCTTTATCTGATAACCTTGAACAATTTCAAACTGTTAGATTTTACCAAATTTCTCAAGAGGTTGAGGCAAACTCAGTAACTTGATATATAAACCTGTCTTCTTTGGGCTGTTCCCTCTTCAGGGGTCGCCACGGCGAGTCATCCTCCGCCATCTCTCTGTCCTCCCTCCAGCTACCTCCATGTCCTCTCTAACTGCATCCATATTTTTCCTCGTTGTCTTTTTCCTGGCAGCTGCATTTCTAACATCCTTCCACCCATAAATATACCCACTGTCCCTCCTCTTGACATGTCCAAACTATCTCAATATGGCCTCTCTAACTTTATCTCCCAGTTGTTCAACCTGTGCTGTACCACTGATGATCTCATTCCTAATCTTATCCATCCTTGTCACTCCTAAGGAGAACCTCAACATTTTCATTTCTGCCACTTCCAGTACTTTCTCCTGTCTTTTTGTCCATGTCTCTGTCTTCAAACCATACAACATAGCTGGTCTCACCACTGTCTTGTAAACTTTTTCTTTCACCTTTGTTGCCACTGTTTTGTCACAAATCACTCCTGAAACTTTTCTCCATCCACTCCATCCTGCCTGGACTCTCGTCTTCACCTCTTTACCACACTCCCCATTTTCCTGGACAGTGGACCCCAAGTACTTGAAGTCCTACATCTTTGTGACCTCTTCTCCTTGTTGCCTCATGTTACGTCCACCATTTTTTATGTATTTTTTGTTGGACTCGGGAATTCAGGTTCTTTATTCTTCTCCTACAGGAAGCAGCTGAATAAATTGAATGTTTGAACCACTATTTGTGAGTCCCGTGTCCTCTTTCAATATGTTGTCTTTGGTGGACGTAACATATTAACTGGGGGCTCGTCCGAGATTTGAACCCAGGACCTCTTGCACACCTCACTGTTCCACCGGCCTCCCTTTCATTCACACACACATACTCTGTCTTACTACGGCTGACTTTTGTTCCTCTTCTTTCAAGTGCATGCCACCACCTCTCCAAGTTCTCTTCCACCTGTTCTCACCACAGATCACAATATCATCTGCAAACGTTTAAACATGTATTATTTTCTATTCATTTTTAAATCATCAAAATCATTTTCTCACATCTTCTTTTCATTAATGAAGATTCAAAATTTCTGTACTGTCATTTTATAAAAATAAAAAACCTTGGGCTACACTAATCTGGTCTAAGGTTTTCAATTTTAAAATATTGGGATTAAGGTGGACTGGTATACCAGTGGTCTTTGCAAAATAATAGTTTACAGATTGAGATTAAGGATATATTTTATTTGTGACACCAAAACCAGGATGACTGAGATTAAAGCTTGTATTTTTTTATTAGAATAAAATAGTTTAATTGGTCTTTAGCTCACCATAGTAAAAGACAATCCCTTTTAAAAAGATGAAATTATAAACTTAAAATCCCAAGTTTTCTTAGCAATTTCAGCTCTTTGCTTCAGCCACATGTTGCATGAAAAGCCCAAACTGTATATTTCCATGAAGAACTGGGATTTTGGGCTCACACGACCTGCAAGGCCGTCGTTCGACTTCATCTGGATTGCTCAACTCCGGCCGCCTGCAGAGAAAGTATAAGGGAAGCGCAAAGT
Source organism: Hypsolebias longignatus (assembly GCA_031762435.1). NCBI lineage: Eukaryota > Metazoa > Chordata > Actinopteri > Cyprinodontiformes > Rivulidae > Hypsolebias > Hypsolebias longignatus. Next base: position 19,255,680 of record JARVGV010000412.1, on the reverse strand, counting down.
CACTCTTCTGTTGCGTAATTCTGACACAGCGAGCAGGGTGAATGTACTCTGCAGCTCTTTTCAGTGTGATCAGCAAGACGAACTGCCAATAAGTCCAGTTTCTGGATTTATTTCAGAGAAACGAGCAAATTACGCTGTAAACTATGAGTAATGACACTTAGCACACACGTTTCGTGAGATACTTTTCCAGCTACACAGCTGTGGGTCTGCATTTACAAATGAATGAACTGCACATGTGGGGCCACTTCCCTGTTACTGGATCAGTTGATTTTCTCCAAGGTACCAAAGTGAGGGAGCAAATGCCCCCCTTGGATTTGCCTTGTTTAACTCATCAGGACAGACGGGTCGAAGGAACGGAGATGTTTGCTCATCGCTGCCATTATTGGCATGAGAACGATCATTAACCTTTAGAACGTTGCCTCACCTCTGCGTCACCTCAGCGTCAGCACCACAGCTGGGTCTAACCACCTCAGCTTTACGCTTTTTTTTTTTTTTGTCTTTTAATTGTCTAAACCACAGCATAAGACTGGGTTTGAACAGTAAGTGTGTGTGTGTTGTCCAGACAGCTGGCCACATCTGTTTGCTGATCTGATTCCAGTCCCTTGTATATTTTATCAATGGTTGCTTTGTATCGCTGACTAAAAAAAAAAAAAAACATGAAATATTACTAGCATTACTAATTCCTGTTTCTAACAGTTGTGCAACAACTGGAATATTTAATGCCCTTTAAAAAACAAAAAAAAAAAAGCACAGGAACAACTTGAAGCAGAGATTTTTATGTTGTCCTTAAGTGCAGTTAAGCATTAATGACATAAATGTGTTAACCAGCCCTGTACGTCAGCGTTTGTATCCCTGGTGGGGTGTTTCTAAAAACCTATACCAGTTCAGCACACCCAGTGAGACTGGGCCAACCTTCAAAGGTATTTCAAAGTTTTCCTAAAATTTTTGTTGTTTTTCCACTCATTTTCTGTCCAGTCTTTGTACACCATGAAAGTACTTTGTATTTTAAAATTCAGCTACCGGTAAATATATTGGAACTAACCATCAGTGACGATATGCTAGCTAATAAAAGCACCTTCAAACTGAAGAATTTTTTTAAGACTACCTCTGAATGCAAGTTTATCGACTAGGTTTTTTTTTTTTTTATGTACAGGTAGTCCTCGGTTTACGGCGTCACCGGTTTACGATTTTCCGGACTTACGTTCGACCCCTGAACGGTCTAAATGCATCATTACGTTTTTACGCACGCACTTGAATGTTGTACATAGTGTTGTAAATAGTGTTTATAGTGTTTATATGTGTTTATAGATGAATGTGTGGTGTAGCATGTTCAGTGCCATGTCGATAAATGGGTGTGCGGCGCAGCATTAGCATACATTTACATGTATTTTCGCGGTTTACGGTCAAAATCCGGACTAACGATCGCCACATGCGATCATTTCCAGTTTACGTTCAAATCGGGTTACGTTCAATGAATGGAACTCGAACGTAAACCGAGGACTACCTGTATGCTCAAGTGGCATTTTCCTCTAAGTTTGGATGTACAGTAATGTATTAGAAATCATTTTACTGTTTTGTTTCTTGTGAACTTTTATGCCATTTTTTGTTTAATTCCAACTGACATCTAAACTCCCAGGTAAACATTTACGTCCTTTTGCAAATGTATCATGCAATTACTCCTGAGAAAGTGACCGTTTCTTCACGCTTGCAGGTCCAAGTCTGTCCGGTGAGTTTGCTGCGGTTCTGTGTGGGATGGCGGGGAGGTGTGAGAGAGTCAGAGCGGGGAATGTGAGGCCGATGCTTCTGAGGGTGACAGCGTCTTGATGAATCATATTTACACTCTACCCTTTGCAAAATGCCATGTGTCAACATCTGCCCGTGGCCAAAGCACTCTGATCTGGCAAAGCAAACACTGCGGAGCTGCCTGTCCGTCCTCAGGGGCTGCAAGCGATGTGGTTTATGTTTGAATCTGAAGTCTGGAAATGAAGAAGGGAAGCACCCAGAAGGAAGAATTAGATGATTTGCTTGAGGGAATTTGTGAGCAGTTTTCAGCCACGTAGGGCGGATGGTGCATGTTGTGGAAAGTCTCAAATAGGTGTGAACACTGGAAGTGGACGCAGTAAATAAAACCCTGTAAAAATATCTGATTCATCTCCACATTACTGATGTTTCCACTTTAGTCATTGAAATAATGACACTTTAACCAGCTTTTGAGAATAAAATCCTTAAAAATAATCAGAAGGATCAATGATGTCTGTTCTTAAGTTTTCTTTTTCAATTTCATGTGTTTTAAAAACGCAGTCCTAAATAGCCAGTATTTATTGACGAAAATGGGCTCTGACACCTAAAAACGAGACACAGGCTGCTGAAACCTTCGCAGTGGAATCTGAGAGGTGGAAGACATGACTTGGCAGTTTACCCTCAGTGTTTGCCTTGAAATTTTAACGCCATGGCTCGAAGTCAAGCTGAGAAGTTTCCCAAGACCTGCGCCTTCAGGCGGGCGTTCCATGTAAGCTGTGGGACGGATGCTCCAACTCCACCCCTTGCATTAACTGCAGAAAGTCAGTCTTCGGGGCTCCTTAAAGCCTCCACAGTCAGCGATGTGAGGGCGCGAACATGCCCGACCACACCTCTGATGCCTCAGTGTCAGCCATCACAGGCTTTTTCCTCCTCTGCTTGTTGAGACCAGTCGCCTCACAGATGAGCAAAACACATGAAAGGTACACGTTTTTTATCGCTCCTTCTAAAACACATGTCAAATAAAATTCACAAGAAACATTGAATATTTGCATTCTAAGTAAGTTTGGGTAACAAAAGACAATAACGTCCAGCCCAGATAGAAGAGACTTGAAGTTTTCAATATAAGTGCAGAAAATTTATGCTGCCATATATTTAAACTACTGGAGGACAAATTGAGCTCATTAAATGGATTTCTAAAATTGAATAGTTTTCATTTGATATTATTTTTGTCTTAGCATGTGTTTATTGACCTGCCATTGTGTATCTGTTCTTACCAAACCCAGCAGTTTGTCCAGAGCCTGGTTCTGCTAAAGGTTTCTTCCTCATGGGAGAGTTTTTCCTTTCCACTGTCACCTTCGTGCTCGCTCAAGGTAAGATTTCTGTGATGGAGTTCAACTCAAAGCAGTCTGCTCCTCAGACAAATAGTGTTAACTTATTATTTTTATATATGAATGTTTCTGTTCAGTGCACTGACATAAATAACTTCTGTTGTGATTTGGTGCTATATAAATGAACCAAATTGAATATTTGAACGTTTTTTTTAAAGAATACATAATAACAGGGATACATACAAAAATGCTAAATACTGTATATGGACAATTTTGAAAAGTTTCAAATTAGTCAATTTTAAATGATATTTTTACTCAATTTTATAGCTTTTTTGTTTTTTGTATTTTCACTTTCTTTTGTCTGTCAAATCCTGATTAGGACAAAGTTCAGTTTGTTGTTTAGATGTTTGCGCATGTCAACAGATGTTGTTACTAATGCTCTTTTCTTTCTTTCTTTTCTTTTTATTTTTTGCTGCCTTTATTTATTTTATTTTTTTTTAATAACTATTAGTCAGATCTGGTTTCTAAAACTGGATATGTGGATTAAACAGACTAAAGTCTCACAACAAAGTCACTTTTGTCCTCAGAAAACAAGCGCTGCAGCAAATCCAGAAAAGTAGATTTTGTAGTCACAGCACTTTTTACGACGTTTTCTAAAGTGTCAGTTTTCACTAAAAAACATGTCACATAAACTTTGATAGTTATAGCATAAAGCAACTACCCTGCATTTGTACAGAATATTTTTGGAAAGAATAGTAAATAGTTTTTTTATTTATTTTTATAAATAAGTAAAGGCCTACTGTGATTTGATTAAAAAAAATGAACAAACTTGTTTGGAAACTTACTAAACTCCTTAAAATTACATTAAAATAAATTACGGAGATTTATTCTGTGTATTTTTTGAATAAATAATTATTAAGTTGTAGTTTTTTTCTGAATAATTTTGTTGTGTGAACACTATAAGGAGGGGAAAGGCATGTTTTAAGCATACTTTAAATGTAATGACTACAGTACTTGCTTTGTTGCCAACATTGCAGCAGCTTCAGCAGATCTTCCTGCCAAGTTTCTGGGCTTCTGTCGCCCCCTGTTGGTGAGTTTGTGCAGAGCAGCGACAACAGATGCCTGTTGTCTCACTCATAAGTCTGTCCACAGATTTTACACAGCAGTTGTCAGCATCCCAACATAAATACGGATATAATTCTTTTATCAGAGCTGCAAAAATCAAGGAGAGTTTTTTGCAGATTGCTTCTTTTTCCACCTACATTTTTGAAGCTTAATTTCTCATTCAGTTCTTCCACAAGTAAATATTTCACCATTGGACACAAAAAGGAACTCAATGTTTGATATTTATGTTATAGCTCTGTTTTTTTTTTTTTTTTTTTTTTTTTTTTTTTTTTTTTTTTTTTTTTTTTTAATTCATAAGAATAGAGTTAAGGTTGGTGAAAAACGCACTAAACCTTTCCCTTGTTATGTTTGTGTGGGGAAAAAAAAGTCATAAATGTGAGAACGTTTCCAATTTTATAAACAAAATCAATCAAAAGAGAAAGCTTTATAAGGAGCGAACTGGTTTGGTTTCTAATAGCAATAGAATAATTGTAAAGGCTCTAAACTGATCTGCTTCTATCGTTTTGCCCATAGAATCTTTTCAGTTCATAATAATTTTCTGAACGTGAAATAAATTTACGAATGAGGGTGAAACCAAAGCCCAGAAGGGGAACAACCACTTGGCTGAGCTGGGTTTTCACTGGTGTTGACTTACGTCTCCGCCCACTGCACGGCCCCCAGTCCTCCCTGTCATAAATTGCTGCTGCGCCTCCTGAGTTTGCAGACTGTGCGCCTACTCAACCCTGTTCTCTTCAAAAACACACAGATTTAAAAACAAAAAAGAAGTCGCATTAGAAGAGACCACTTTCGATTGGCCATATTGTTTCTGAAATTGTGAAGAAGCTAAAGGAGTTGCTGAAGATTTGTATTTTTCTTTTTTCTTACTTTAAAGGATTTCAGTTTGCCAGTCAAGCTGTGCGCCCTGAAACTCTCTTGGGCACAAATCTTGGATTTGGGGAAAACAAAGGACTTGCTTTATTATTTTTTTGTTTTCCTTGTAAGAAGTTGTCCTTCAATTTTTTTCGCATGAATCTCCTCGACCCCTACCTGAAGATGACAGAAGAACAGGAGAAGTGTCACTCTGACGTCCCCAGCCCCAGCATGTCTGAGGACTCCGCGGGCTCGCCGTGCCCGTCCGGTTCCGGTTCGGACACCGAGAACACCCGCCCGTCCGACAACCACCTCCTCAGGGGCCCCGACTACAAGAAGGAGGGCGAAGAAGAGAAGTTCCCCGTGTGCATCAGGGACGCAGTGTCCCAGGTGTTGAAGGGCTACGACTGGACCTTGGTGCCCATGCCGGTGCGCGTCAACGGCTCGAGTAAGAGCAAACCTCACGTGAAGAGACCCATGAACGCCTTCATGGTGTGGGCCCAGGCAGCCCGGAGGAAGCTGGCCGATCAGTACCCACATCTGCACAACGCAGAGCTCAGCAAAACCCTGGGGAAACTCTGGAGGTGAGTGCGCTTTTACGCGCCGCTGTGCGCTTTTACGCGCCGCTAGTGCGCAGTCTTACAAACTCTGCGCGGCTTTCCTGCTGTGATTGATTGTGATTTGACTGATGCATTCTACGATTACGTTTGATTTCTCTCAGGTTTTGTGTTGCAAAATCATTCAAGTTTGATTATGGGTTCAATTTGCCGCGACCTCATCCACCCGGGATGACTTCTGATCAATGAACCAACTTCTACGATCAAATGTGTGTTTCAGACTGCTCAATGAGGTAGAGAAGCGGCCGTTCGTGGAGGAGGCTGAACGCCTGAGAGTGCAGCACAAGAAAGATCACCCCGACTACAAATACCAGCCCAGGCGGAGGAAATCCGTCAAGAACGGTCAAAGCGAACCGGAGGACGGCGAGCAAACCCACATCTCTCCAAACGCGATCTTCAAGGCGCTGCAGGCCGATTCTCCTGCTTCCAGCATGGGCGAGGTGCACTCACCAGGAGAGCATTCAGGTGAGATGGAAAAAAAAACAATATAATGTTTAAAAAATTCTTTATGTTTTATAATTTTATCTGTACAGTTTGAATATTTCAGTTTTTTATGGCCGTGCACAGACAGCTGTTAATGATTAAGGGTTAATGATTATAGTTTTACAAGGCAGAATTCAAATACACCTGTCAGGATTCAAACAGCTCACATGCATTTATTTAGGCTCAAACCAGCTGTTTGATTGAGTAACCCAGTCTAACCTCAAGTCTGACTTTGCTTTCCTCCCACCAGGTCAATCCCAGGGCCCACCAACGCCCCCAACCACCCCCAAGACGGATCTCCCTTCCAGCAAAGTTGACATGAAGCGAGAGGGGCGCCCCGTCCAAGAGGGCACCAGTCGGCAGCTCAATATCGACTTTGGAGCTGTGGACATTGGTGAGCTGAGCACCGACGTCATCTCCAACATGGGGAGCTTCGACGTCGATGAGTTCGACCAGTACCTGCCGCCTCACAGCCATGCTGGGGGTGCAGCCCAGGCTGGCTACACTGGTAGCTACGGTATCAGCAGCTCCTCGGTCAGCCAGGGAGCCAACGTTGGAGCCCACGCCTGGCTGTCCAAGCAGCAGCAGCAGCATTCCCTGACCCCGCTGGGTGGAGGAGGAGAGCAACAAGGTCAAAGAACCACCCAGATCAAGACGGAGCAGCTGAGCCCGAGTCACTACAGTGAGCAGCAGGGCTCCCCACAGCACGTCACCTACGGGTCCTTCAACCTCCAGCACTACAGCACCTCCTCCTACCCTTCCATCACACGAGCGCAGTATGACTATTCAGACCACCAAAGCGGTGCCAACTCTTACTACAGCCACGCGGCGGGCCAAGGCTCCAGCCTGTACTCCACCTTCAGCTACATGAGCCCCAGCCAGAGGCCGATGTACACCCCGATCGCCGACAGCACCGGGGTGCCCTCCGTGCCGCAGACCCACAGTCCGCAGCACTGGGAGCAGCAGCCCATTTACACGCAGCTGTCGAGGCCCTGAGGAAGCAATCAGAGAAGTGACTGAGAGAATGCTCACCCCAGACTCCCCCCACCCCACTCCCCCGCCACACATCCGTCATCGCCAACAGAAAAGCGTGACATAGACTTTTTTTTTTTTTTTTTTTTATAGCTCGAAAATTTTATCTTTGAATTGGCTCCCGACAGTGCCTTTTGTATCGGTTGGATTTGTGATTATATTTTTTTAGATATAATGTTTGAAAAAGTGAAATCCTCTGTGAGGACATGCTGGTTATGAATATAATAGTATGTACTGTGTATGTGTTCCGCTCTCATCATAGCCAGTGTCATCGTTGTGACTGGAAGGTTTGTTTCACCTAAAGGAACAGGGTCCATCACCCTCAGTGGCCTTACTTATCACTAATGTACCTTTTTATTTACAGGAAGTAAGAAGCGTGTGCTTACTGACACCGCCGTCTTATAATAGCCTTCGTTCTGCTTTGAATTTGTATACTGTACATATTTTGATTCCTTCGAGATGCAGGAATTGAGCAATGCAAGTTTGAAATAGATTAGATTGTTTTGGCCGTGAAATGACCGTGTCAAAGGTGAATTAATCCAACGTTCTACTTCTTGTTTGCTTGAGCTCAGTTGATTGCGTTTGGAAAATGCCATAGCAGGTGCCATGTCACTCTTTTAGGGGCCTTACTGTGTTGCTAGATGTGACAGCAATGCTTGCTTGTGTCTGCCTCGATACCATTGGTGCCTCCGGAGCCGCAGCAGTGAGGCTTCGCCCTCTGGCTTTGCAGTGTGGGACCGACAGCGCAGGACTTCCTGCTCCATGAGATTCAGGAAGTAACCTTTGACCTGAGCGTCGCCAGCACCCGTCAGGTCTGAGCATGGTGTGCTTCTCCACAGTGCTTTCCGCCTCGTCCTTCCTACTAACTTTTTCTTTCCTAATTTATTCTTTAGCATTAATTTTATTTGAGAATAAATATTTGCAGCCATTCTTTAAAGAAAAAAATAAAATAAAATCCTCAGCAGCTAACAGTAGGTTGCTGTCGTATGTGGTACATCATTATTTATCATTTGTAAATGTTACCGTTCGAAAGTTTCTTTTTTTCTTGATAATCTTATGTACAGAATCACACCATAGGTCTTTCGCTAAAAGAAAAACTGGATATTTTCTCTTTTTTTTTTTTTTTTTTTTGGAACAAATGACCTAATGACTTAAAAAGCAGATGTAAAAATAGTTGGAATCAACACAATGCTGTTTTGTTATTTTTGGGGGGAAAATGTGCCCATTTTATATTCTGTATCATTAGTTCTCATTTTGTCATCTTTTTAATGCAGTTTCTCTGTAGGTGAACATGGTATTGCCTTTAAAGCTTATGTTTTGTATTATTTTTGTTTGCAATAAAAGCAAAACTCAGAAATGTGTTGCTGTTGTCATCATTCACCGAGGTTTATTCTTACTAGTTATTACAGAAAGAGTCTCCACAGACAGATAATATTCAAAATAAAATACACCGAGAGTCATTCAAGTTACTTTTCCATGTAAAAAATATATATATTTAATTTGATCGTCAGAATCAGAGGCAGCAGTTTGGTGAGATTTAGCTTCTGGCTGTTTCAGACCATGAGGTCACAGGTCTGGTATCACCCCCACATATTGACTAGCTGTATGTCTGCACCCCTCCCTCTGCCTGTATACACAACGGCTTAAAGAAACAAACTAGACGCTGCGTGTTGTTTATTCATTACTGGCTAACTTATAGGGGAATAGAGCTGAACTTAATAAATCAGAGCGAATGTAAACACAATCAGGTACGACGGCTTTGTGTTGAAACTTAAGGTGCGTTCACCGATGATGTCTCTTTCTTCACATCAGCTGCTTTTTCCTGCTGTAACTCATGTAGGATGTCAGATTTCTTTTTTTTTTTTTAATTCTGTATATTCAGTCAGGCTTATAAAGCTCACGTCACATTATTGTTTTCTTTTAAATGAGATGTAATTCTAATGTAAAGCTAATTAAATAGTGACATTTCTACTGATGTTAACACTTGGAGATGTCAGTTTATGTTTATTGGCTGCAAGCTTGTTAAAAATGATAAAATCACCTCAAACATGTGCATGAGATCACTTTTTTTAATATTAGTGCGCATGTCTTAAAGGGTTTTAGAGTCTTCTTACTGTAGAAGCTGTCAATCACACAACCGCTGACTGATGTTTCACAATCCACTAGACACACAATATGTTCAGAAACCACAGCTGCTGATGTATAAAAAAAAATGTTTCTGCTTGTTTTTAGTGTCATCAGGCCTCACTCTGCTGTCTCTGGTTACAAAAGAGGACAACTTCCCCTCTGACAGTGAAGAGCAGTCAGGGTGTGCGAAGTCCACCTCCCACAGAGAGCCCCAGGGGCCCATCTATCACTGAATCTCCCCTGGCTCAAACCTGGAGCCATGCAGTGGGGCCCCAAGGCCTAACAGGGCAAAGGGAAGACAGTTACTGATCGCTTAAGACAGAGCAGAAAAGTGGAGTGGTGGAAAACCTTAATACTCCACCTTTTTTTCTTTCTTTCTTTATTTAAGCCTGTAAAGCCAGAATTTTGACTCATGACTGACACGACTCTGAAGGGTGCAAAACAGGATTATTTTTGTTCAAAACTGAAACCATCTGAATGACAGCGTGAGCGGGAATTAAGGGGCACCTTTAACCCAAACAGTGGCATTAGAGTTTGATGAGCTCTTCGAGTAATATATTGTTATGAGCCTTACAATTACACTGTCTGACTTGTCCGCACCGGTAGCAGGGCACCGATTGGCTCCTGATGGGACCAAGTTCAACTGCAGCCCAGTATTCAGTTCAAAAGGTAAGAAAACGAGTTCAGCAAAAAATAATCTATAATCCCAAAAGAACAACCAAATCTTTTTTTTTTTTTTGTAAGATTGTCATTGGTTCTATTATTTGACCATTATTTTGGAAAATGTTCATTTTAGAATAATAAAAAAGCTAATACTGAGTGCAGCTAAAACTAAACATATAATGATTTCCCCAATCTTAACACGTTATTCTTAGTAAAATCCAAACTTTTTGTTAGGAGAAGAAAACAAAGCTCCTTTTAGACATCTTCAAAGTTCATCCTCAATAATCCAGGTAAAAATCCAACAAAGTTCAGTCAGGTCATCTGGATCGTTTAATTTTTATTTATTTTTTTTTATTTTTATTTTTTGAGACACTATGTTCTTCATACAAAGGACTTCGTCAGCCTGAGGAGTCACAGAAAACTCAGTCCCACAAGCAGCACACTCACATAGTGGAGCAACCAGTTTGCTGGTAATAAGATGGTTTCTGGAAGTCACCCTCTTCCCCGTTGACTCCATTGAGGCAGCCATAGCAAAAGTGGTTCAAAACATCAAAGTTCCTGCTCAATAATAAAAAAATTAACAACAAAGTTAAGGCAGGTCATTTGGACAGTTTGTGACGAAGTCCTTTGGATGAAGGATGAAATGTTTCAACAAAAATAGAAAAAGTTAAGGCAGGTCATTTGGACAGTTTGTGACGAAGTCCTTTGGATGAAGGACGAAACATTTCAACAAAAATAGAAAAGGTTAAGGCAGGTCATTTGGACAGTTTCTGACAAAGTTCTTTGGATGAAGGATGAAATGTTTCAACAAAAATGGAAAAAGTTAAGGCAGGTCATTTGGACAGTTTCTGATGAAGTCCTTTGGATGAAGGATGAAATGTTTAAACAAAAATAGAAAAAGTTAAGGCAGCTCATTTGGACATTGTTTGATGAAGTCCTTTGGATGAAGGACGAAACATTTCAACAAAAATAGAAAAGGTTAAGGCAGGTCATTTGGACATTGTTTGACGAAGTCCTTTGGATGAAGGACGAAACGTTTCAACAAAAATGGAAAAAGTTAAGGCATGTCATTTGGACAGTTTCTGATGAAGTCCTTTGGATGAAGGACGAAACATTTAAACAAAAATAGTAAAAGTTAAGGCAGGTCATCTGGACAGTTTGTGACAAAGTCCTTTGGATTAAGGAAGAAACGTTTCAAACAAAACAAAACAAAAATAAAGAAAAGAAAAAGAAACCATCCAGATGACCTGACAATTTTGTTGGGTTTTAGAATTTTTTTTTCTTTCATGACCAAGTCTTTAAAAACATTTTAACATTAAAATTAATAAAGGAGCAAAATAAAGCTATATACTGTGCTTTGTGGGGCTTTATTGTTATAGTAGCTTCCTACAAACACTTTATTTTTTCACCTTTTTTCTCATTTTTAACAGATAATGAATGTCTGAAATAAACAATTTTTCACCAAACCATTTACTATTCTGTTCTGATGAAAACACACAACACTAAATAAACATCAAGTCTTTCATTGTGTTTCGTCAGAATAATGTAACATAAAGTGCTGTGAAAGAGGAGCTGCCCACCAGGAAATGACATCAGCTTTGAGCTCACATGCTTTTCTGTAGTCAAAATATATGAGCAAAACAAAGATACAGTAACAGCAAATACCAGAAACTGTTAAATTGTCAACCCCTAACATGATGTGTCAGTAAAATAAAAAAAATAGAATCAATTCAATTTTGAGCATCATAATAAGGTAATCGTTATTAAAACTTTAAAAGCAATTTCTAGCAAACTACAAGAAAAGGAAGTTTAGAAAATGTCCTACCCTTCTGACCTCTAGTCAGAAGTCTTCTTGGCTGCAGGCGAGTGATGCAGCACATCAGGGGGCTGCTCCCCACCAAACAGCAGGAGTGCCCTGGTGAACGTTTCCAAGTAGGATCGGAAACAAGGCCATTTTTTTCTTCCCTTTTTCTTCTTCTTCTTTTTTTTTCAAGCAACTCCTTCCATGGGCACTTTTCCCAGGACGACCCCATGATTATTCCACAGAGATGTCTGCCCCCTCCAAACCCTCTGGGTGGTCTTTTTGAAGGCAGAAAGAAGAGGAAAAGAAAAGGAAAAGACTTTTAAAAAAAATCTGGGGATACAGCCATGGTGACTGGACATCAATGACATAAACGATGATGTGAACATGTAAACAAAATAAAAAGTTAGCACAAGAAACATATTTCACAAACACAACTGCAATAAATCAGTAATCTGAATGTGTGTACGTGTGTGTGTGGGGGGGTGTATTTTGTTCTGTTAATGCTGGAGAGAAATGACAAAGGAAGCATATGAACTTATAATATGTGAGACATCTATTTTTTGTTCAGCTAATTGTGGGTTCTTGGGGTTTGGGACCACTTATAACCATTCTTTGTGTTCACTGCCTAAAAGAGCAGCGTGAATTGACCCCAACACTCACTTCCTTTTAAATTGTCTGCTCCATAAACTGCTTTCTTAAACCAATAAGACACAATAAATTGAACTCCTGTTAAATCATTTGGAAAGACAAGCTTACTTCAAGGCTGTCTCCATGGAAGCTACACCCACAGCTGAAGAACTACTGTGAGAGCACATTTTATATGTCCTGGGTTGTATTAATTATGGTTTAAACACATAAACAAAAGACAGGAATACATAGGGTTTACACTTGGTAAATCATATGTACTTCCTGTCTTGTCTCTGTTCAGTTTTGCTCAGTGATGGAGCACATCTACCCAGAGAAACTTTGCCCTGCAGCCATCCATCTTGCACGGACCCAAAGAAGGACGTCGGCCTGTGCCAAGAGGCTGGGCTGGGCCAGCCTGCTGGAAACCTTTGGTTGGTTCTGAGCCTTTGTCTGAGGATGTGGAAGAAACCTGGCAGTGGCCTGAGGTCAGCGTCGCAAAATTATATTACCATAATCCCATTAAGTGTGTCTGAAGACTCGTGAGTTCCAGCTCAGACTGGGAAGGAGGTAGGTGAGGCTTGCCAGTAGGAGGTTT
>JARVGV010000412.1:19126665-19137177 GCA_031762435.1 Hypsolebias longignatus | reverse complement strand
TAAAAGCCCGGCCACCAGGCGCTCGCCAGCGTGCCCCACCTCCAGGCCTGGCTCCAGAGTGGGGCCCCGGTGACCCGTGTCCGGGCGAGGGAACACGTAATCCATTTATTGTGGTCATCATTGGGGTCTTTGGGCGTGTGTATGTGTATATATATATGTGTATGTGTATATATGTGTGTGTATGTGTATATATATGTGTGTGTGTGTATTTATGTGTGTGTGTGTATGTGTATATATATATATGTGTGTGTATACATATATATATATATATGTGTGTGTGTGTGTGTGTGTGTGTGTATATATATATATGTGTGTGTGTATGACATTCCTTGAATTATCACAGTATGTATGTAGGATTGTTGTTTAATATGTTACTTCATAATGAATGAAAGTTATATTTATCTTTATTTTACGTCTGCAATCAAAACCTTGATCTGAAGGCTGCTTTGGTGAAATTGTTTCAGGCCAATACTGGCCTGGTAACTAAAACTAAAAGTTATGAAACGTTCTCAAACATTCTGTCATTATTTGTCAAATTAAGCAAAACAAAATAATTTATAGAATCGCAGCAGATAGAAAGCAAATGGTTTATTCTGCTTTAATGAATGTCATACTGTTTGTGTGTGTGTGTGTCTGTGTGTACTTGTTTTTACTACAGTGTGTGTGTACTTGTTTTTACTACAGAGTGAGGACCATTTGTGCGTGCGTGTGCGTGCGTGCGCATGCGTGCTGGGGGGATAATGGTTCTGTGTCTGTTTTTATACATTGTGTGTAAACATCTGGTTGTGTCTGTGTGATTTTAATGTTCTCTTCCTTTTCTTATAGTTAAATTTAATTGGTGAAAGAGATGAGGTACCAGTTCACTTCTGTGATAAATGTGGCCTCCCTATCCAGCTGTACGGACGGATGGTATGTACTTGGCTGTTTTTTCTCTGTGTTTACCTAAAACAGTGTTCCAGTCTAACTCTTGCACACTTACCTCTTTAGATTCCCTGCAAACATGTGTTTTGCTATGACTGTGCGTTGCTGCATGAGAAAAAAGGAGAGAAGATGTGCCCTGGGTAAGAGAGTCTAGTATTTCTTTATATAATAAAGTTGGTTTGTTATGATTCTTATTTTTATGGCATGACTCCAAACTTCTCAGATCATTTAGACATGTCAGAAGACTCACTCTGAGTAGAACTGTCTCTAGAAATGTAATGTAAGTGCCGAAGTAAAGTTTCTGGGGAAAATGGAATTATTGCTGATTTTACAGTGTGGAAGTATTCTGTGTATGAATACTCAAAAAAAGAAAAACATAACTACAGTGATTGCCGGTCTCTCGAGCGCAGCTGAATGTAAGTCATGTACACTAAGTTTAGAATAATCAACAGTTTTGTACATATATAAGCTGCAGGTGTTCACGTTGTAACATGAGTGTCAGCTCACAGCTACTGACATGTGCAGCTCTTGTAGATCAAGAATCAACCACCAGATGGAGTTTAATAGACTTTACCTTGCTGTTCAACACACACAGAGTGAACCTCTTCTCCTCACTAATGGTTTTTCATTCAACCTTTATTTATACAGGTTAGTCTCATTGAGTCCCAGGGACTGTGATTGACTGTCGGTCACATAGCCTCAGAGAGGGATTATGGATAAACTTTATGTTCATTATTCATCATTTCTGTTAGATGTTTAACACTGTTCTTTTAGTGATTAGTCTGTTCTTGTTAGTTTATTTGTCATTATGTGTTAGTTGTTGGGACATTCAGCAGAGTAACCATGAGTGAGGAGGTAGTTGTCATGACGACCTGTGGGGTTCACTCTGTCTGTGTGGCACAAGGACCCACCCCACAAGAGAGACGTGAGCCCGGGTGTGACAAAGCTAGATGGTTTTGCCGGCAGGAAGCTCATTAGCCCGTCAAAAAAATAATAATAATAATTGACTGCAGAATTGTATAAGCCAGTGAAAAATGTAGCGGCTTATAGACCGGAAAGTACGGTAATGGCCAAAAAAAGATTTGCATGATAGGCTGATGAAATTTTTAAAATTATTTTCAGAACGTACTTTGCCTATGCAAAAATATATTTTTGCATGTTACATTTTCTTAGATATTAAAAAAAACAAAGCAGTAGGCTGTGTCTGTTGCAGTTTGTAGTTGTTTATTCTCTAAAGATGCATTAACAAACAAACAAATACATTTGACTTTTTTAGCCTAAATGTTCTGAAATAAGTCCAGACTTTGGTCAGATATACTGAAACTTGAAGGTTAAAGAACCAGAGTGATATTTTGTGTGTAATTCATGTCAAATTGTCCAACAATGTTTTTAAAACAGTAGGTCAAGCTTTATGAAGGTAAACAATGTTTAACTACCGTTTGCTACATGACCACAGTAGTTTAGTGTTTTGGGATGAAGTTGGTCACTGAGCTTCTGTGTCTGTGTCCAGTCTCTCTCTGTACAGTTGCACAGACCCCGTTCAGCGCATTGAGCAGTGCCAGCGAGGTTCCCTCTACATGTGCAGCATTGTGTCTGGATGCAAGCGCACCTACCTGTCCCAGCGGGACCTCCAGGCCCACGTGAACCACCGCCACATGAGAGCGTCCAAGTCCTCAATGGGCCGCCAGGATCCCGTGCACCTGCCGCCCGTGCCCGAAGTCTCGGAGCGGTTCCGCGTGCCTCCGCCTCACATACCCAAAAATCATGTCCACCTCCCCAACCCGCTCCAGCACGGGAGTCACGACCCATATGGTCAGCCGCCCCCGCCAAGCCCTCACGAAGGCCCGCCACCGCCTTCTGCTCTAGGGCCCGAGACTTTCCGTATCTCCACGGTAACGACTCGCAAACACAGCAATCTCATCACCGTACCCATTCAGGATGACTCCTCCACACGGGACCCCCTCTCTGGGGGTCCCAGTCAGCCCCCCCACCACCACCCTGGAGACAAGCTCCCCATTGTTCATGCACTACTAATAAATGACAGTTCCCCTGTTTAGACAAACTTTAGATCCTATTCTAAACACACTCAAGCTGAGCTTAAATGGAGCTTTCTAAACAGAGACACACAAAATACTTTTTTTTTTTTTTTAAATATATTTCTCATGGAAGTCATTAAGACTCATCTGACACTAATGATGGAGAGATGACTTTTCACCTTCACAAGATATGAGGTCGTATTCGATAGAAAAGTATGTGGAACGAGCCAAGCCGGCCGTTAAAGTGGTCCAAAGCTCAACGTTGTTGTCACTGCGTGAGCTCGATCAAAGCCAGGGGCCCCGAGCCGGGCCCCTGGTTCAGACATGACGAATCACCGCTCGACTCAAGGTCATAAACGCACCATTAACGCGCCCGGCCAAAGCAACTCTATCTGTTTACCCAAAGCAGTGTGCAGGGGGACTGGTGCTCTCTCTGTAGGCCTGCATTAGCATGCCTGGGGGGGTGGGGGGGGGGGATGCACATGTGGGGCCAAGCGGCTCCAACCAAACTGGATCGTTTGACTCTTTGAACAATGATGCATTAAAGGACCATTTAGGGTGATGCTTTATGTGAAACGGTGCTAATCGGCAACCAAACAGGAAGTTCTTATTTTATTTAAAAGAATAATGAGATTATAAAAAAACATATATTGTGCAGTGTGAATGTTAATTGGAGATGATGAGTAAGGAAGTAAAATAGGGGTCAGGTTTGTTGCGTTTGTGGCCTAATGTGAGTTTTCTTGTTTGTGCTGCGGTTCACCACAAGCAGATTATGTGACAGCACACACAGAGTGATGTCAAGCGCCATCGTTTCAAATGTGCAGTAAAATGTGCACAATTAGTCCAAAGTGAAGAAAAACAAAGTCATTTAGAAACACGCTGGCTTGCTCTGTTGTCGGCGTGTGGAGCCATGAGCATCTTTTTTTGTGTGTGTGGAACTAAAGCCAGAGCCGAGTGCAGGACAGATGCTGAGCAGAGCAGAGGTCACATCAGCAGACATGTTCCCGCTCTGCCGTTTAAACAACAAAAGGAGGAGGAGGAAGAAGAAGAAGCCTCGAGTTGTGAGAAGAAGAGTAAAAAAAAAAAAAAAAAAGAAGGCTCTTGTTTAGTCAAGGCCTACTCACTGACACAAAGTCTGCCTTTGTCTGCCTCCCAGGGTTGCCAGATAAAGGAATTCTTGTGTGTCGGGGGGCTCTGACCGAGTTTATTTGACACTTCAGCTCCTTTTGTGCAGCAAGTGTCCCACCGTCAATGTTGGCCATGAGAGTCACTTGGCTCAAGACAGAGGGTCCCTCTTCAGTGGAGAAAGGGGGTCTTGTTTGGTGGATTTTTTTTTTTTTTTTTAATACAGGAGGGGGGGTAAAAGCGTATAACAGGGCTCTATGCTGCGCCTCTGTGTCACATGAAACTCTTTACTGTGATGAAACGTATGGGAGCAGAGAGGTGAAAGGTGCACACACACCTCTAACATGGGGGGACAGCGTAACCGAACCGCAGAATAATTACACACAGGAGAGAAAACGTGCACCTGTAAGGTTAATGCATGCTGCCTGACACTGCACGGGTCAGGTGAGACTAGAGCAGCTCAGATCCACTGTCCCCTGCACCACTGGATCCAGACAACCATCACACTGCAGGTGCAAGATCCCACTTTACTGAAACAACATGAAGCAGGCTGGATGGACATGAACCTGACCTGCAGGATTTAAGTCTGTAAGGAGATACTGGTCTGATGGGTGTGTGTAGGGGGAGATAAGGACATAAACTTTGACCTCAACAGACAGTGAGGGACTTCAAGAGCTCACTAAGATTTCACAGAAAATATACTCCTTTTTTGTTAGATTTTCATTTAAGGACATTCTCAAGTTACCTGTTGATCAAGAGCATCACATGATCCAAATCACTGGAGCATCTTGAGAGCAGCTTTTTTGAAATATATATATATTCCAGGAGAAAGGTGATGTTGTCTTGTGCCAGGTGAGAATTTATCAACTTCATTTCCACACTGATCATCTCTGGTGACCGCGCGTGGCTCCCAATTACATCCCGCGGGAGGCAACGTGTCCAACAAGTGCTCCTGGAATGAATCCGAGAAGATCCGGAGCTTTTAATCCACCAGCTGTTCTCATCAGCAGATTGATTTGGACAAACGTCTCCGCACGCACGTGTTGATCCTCACAGAAGAAAGCGTGAAGAAATGAGATAAATGCGGATATTTCCCATCCGGTGAGGAGGTGCTGGTCGTGTCCCATCAGGTGAGGAGGTGCTGGTCGTGTCCCATCAGGTGAGGAGGTGCTGGTCGTGTCCTCGGAGTCCGGGCGGAGCGCTCGTGGTGCGCGCGGCAGCTGCGCTCCTCCCCTGCAGAGAGCCGCAGCCTCACTGAGCCATGCTCCGCGGCGAGTGCTCCCACACATGCTGCCTTTGGAGAAACGTAGGCGCGCACGGCATCACGGGAAGTGAAGTCCACTTGGTTCATTAGGCGCACAGCTTCAACAAAGGGGTTTCCCAACATCTGAATGCTATGGGAAGTACAAGATAATGTTTAACACTTTATAAAACACCAAGTTTGAATAAATAAATAGACTTGAATCCATAACGATTTCATTGTCGCCCAAAACGGCGATCACGTTAGTGTGTTTGTTAGCAAAATATTTCGAGAACGGTTGAATGAATTTTAATGAAACTCTCAGACAGAACTTGGTGGATGAACATCTAAAACTAAATAACTTTTGAAGTCAGCCTCATTCAAGATGGCCGTCCCAGCTACACAAAGCAGGCTCTAACAGACAGATGTTGAGCTTGAATTTGGTGCTTGCAGCCTTCAGCAGTTTTCATCAAATACTCTGAGCCGTGCTGTTTTTAAAACTTCAAATCTACTGGTGTCAACTGAGTTTGTCTGTTAGCAAAATATCTTACGGACCACGGCACAGCTTTTAATGAAACTCTGAAAATGATCACTACGTCTACAACTGACTCACTTTTGGAGTCACTGCAGTTCAAGTGAGCTGCCACAGCTGGTCAACATCAGCCGACACAAAACTAGTTTCAGTTCTACGAAACTAAGCTAGCCGACTGTTTTATGAATCACAAACTGAGCTCTGCCTATTGCATGACATATTTACTTTAAATAATAATAATAACAACTGTGAGAAATGCATTGTCTATCTGTTAGCAAAACATCTCGTGAACCCCTAACCAGATTTAAGTACAATTCTTGGAAAGCAATCAGGTAAGTTAACAAGTTAATTGTACAGATGTTGAGGTAAATCTGTTCTCATTCTCAAGGCACAAATGTTGATCAAAGTCTCTATAACTCTGTCCCTTCTTCTAATATAAAACCCCGGCATGAAAGGTAATATGCAATATACCTTTATGGACTATTAGGCCTGTGGTTTATCTAAATAAATAAAAAAAAAATTATCAAATAAATCTATTTTTTGCTTCAGTTACAGTATCTACTAATGTTGGTGAAGCATGTGCTTGTTGCAGTCAGTCAGTAAGTTATAATGTCAAAGTATCATAGTCTTGTTGCAATTGCTTATCACCTGTTGGACTGATGCCAGGTTGCGTGTGAGCAGTGTGTGTGAGTAATAATGATCATCTGTGCAAAGACACAGATACTTTGAATCACCTTCCCATGAATGAATCTCTTGTCTTTCTTACCTCACTTTCATGCCCTAACCACCTCCAGGCTTGCTCGTATATCTGGGATCATAACATCCCTTGAACTTTAAAAAAAAAAAAAAAAAAGGAGTGGATTTTATGGAGCGGAGTCAAAAAAATATTTAAAAAAGGCAAATCAAGTTTTGTCTGCAAAACAGGCTGTTTGATTGACAGATTCAGATACATGCCTGCTTGGAGAGTGTTAAGGCATAGAATAAAAATGCACAGAATAAAATAAAATAAATGCATTTTTAAATTAAAGGTGAGGAAGACGAGAAATAATTAGAGCTCAGATTTAAACAAAGCCTTTCAAAAACAAAAATAAAAATGTTTTTTCTCCAAAAAAGTTTGTTGCAATCTGAAAAAAAAATAAAATAAAAGTGTCTTCTGAATAATCTGTTTCCCCAACTGACACATCTGGAGCAGGTGAAGCTCCACTCCAGCTCTTTCCTTTAATCCTTTGGCCGAGCGCCAGTGGAGTCCAGGAGTACCTGAGCTGCACGCGATTCTGTCGATTGCAGGTACTTGATAGCTTTTTTTTTTTTTTTGTACACTGGGGTTGAAAAGTTGCTGAGGTTTGCGCGCACGGCATTGCGTGACTAGAGCTGGAGATGAAAACACAAAGACATTGTTTTCACTGATCAAACCCCCTTTATAGTAACTCAACAGCATTCCTGTCTCACATTCCTGAACCACTGCTGCTGTGTGAAGTTTTTTTTTTTCTCCTTTAAAGAGGAAAAAGAAAGAAAAGGGGGGGGGGGGTGCAGTTTTGTCTGGTTCACTGTGTTGACCTCATTTTTTTTTTAATAGATCACACTTTTTTCATTCTTATGAATCAAGAGTGAATTAGCAGAGGCACTTATCTTATGAGGGTAATTAAGACGTAGCCAAAACTATGTGACGAATGCAAATAATGTCGCCAGAAGCTCCCTCTGCTTTCATGCTCAGCCATCAGTCCACCTCAGAACAGAGACAAATGTGAATAAAAATATCTGCAGGCGTACCAATGTGCACCCACTCGTACCAGTATGCGCATTTATGTGCACGCAAATGTTTTCCAGATTGGTGTGAAGAAAAAAAAACTTATCCTTGAAGGTTGCACTAACAGATGGGAGGTGAGCATCAGGAGAAACTTCAGGGGAAATTCGATGGGGTGACTAAATAGGCTTTGGATGGCTTTTAAACGGCATAAACAACATTTTTACAGCCTTTCCACAGTTAGACATCTGGAAAATTTATAATACGTGGCAATCCTGATGGTGGTGAAACAAATCTAATATTTACCAGAAGCAGCAGCCTTGGCTTTAGACATAGAGGACAATTGAGTCAGTCATATCTCCTGTACGAGCTCTGAAAGTGATTAAGACTAGAGTGCATTCATTACTGGCCCTGCTCAGACAGAGAAGGGCTTCAGAGCAGAGCTCTTGTGTTGGACTGTTTGGATGTCCTATTCCCTTGTATCTCTTTGATTACCTCCAACACAAGGCTCCATTCAACCCGAGTGGGAACAAATGTTTCCTTATGTGGCTCTGAGTGCACAAGCTTCAGCGACAGGATAGAAAACAAGAGCCTGGGAGACCAGAAAGACTCAAAGGGTTGCATTAGTGTGGGACTTACTGCCACAGTCGGGCCATCTTAAAACATAATATGGGATGGATTATCAGCTGCAGACATGGCTGCGATGTCACGAAGAGGGTACTTCTCAATAAATGCATGCTGTTTTCTCTGGCACAGCTTAGCCTAAATCCCACTTTCATTATTTTCATCACTTTCATATGCATTTGGTAATAATTTTGGTAAAGACAAGCCAGGAAACTTGAATTTGGATTCCATTTTGGCAGCTGGTGTAGCTTTGTGTTCAGCCTCCTGCATTTTTTTTCCTTCTTCGCAGCCTCACTGTGGGAAAGTGTAAATGTAGATCAACCTGGGTCAAGGCAAGGTTTCAAAAAAGTGATGTGGGTGAAGATTTCTCCTGTCACAACCAGTAGCTTGTGTAACATAATGAGACATAATGTGCCGTGCACCTCTTTTCTATAGAAGCACATAGGATGAAGAGCTAATCTTCTTGTGCTATGAAACTCATAGGGTTGGATTCCTTCCAGCACCTCAGGGTGTCCCATCTGGAGTAGGACTTTTGAAAGAAAAGCATGTAAATCAACAATACAACCTGTTTGAATCGTGCTAAACATAATATTTTTCGTAGATTAACTTCCTCTCTTCCAGGTTTTTCCCCTGTGCAAAACTAAAATTGGGATTTTATTTCTTACTTTTTAGGTGGAAATGGAATAAACCAGAGATAAGCTGAGCAGCCCCCACTGAAAAGTGAACGACTATTTCTGCTAAATTTATTCTTTGGGTTAAACAGTGGACAGATGAAATTATTTATGGAGAGACACAAATTCAGACCCCTTGTTTTAACACATTTTAATGCTGTTTTTTTTTTTTTTTTTAATCTTATTTATTATTTATTAGCTGTGGCTGGTGTTAAAGCACTTTATAAATAAAGTTGATGATAATGATGATGATGATGATGATGATGAACAGCTTGGGTCAATACTTTAATCAGTCTTCCTCATAAACCTGGATCTGTTTGTAAGAGCTGAAATTTTCTTAACAGAATTAGGAAATACCACAAACCCATTTATTGTTTCATGGGGGGTGGTGTGTATGAAAGTGGAAATCTAACAAGTCAAGAGTAAATTTCGTGTCGGAAATTGCAGTAATTTAACGAGCTTAAAGTGTGCCTTTTATTTATTTATTTATTTTTTGTTCTTTAGAAGCATTTTGGAACCAACACAATCTTGGGGAAAAAAGGTGACGACAAGTTATTAACTACAATAAAATCCATCAAAAGGTGTAATTTGATATAGAAGATGCTTAAGCTAAAGCATAACCACTGATAAGATTGGTAAAGTTTGTCAGGAGGCGCTGGACTTACTCTCAAGACCAGTAAATACACAAATAAATCTACAATTTTCTCACATGTCAGTCAGGAGTAAGTATAGAAACTAAGGTCATAATTCCCGGCATGTATCGAACTGTCTTCATTGTTAAACATGTTAATGGTATTATCACCTAAAACCTTTTGCTTGGACCAGTGTTGAAAAAAAAGAGTTAAAAGCATCTTCAGTGCATCAATAATAAAAATAATAAAAACAATGTTTCATTTTTCTTTGGGGATCTTGCTCATATGTTCAGATATTGATTTAGTTATTTATCTATCCCAAAGTTTGTTTAAAAACCAACACAAGTTGTGCAAGGTTTCGGTATTATGGCGGCACAGTGGTGACGTGGTTAGAGCTCTTGGTGAGAAGGTCACAGGCTCACCTCCAGACTTGGGACTTTCTAGGAGGAGTTCACCATAAATGTTTTTTTTCTTGTGGATTGTGTTTTGGTTCTCCCGTTTCCTCCCACAGACCAAAACCATTCATGTTAGGTTAACTCTTAACGAGTGATGGATTTGAGACATGCCCAGGGTGGACCTCGCCACTTGCACAGTGATTGCTAGAGATAAGCACCAGCTCCCCACAACCCAGAAAGCAAAAGATGGTAAGACATAGATCGTCTTGATATTGGGAGAGAGAGAAAATCAAATAGATTAGCTTATGCCCAAATCCATCCATCCATCCATTATCTTTACCCGCTTCTACCATTTTTGGTCACTGGAGTCGCCAGTGCCCATGTCCAGCAATCACTGTGCGAGGGACGGGGTACACCCTGGACGGGTCACAAGTCCATTTCAAGGCCACATTGAGACAAACGATCATTCATGCTCTCACTCACACCTTGGGACAATTTAGAGTCACCAATCAGCCCATGTTTTTGGACTGTGGGAGGAAACCGGAGTACCCGGAGAAAACCCACGCATGCACGGAGAGAACATGCAAACTCC
>JARVGV010000412.1:19023685-19036373 GCA_031762435.1 Hypsolebias longignatus | reverse complement strand
AAAAAAAAAAAAAAAAAAAAAAAAAAAAAAAAACTGGCATAATAAAACCACTTATGTTATTGGCTACGAACTAAGTTGTCAGATTGTGTTTGCCTCCTGTGTACTGGCAGTGAGTATGACAGCAGCAAGGCTACTGGCACGACTGCGATTCCCCCTCATTCAATTACTTAGGCAGGGGTTCATATACGTCCATGCCAAGTCCTGAATGAAAACAGCCAGGAAAGAATTCAACATAACTGGTCACAGCTGATCATTTGTCAGCACGGGAAATTGCAAGCATGTCTTCCTGGAGAGCTTGTGGTTGTTATGTGTGTGGAATTCTTTCCCTTGGTTGCAGTGGGCCTGATCCACAAAGCGGTCCAGTCAGTGCTAGAAAGGTCTGGATCCAGCTGAGCTCTTCTTCAGATGTGCTTTCAGCCAGGTCTGTTCTCTGGGGAGATGATCGAGATGTAAAATCAATAAGTTCCCTCCAAAAATGGCTGTCCTTGTGCGTGACAAGAAAAAAAAAAAAAGTATATCTCAAAGCGCTGAACACACATTGTGTTGTGTGTTGTCACTCATGCACACATTGCAAAATGTCATGTGACAGCAGGTGGACCAGGTAAACTCAGCATCAGTCAGCAAGTCAAACCAGAACAAAAAACAAAAATATAAAATGCTGATAAAACTTTATTTCATGTGGTGCAATCAGTGTTTAACTCTATTTTCATGTGCAGGTGGGATGTCATAACCAGCGTTAGACTGGGAGCATCATGGAACCCTGTGTTTTCCCATCACCCGCTCCAAATTCATCAGAGCACCTCACATACAACAGCTTCATGCAGGAAAACGAGTCCAGCACCAGCGGGAACTACACCGACAGCTTCACCAGAACCAGCACCGTGGTCATCACCTGCATGTACTTCCTGGTTTGTGCAGTGGGTCTTTGTGGAAATGCCCTCGTCATCTACGTCATCCTGCGCTATGCCAAGATGAAGACGGTCACCAACATCTACATCCTCAACCTGGCAGTGGCAGACGTGCTCTTTATGCTTGGCCTGCCGTTCATCGCCATCCAGCTGGCACTGGTCCACTGGCCTTTTGGGCTCGTGCTCTGCAGGGTCGTGATGACGGTGGACTCTCTGAACCAGTTCACTTCCATCTTTTGCCTGATGGTAATGAGCATTGACCGCTACCTGGCAGTGGTGCATCCTATTAAGTCCACAAAGTGGAGGAAGCCTTGCATTGCCAAGACCATCAATCTAGCGGTGTGGGGGGTGTCTCTGCTGGTTAATCTGCCCATTGTTATCTACAGTGGCGTGATCACAAAGCCCAACGGCTGCTTCTGCACCATTGTGTGGCCTGAGCCTCAAGAAGCTTACTACACGGCCTTCATGTTCTACACCTTCATCCTGGGCTTCTTCCTGCCCCTCATGGTCATCTGCCTGTGCTACCTGTTCATCATCATCAAGGTGAAGTCATCGGGCATCCGCGTGGGCTCCTCCAAGAGGAAACGCTCAGAAAGGAAGGTCACCAGGATGGTGTCCATCGTGGTGGCGGTGTTTGTTTTCTGCTGGCTGCCCTTCTACGTCTTCAACGTGACCTCAGTGACGGGCACCATCAGCACTACTCCCATCCTGAGGAGCACCTTCGCCTTTGTGGTGGCTCTGGGGTACGCGAACAGCTGCGCGAACCCCATCCTTTACGCCTTCCTGTCGGAGAACTTCAAGAAGAGTTTCCAGAACGTTCTGTGCCTTAAGAAGGTAGGAGGGCTGGATGAGGTGGAGCGCAGTGACAGCCGGCAGGACAAGTCTCGCATGATGAATGACCCCACAGAGACCCAGAGTACTTTGCTGAATGGTGACCTTCAGACCAGCATCTAAGGTTTTACAAACACACAAGAAGAAGCTGGAGCAAGTTCATCTTTGATCTATCTAAAGAACTCCACTATGAAGCTTTAGTTGAGGACGAGGTTATAACCGAAATTCAAAATCAAGTAATGTCAAACCACAGTGTTCCTTTTGTCACATTGGTTATATCTACTATTGGAAAAAAAAAATAAAAAATCAATGGTTCCAACAATTCTCCTCAGCTTGCTGCAAATGAAATGCGGTTGACACCTCTCAGTACTCGGTGTTACAGACCTGAGGAGAGATAACAAACACCAACACCCACTTGCAAAGGGTCCCCAAGGAAACATGGATTTTTTTTCCTGGAGACTCCGGATCATATATGTTGTTTACAGCCGAGGGCCTGTGCTAAGTTTCCATATGTTCAGCTGTTTAAAATAAATAAATAAATAAATAATACAAATCACAGCAAAACAGAACATGCTTACATCATGTAAATAACCCACTGTCAAAAGAAACGCAAGAAGAGGATTTATCTGTAAATAATTGTACAAGAAAAAAGGCAAGAAAAAAAATTGTAGAGTTCATTAATA
The DNA here is from genome assembly GCA_031762435.1 of Hypsolebias longignatus. Taxonomy (NCBI): domain Eukaryota; kingdom Metazoa; phylum Chordata; class Actinopteri; order Cyprinodontiformes; family Rivulidae; genus Hypsolebias; species Hypsolebias longignatus. Next base: position 19,033,951 of record JARVGV010000412.1, on the reverse strand, counting down.
GATTTTTGCCATTTAGTTTTGAATCCCTGAATCAGAAGTGAATTATGTAAAAACATCAGTAACAGAGCTGCTTGTACCACCAATGTGTTAAATGTAAACGTGTGCAACAATGTTCAGTAAATAGCTGTTTTATTGTCACATTCCATTCTAGTTTCATGCATAATTCAAGTCATAGACTGATACGGTTCATGTCTGGCAATACATGAAGGCAGGGGCGATTCTAGAATCTGAACTGTAGGGGTGCTCAGCCCCCAGTGCTGACAATGGCTTTTGGCTTGAACAACGGAGTGGCCATTGGCGTCAGAAGCATTTCTAATGTTGTGGGGGGACACACTGGTGGGGGGGGTCTGGGGCTCCTCCCTCAGAAATTTTGAATAAAGTAGATGTCATTTCCTGCGTTCTGGTGCATTTTAACGGGCTCTTAAACATCTACAATTATCTAAACGCTTGATTCAAAAACTATTTGAGAGCAACAAGAGGTAACCTGACCAACAGCTCTCCTTGTGTGAATAGAACACGCTCCATTTCTCTCATGCACCCTAACACCACCCTTCCACTCCCGGTCGAAAACTGCCAAGTACAACTGTATTGCGACGCACAATACAGACAGCTACCGGATTGATTGACAGATGGCATCAATGATCCGATTCGTGCAAAAATAAAATAAAAATCATAGATGTTACTGGCTCATTTAAAAGTGTCATGATTTATTCCACATTTATTCCAAATTTGATCAATATTTTGGCGAATCTAAGGTTTCAGAACAGTTTCCTCCCCAAATCCAAAATTTTCAGGGGTGCTATTTAAAATTTAGGGGTGCTTGAGCACACCCAAAAAAAAAGAGGATAAAATTGCCACTGCATGAAGGAGGTTCTAACCAAAGCGCTACAAAGATGTATAAAAGGTGATAAAAGATGTTGCACGGTGAAAAATGGTGGTTTTTAGTACCTTAAATTTTTGTGGGGTAAATGTTCTGTGTCAGTTTCCAGATGTTACTTTTTTATGTTGGATTGTGTGACTCATCATTTAATATGAATCTCAAGGTGTGGCTTCATGTTTATAATGTGTGTTTGTGTCAACGCATGAAACCTAATGTTTCAGGAAAGATTTGTACCCTCTGTTGTCCACTTATTGGAGTTTTTATTTGAGCAAACTCAAAAAGACAAATTAAGCTCCAAAGTTATATAGTGATGGAAGTCTTATTTTTTGTTGATCTTTTAAGATTTATAGCTCCTCTCCTGCTGCCCCTTGTTGCAGTTTTCTGACAACCTGCAGCGTCTGGGAGGCTACAGTCTGAGGAAGTTTTCAGACACCGAGCGTCTGAGTGATTTGAATTTGTGAAGGGCTAGAACACTCATCCTCAAGAGGTTGTGGTGTTCCTTCATCACCGTCACAGCACTGCACCACAGTCCACACTTCACCCTGACAACCTCCATGTCTGCTGCCAGAGTCAGATTACTATCCGAGTGATTTATTTACACTACATATGGAGGCGTCCACACAATGCATCAAAGCAACAGAAAGGTTCTGATTAATGCACATAAAATCTGTCATTGTGTGTGTGTGTGCTTTGAGTTGGCGCGATCACAACTGACAAAAATCACAACGTAAAGGTGTTAGAACAAATCTGAGCATGTTGTTCGGAAAATGTGCATATAATGTCCTTATCTCACATTCAGACCTTATCTGTGTAATCAGATTACATTTTCCATCTTTGGATTTCTGAATCAGGTCTTATTTAATCATTTTTAATAACGTCAAACGATATGGCTCATCTGTTGTGTCATATATTTCTATAGCAACAGTGACCAGTGTGTTAATGGCACAGAAACATTCATTAGTATGTTAATGAAACAACTTGAGGCATGAATTATGCATGTGGACATTTCACAGATCCTAAAGAAAAAGAAAAAAAAAAAGACAAATACTATATTAAGAGCACTGTGCAGTAAAAGCAAATGTCTGAATAGCTGTAAACTAGATTATATTTATGCTAGTGTGGTATAAAATGTAAGCCAGTGCTAAACGGACACTTATCACAATAGCAAATATCATATAAAGCAGTATTAATAGTTGTTCATAAGGCCTACATTTCTAAACTGCTTTTTTGTTCCATCTGTGATTTGTGTAGTTTTCACAAGTTGAAATGTTTCTGTACGTTTTTATCAATATATGGAATTATGTCCCTTGTACCTTTTTGCTTAGTTTACAGCAAAAATAAATGAGTGATGTCTGTGCACAGCTGTTGAAACGAATAAAGATTAAGATTTTTTTTTTTTAGGTGAAATGTGTTTTCTAAATGAACTTATTAAAATTAAGAGCCAATTCAAATACTGAAAAACAATCTTTTAATTAACAGTGAGCTCTTTACATCAATTTAGTTTGATTTTCACATGACATTTTGTTTCCCGCACCAAAATAATCAAATTTGTACAAATCACAATTAAAGCACAATTAAAGTCACATCAGATATTTCCAGGAAATATCAAGGCCTATTTGCCTTAGAAATGTGCAGCATTTCATAACAATATGAAAAGAATTTTTTAATGTAAAGCTTTTTAGATAAATAGCTTAAAAAACAAACTATTTTTCAGTCTGGAATGTTTATTTCGTCTTGACAAAGGATTTTTTTTTCAGACTGTGTTGTGCTTCTAAACGTGGCCACAAGGTGGCGTCAAAATCAAGTGCATAAGGAAAAGGTGCTCAAAGCTCAAGACACAAATCTTCCACATGTATGCAACTGTAGGTTTTTTTATTCAGTCCATGAACTCCTGACTAACATTGTTTTAATATTTCCTTTTCCTGTCCTGCCATGATAATACCTCAGCAGTAATGCAGGAAATAGACAGCCGACACGTTTAAAAACTACTGACAGATTTGGCTCAGATGCACTACAGTGCTTCCCCGTCCTCGGTCTGGTCTTAGTGCAGAAGAAAGATGAGACAAAAAGACAGCACACCACATAGACATTCCAGTTTTGGTGAGAGTTTAATTACTGAAACAGATAATGAATCTCTCCTCTTTGTTTTTGTGAATGGTTTCCCTGAATGTCCTTGGAAGGCCTAACTGCTCTGTGATGCAACAAAACCAAAGTGACCCATCAGACAAGTGTTTGATTTCACTCTTCCAAAAACTGCAGCAGACCTGAAGATATGCATGTTTCATAGTGATTTCAGCAGCAAAACAAAAAGATGGTGCTTTTTTTTTTCTCCTCTCCATATTCTGGCATGATAGAGCAACATTTTTTTTTCCAACATGAGGGAATATTATCGTTGTACTTTTCATACAGTTACAGTGACCCTGATGTGTATGTGCATAATCTATAGTGTGACTTGACAGCATACTTACTGAATCAAGTTTACCGCACTGCAGAGGCGAAACAAACCACGAACCACAGTTGCCATAGAGAAGTTTAACACTGATGGATTCAGGCTGTGGTCAAATAGTCCCCCATAAATGTGCAATGTGTTACCCTCTATACAATCTCATACATTCACCCTTCCATTTTCTGAACCACAGAACAAAATTCACATTTAAGAGCAAACCTTAAACCGTTACCGATTCATCACGTCATCTGGTGCGAGCCCAGTTGCATGTGGTGTTGTAAAATGATTTTTTTTTTGTCTGTTGCACAGAAGGTTCAAGGTGGCCTTTGAATCCTCACGTATAGGACCAGATCTGGCATTCACACTTTTTTTTTTTTTTTGGAGAATGCCACATGTAACCCAAAGCTCATATTCAGCAAATGATTTCTAAACATCAAAAGTAAGCCAATGTATCAACACCGTCATTATACCAACAATTCCACAAGAATGAAAGTATAATATGCCCAAAAAACATTTCCAGTACCAGGACAGCTAGGGACATATGAAAGTACTGAAATCTTTAAGAAAACACAATAAAAAATAAAAAATAAAGTAAACAAAATGTCAATAAGTTGCTAAAAAAATAGATATTCCCTGCCCTCAACCAGACTTTAAAATGAAAATAATGAACGGCGTAAATAAATCTGTTTCGTTTCCATGGCAGCGCTTCACCAGCAACCGGCCAAGGCAGCTTCGCTAAGCTCTCCCATGTTTCACTGCTCTTTAAAAATAGATGTATACAGTATTTCATAGCTAATTTCACAACTGATCCGCATCTTAACAATACCTTTAAAATGTCCTTGTAACGGTCCTTGATGCACATGATGTCATACTGTCCTCCATCACGAGCGAGTTAAATGCTTCAGTTGAAATGAGAGCACCATGGGAGAGAACTGTAAGGTGTTTTAGGGAGGTGCACGGGGGGAGGAAGAATACTGTAAGAAAAAAAATCCACGTGCCTGAACTCCATCACTGCAGCAGGAAGAGGAAATGAGAGGTTGAAGTGTGCGCGTGTGTGTGTGTGGGGGGGGCTCTTCTCTCTGATCAAGCCTGAACCGACGACGGCCGACTCCTCCACCAGCTCTCTTCTTCGTTCGGTTTTGTCAAGTAGATACCAAGAAGTAGCTCAGTGCTTTTTTTTTTTAAAGTTTGTTTTTCTTTTGCATGACTTTACATGTCTTTATGTCCTGCCAGCTGGAGGAGCAGACTGGTGGTCAAAAGGTTTCAGGTAGGTTTGTGTTTGCGCTTCATCCTGCCCCCCAGTCTTTGACACCCTCCTTTGAAGAAGTGGCTCTTCATGCTTAGTAGTCACAGAAACTACTCATACTCTAGGAACTGTTTATGATAGAATAAGAGATACCTAACAGAGAAAAGAAACACATACATTAGATTGCATATATAAAAAGTAGTTCACATTAGTGACGATGTTTTAGATTATTTCTTACCCTTCGCTATCAAGCACGTCCTTAATGCTGGCCTTAGTGATGATGGCATCATCACATTTGAACCACTGGTCTTTGTGTTGACGGATGAAGCTGGTGTAGTGGCCACTCTCTAACGTGCCTTGGTGGTTGACCACGGCAAACAATGAATACCTGAAAAAAGTAAATCAGCAAACAAAAATTAAGAGCTGATAGAGTCCCCTCATTAATTTTAATCTATAATCATCCAACAGTGCTCCTACAACTGTTGTTCTCTTCATAAAACAAGGAATCTTAAATCATCTTCACCACAAGAAACTATTTTATTAAGACAATAAAGTCAGAGTAAATGTCCTGGAAAATGAGAGCTGCCATAAATGAGGAAAACTAAGCATCTTTTAATAAGCTTGAAACTGATTTAATTAGAGACGGTCGCAGCCGGATACTTCAAGTCTTACAATGCTGAACAGTATTTTCGAACAACGGCTGAAAATGGGGTTAATAAAACTAGTTGCACATCACCACATGTACTCACTTATTGTCATTGTTTAATACTTCCACTGACTGTTGATACTGCCCATTCATTCTGCTCTCTTTACTGTAGAAGATAAGAAAATGAAGACATTACAGTCACACACCTAGTTAAAACATTTAACTGATAAAACCACTAGGTGGCAGAATAATACAATTAATGAACGAAGGTCCAAGCCAGAGCAACTAATGCTCCTTCTGGATGCAAAATGCTGCTGCTTATATAAGCTTACCATCAATATACATGCAAACAAAATGAAAGTGAATTTGATCGCCTCTGCTGAGAAGAAGGAACAAATGAGTGCGCTGTGGCGAAAGCAAAGCAATCCTAACGTCTGCTGGAGTCTCACCTGGATGCCATGAAGGGTGTCATGTCCAACTCTAGAGGAAAGGAAACGTACGTAGTAATCTTCCTTCGCAGTTTAGCAGAGTGCTCAAACCGCTAGAGAAAAAAGAGAAATGAGAAGGAAAACAATATCAGATTATAAAAAAACTGAAAGCAGATGTGTACGTTTACACCAGACAACATAATTGGAGCCTTAAATTTATTTTAGCCAATCCATTAAAATCTGTTTGGTTGAATATTAATAATACATTAATCGTCTTCAGTACTGTATGATAAATAAAACATGGAAAGTTGAGAGTCATTAGAACCACAGGTGTCCTGGGACACTACGTGAAAGCACCAAACTGCAGGAGGCAAAGCAACAACAACTACATTAAATTATGAACACACTCATGCACACTTCAATAAGATAAGCTAAATTATGAATCAGAAATAGTTGAGCCATGCTACGTGGTCCTAATCATAAAGCGGTACTGTTTGGAGTGATGGCCAACATCACTACTGACTCACTTTGAGATGGAAACATGCTACGATGGGGAGCTTCTTCATTGTCAGCTGTTTGGTGGACTCCTGGTAACTATGGCAACCACCACACTTGATTTTGGCACTGCTTCCAAGATGCTCAGGCCGTGTAAACCTGCAACTCAGAAAAGAACATGTTCAGAAAGTGGAGAAACCGTTTATTGACCATTTTATTTTTGCTAAGTCACAGTTCTTCTCAATCCTGAAACATCTGTAGCTCAAACAGCTGATAGTAATCTAAAAAACATTTTAGCCTTTATAATTAAACAACATTCAGATTTTGCTGCATCTTTTAGTTCCCTAAACCAAAAATCCTGCTGGTCGCGCCAATGCCTCTATCGCCATGGCAACAGCAACAGCCTGCTCTGTACCTTTAAGAGACTTGCTGCAGCAAGTAGGGGTGTGTGAGGTGCTGCAGTGAAAAAAAAATGTCAGCAGGAAAGGAGGTGAGAAAACGAGAGGGGGGCGAGACAAATGCGAGAGGTAGAGACCGAGGGCACGAGGGGAACAGGAATCAGGGAGAAAAGGAGGGAATGAAACAAGCAGAGGAAAAGTGAAAAAGAAATTGCAGGAATGAGGAGGCAGTGGAAGATGTGAGAGGTCACACCTGCTCCATCAAACTAGTGATGGGAGAAGATGAGACCCAAGCAGAACAGGGTTGTTGCGAGTGAGCAGACGACATATGTGACTCTTCATACAAGTGAGGGGGCAAACTAAATCTGTTTGGCTACAGTTGAAAGAAAAGGTTATGGACAGGGTGTGGTAATACATTTTAAAACGTGATGTAAATCATTTATTTCTTTCCTACAGTGCATAAACATGATTAGTGTTCTTGTCCATGAGAAGAACAGAAACAATAATAGTGCAATAAAACTGTCTTACATCTGTCCTACCTTTCATTTCGTGCAGTAAAATACTTCAAAATCTAATTGGCTGATAAATTGTTTTGACATTTTAAAATAAAAAAAGCAGGGTGGGCTGGGGAGGGAAGAGAAGTGACAATTGCCATCAAAGAGAGAGAGAAAAAAAAAAAACGTACCTGCGCAGGCAGTCTGTGAGTGTGGTGGATCCTGACAGGTGGCTCTCGCCATTTACTGTGCTGCCGTCCCCTCCGGGGCTGAGGGGCCAGAAAGGCGTGGATGAGCCTGGCAAATCCAGACTGATATCCCAAAATGGGTCTATCGTTGTGGAAACGCCACTATACAAGAAAACACAAAAAACACAACAAGGTTAGATCAGTTTCCACTTTGAATAAATGCATGTTTTTGTGTAGGTCTGTTTATCACTTATTACAAGTGATGAAAGGATGATGACATCGATTGCAACACGTACACGCCGCTTAACCTGACACGATACACCCTCTGTGGGTTTTGATCACGTTTTGTTTTTCTTTTACTTCTGCTGAGAGGTGAAAATTGCGCCTGTGCATAGCATCCACAGTGAAGCTGCAGAGCAATTTGTGATTCAGTGAAGGGTTACATCAGAGAAAATTGGCTTTGCAAAAAGGAATTACTATTATTAGAACACAAAGACAGTGATGGACCGTAGCCTGGGCAAAATGGTGGCTTCCACAGGCGAGTACACATAAATGTGTGGTTATATTTACAATGATGAGCTGCTGCACTTTACTATTGTTAATGAGATGACTCATGGTTTTGTAATAGGCAGAGGAACTAGTGGAAGGCCAATAAATCAAATATGCAAGTATTTATGGTGATTGGAGTACCAAGCTGATGGAACATAGCCCCATTAGGTTAGCTCCTTTGTTCAAACGCCTGATAGATTCTGTTGATTGTTTTGCCACTTGTAATTTGTTAACGAGGCTCTTCAGTAAAATCAAGGGGTTCGAATATTTGTTAGCTCCGAACAAAACAAAGTTCTGCATTAACCGTCTTTTTAATTGCAGCTGCAGAAAACATAGCAATAAGCTGGACCCAGTTTGTCTGCTAAACTGGGCAAGGTGCTTTGCAGTTCAGTGCAGCATGCATGCATTAATGTGACAGGACAGCTCTAGGGGGAGGCGAGGCAACGCCTATATCGTGCCGCTGTCTAGACAACCTCTATTAAAGTAGCTCTGCAGGGACTGGGTCTAGAACAAGAACAGCTGGGAGGACACGAGCTGCCCATCTTCTTACACATGTTGAAGGAATGAGCAGAGTCTACATGGATCTACCTAGCTGTGAGAAAACATCAGGGGAAAATGGATGAAAGAGTAAATACCAGAAGAGAGAAACCAAAGGTGCTTTCATAAGATTGATTAAACACGCACGATATAAACTTACTGGCAAACTTGGCAGGTAACATCTGACTGCAGGCCCCCGGTGAAGATTTGGTCTATGATGCAATTACAGTGATTTGGATTGTTGGTCTTTTTCCCATTGTCATCTCCTGCAAAGAACAGGCAATGTAAAAAAGTGACATCATCACCAGCCTCTTTAGCAATTTGAAAAACTCTGTAGTTTCCCTTCTTTAGCAGTCACCTGCAGACTCTGCCTCCTCAGAACTGTCCTAATTCTCTCCAGCCACCCTGAACAAACCTAAGTGCTGTGCGTGAGTCAACCTACCATCACACTGCAGCAGGGCCTATTGACATTCCTTACACTGCTTACTGGCTGCCCCCTTGGTACACACTATTGTTAGTCTCCTTCAGTATTTTTCTCCTGATGTAAGGCACCATGTTCTTTAGGTAGCTCAATGTGCCCAGTAAGAGCCTGCAGGTAGCTCAGCCTCAACTTACTGCACTGATTTAGTCAAGCGCGACTGTGTACAATGCAAACCCTGAACTGACTGAAAGTAAATACTTTAAAGAAGCAATTTAATCTAAATTACATTTTTCTTTAAATTGGGATCATGTGTGACGCTTACTGATGGTGTCTCCTTTACAGTGCCGATGTAGTACATCCAGTGCTGCAATAAGGAACTCATGGGCATCTTGTTGCTCGTAGCCTGCGAGATGACGTGCATGAGTCCACACCAGGTGTAGAAGTCGGAAGGGAATGTGGGGTGAACGGTGGCCCGAGTAGAACTGAGAGCAAAGAAGAAAGATAAGGTCAAATATGGTTAATATGGGAGGGGTAGAGTCAAAGTAGATATACTTGTCCAAACATTCAACAATAATGTTTCTTTACGAATCTTACAGATTATTTTTATTTTCTACACAGAGCTTTTCAAACCAAAAATATTAAAAATGACTAAAAAATAAGGCCTGTTCAAAATAGGCCACATTTTAATTTCAAATCTAAAAAAAAAATTATATATTTTTTGTTATCAGTAATTAGTTATTTAATTAGTTTATTATTTTTTTTATATGTAAAAATAAATAAATTAATTAATTAATACAGAATGAAGCATGTCAAAACTTTTTGTTTTACATATTCAAGGGAGTGGGTAGAAGTATAAACTTATCCAAGTTCTCACTCCTTAACCCTTACATAATCTTACATTTATTACATGTATCCAGCAGTCCCTCGCTACTTCGCGGCTCGTTTATCGCGGACTCACTCTATTGCGGTTTTTCAAAATAAGAGTGGACACGATGCACCATTGGCTGATTGACGGATGAGCCGCACGATCAACATGGAATTTTTATTTTAAATGAATTATTTTAAATTATTTAGCAAGAGCTGGCTGCATCTGTGTGCAGGCCAGAGCTCCTGCAGCTCAGTGCAACCCACACTGCAGGAGAAACTTCCTGCTGCAGCTGATCAGCTGTTCTCCGTGCAGAGCGGAGAAGTGGGCGTGACCGAGAGCGCTTGCAGGTGGCCAAAAGCAGAGGAGGCAGAGCTGAAATCATGACATTCTGGGCTCTTTTAGAGTGTTTAGTTTAGAAACATTGTTTAGAATATTGCAAGAGTGTGGGAAGGGTTTAAAATGCCTTTTCATATACAGTATACTGTACAGGTAGTCATTGGTTTACGGCATTTCGCGTTTACAGCACCGCCCCCAGTGATGTCATCGCGCCGTACGTTGCCTTTTTTATGTAGCATTTTATTTTATTTTATTTTATTTTTTTAGGGTATTTTGTTAGCTAACTGCTTGGAAACACATTTAAAAACATTAATACGGCCGTTCAAAGTTGTTT
>JARVGV010000412.1:18922989-18939405 GCA_031762435.1 Hypsolebias longignatus | reverse complement strand
TTTCCAAATAAATGGTTTATTCCAGTAATTGTATCCAATGCCTGTGTGTGGGGGTGGGGGTGGGGGGGGGGGTGTCCTTCTGCAACAATAAGAATTCTTCTCAGGGATATCTTTGTGCAAACCAGCAAAAGATCTGTTTTATTAAAAGGTTAAAAAAAAAAAAGGAGTCAGTCGTCTGAAATCACACGGCATTCTACCCCAAATCAACACAAACAGACCTATCAGGACAGCTGTGTGTAAGTTTCTGCTTATGTGTGTGTTTTATGCAACCTTTAGTTTAGATCTCATCTAATGCTGAGGAAGAATGATAAAACAAACAAAAAGGGGAAGGCCCTGATGTAATGAATATCTCCAACAACCTTACATGGCACAGTTTTAGACCATCTTGTGCTGAATAATGACAACATTATAGCTCTTTTTAAACTTTGAAAATAACATTATCTAGTATAATATGATAGTGCTTATTTTTTTAAAAAAAAGGCATTGAGTTGCGATCACATTATGGTAACTTTTCTTTAGGAATATATTTGAGGAACCACTGGTTTTACTGACCAGTTTAGTCATTTCACAACTTTACTGATGTGAAAGAAGAAGCTCTGCTACTACTTTCAATCAGAAATTATCAGTGTATCCTCTAAAGTCCATCCCACTCTCTACAAAACCATCCATGAATATAGAATAAACCCCTTCCTTTAAAGGGTCAAAGTTCAAGGTCTTTGAGCGCATGAATCTGTTTTATTGCTGTCAAAAGAAATATTTGATCAGATCTCATGTACAACAGCCTGTTTGTCTTCTTTTTATGCCCTGTGTTAATCTCAGACCTTTACAATTTGACAGAGTTGTGACTTCATCATCACAAGACTTTTTTTTCATTTCAAGAGTGAGGCAGCTTTTGTGACGTGTGACTGCAAGTGTCATGCAAAATATCAAAAGTTTTTTTTTTTTTTTTTTTTTTTTTTTTTTTTTTTTTTTTTTTAGACTTGGCTGAAGTACTGAGGAGATAACTGAGAAGGCAACGTTAATCTCTGCTCATGAGGGAAATCAAGGATCCAGTGCGAATCCAACAGATGTGAGATGTGATTTGTTCAGTTGAATCTGGGTTTTGAGTGTATGTGAACACAACTAGAAGCTAGCATGATGACTCCTCGGATATGCAGCTGTTTGATTTGTTTGGTGGTTGTTATTGATTATCAATCCAAACCAGGCCATCATTCCTGGCTGCTGATGTCATTATTATCATTCGTCGCTGGAAGTGAAGACGGAGAAATAACGTTTTTGCCCACGTCTTTGAAACTTGTTGACAGCTAATTAACTTTTGGATTCAACCAAGTTTAAAATAGCTGTCATAGCCACATAATATAAAATAAGAAAATATCAATAAATCTGTCAATTTTACAAATAATGACCTATTTGTTGTGGTAGTTACTGAGAAATATCTACAACACATTTTCTAAGTGTTAACAAACTGCTAAAGAAAATTGTTCAACATTTTGTCAATGACTTTTTGGTCTCAGCTCTGTTTAAACGTGTTAAAAAAACTTTATTAACAACTCAATGACTTTTCACAGACATATCAGGACATGAACATTGAGTGTACCTTTATAACTCTACAGCTAGGAGCCAACACAATTCAAGATGGCTGCCACAGACAAATGACCTTAGAAAATGTAGAAATGGCTATAAATAAATCTATTTTACAAAGTGTAAATTTGGTGTGGTTGTAACTGAGGGTCATCATTTCCTGACGTGCAATTATCGCAGTCTAAAACTCTGGCATGAAAGAAGATTTGTGTTCAATAAGGAATGCAGGAACTTCAGTTATTAAAGGGATAGTCCAGATCTTTTGAGGTGGGCTTTGGTGGAAGTGGTATCAACAATAAATATCTTATCTGTTGTAGATGGGGCTTTGAACATTTATTACATTTGTAATTATCCGTGAAATGAAACTGAATAGTGGCTGTTGTCATGTTGCTTCTCAGCGTGGGAACAAATGGTGAAGTAGGACTAAGCCAACATTACCTCTAGAAATAAAGTAGGAGCAGGGGTGGAAACCACTGACTCTAGTTTTTATCCCTGACTTCCATTACTGGCTGTTTGTGGTCAAGGCTGTCATTGCTCAACCAAAATTTCACCTTTGACAATTTAAGTACAGAGAAGCATTCCTTTATTCTTTTTTTTTTTTTTTTTTTTTTTTTTTTAATTTTCAACTTATGACACAGCAAAGCACCACGTTTGTAGTGTCACACATGTAACAAGTTAGCCTGTCTGTAAAGTCTGAGTTGGCTTTATCTTTTACCCTCTAATATCTTGCCCTCAAACACCAACACATCGGTCTCATTTTCATGCATTCAAATCATCAGACTCTGTTCGGCCAAATATAGCTTACTGTTCGTATTTTGCATTTGATGGCATTTGGCTGCTGCAGTCAAATTGGTGTTGGCATGCTGGCAACACAGTACTGTGGAAGGGAGTGGCCTCTGCAGAAGGTCGTGACCATCAAAAACTCTCCGTCAGACTGAGCTCGGCAGATTTCTGTGCACAGTCTTGATGAGGCTAAAATCCAAGAGACGAGTCAACAAAGAAGCACGGTCATTGACCGCTGTTTGCATTTCTCATGATCCTGTTAAAATCATTCTCTGAATGTAGATGATAACATTTTGCTGTTCCATAAACTGTTGGGGTCACAAGAGGAGAAATACATTTATTTTCTGATAGTATGCTACTGAACATTACAAGAGGACACAACACAAAATACTTAATGCCTGTTGTGGGAAATTGTTAGTTAAAATGTATATCTTTGAACCCATTCCTAACTCTTAAAGGTTACTAATGGTCTCTATAATTTAGGAAAAATGTATTTCTTTTGCACATGTGTGAATGCAAAATTAATCAATTTAAATGCCAAGAATTCCTTCAAGGAATGCACATAATCCTTTGATGGTAGCGTTTTAAACTAAAACTGTATGTTGAGAAATTACAAAGCTGTAGTTGTTTAGGTCAAACCTTAAATTTACCATCATTCACATGTGACTTTCCAAGATGTTACCCTCAATTTGTATGTAGAATAAAGTATGTTTTATTAATAATTCTGAGCTACTACCAAAACCAATTTTAGCTAAATACAGTTGTCCCTCGATACTTGATGGTTCAACTTTCACAAAATCACTGTTTCTCGGGTTTTCAACGTGATTGCACACGATTGGCTGATTGATGGAAGGCGACCAACCAGAGCACTGTGCTCTGCACTGATTGGCTCAGAAACTGTAGTATCAGTCTGCTCTCTTGCGCTGTGCTCTTTAAGGACTAGACAGTCTGGTCCCCATCTGGGGACCGTACCTCTGCATGTACAGCCCTCCCCATGCTCCTTCCTTCCACGTCTGCATGCCTCCAGGTGTGCGTCTTGGGGTCACCTTCTCCTGTTGATCCTGCGGCACTCACGGGGCACGGCTGCCGGTGGAGACCTTCCTCCGCGCTGCCCGTGTCCTCACACTCACCTCCCCGAGACCGGCAGAGAATACCTGCTCCAGTGGGGGAAGGTGGGTGGAGGTCACCTTAAAGGGGATGTGTCGGCCCTCCGGGTGCACCCCTGCAGTCTGGCGCCTCGTTATATCAAGAAGGACAATATTTATGGATATCTGTATATAAGTACTAAAATACTATAAATATAAAGTCACAACTGCACAGATTTTCACCCATCATGTTAGTGTCTGAAACGTAACCCCCATGAGAAGCGAGGGACTACTGTATCTGTAAAGCTTGTAGAGTTTTAGGCCATTTTTTTTTCAGTAATTAATAGATTTGGTGGATTTCTTGAATTGGATTGACTCAGTTATAGACAAACATCCAATTATTACTTGACCAGTGGTTCACGATACATTTTGCTAACAGAAAAACAGGATTGGCTCCAAAAGTCCATCAGTTGGAGAAAACTTCCAATGATACATTTATGTTAAGTTTAGTAAAAAATAAAAAAAAAATCATCCAATGGTCCATGGGATATTGCAACAGACACACAAACAAAATGCAGACACAGACAAAAACACATTTCACCTTTTTTGTCTTTTGGAGGGCAACAAGTTATTTGCTCTGATGAATTTCTCTTTAACTGCTTGTTAAAGTGACATCTGTTAGCATAAATCGAATGCTCATATTGTAGGTGCTTTTCTTTGAAGACAACGCATGCCTCTTTGCTCAGTCAAAGTAAAAAGATAATCTGTACAAAGAGTTCAGTTATTTGCTCTTTAGGTCCTGCCTAATGCAGCACACCTTCCTCCAAGGCCCCATATTGTTTTATTCTTTGACAATAGATTCAGTTACATAATGAATCCCATCCATATCAAAGGCCAACCCCAGGAAAGACTGGCCAGACTCCAAGTTCCTCAGAACGGGCCAAAACCACATGGGAGAACAAACTCTTTATTCCTTCCTCTTCCTCCGCCTCCTCCCTTTACCCTGCTCTTCATCATACCACAATCACTATCAAGTGTGAGAGGACAGACATGTGTTGCTGATCATGCACTTATTAGATAAACACTGCGATGGTCACCTAATACGTTGCAGTGTACTTTCTGCTGGTAAACCAGAAAAACTGTGGCATCCCGGAGACCGATCTAAAATGCTTTCCTCATGGCATTTCACGTAGCCTTGTGCAAGCTGCTGTCTCTCGGGGTGTTTGTGCGCCACAGGAGGGTAAATGGGTTTTGATGGGTTCCGCTGTTGTGTCTGAATCACCACGTTATGCTGGGCAACAAGATTCGGTGCTCCCACAGAGTGCACTCACACATGGCTCTGCCAGCACTGAGCAACATTTAAAACTCTGGGCCGGCTGTAGCTGCACTTTCTGCCAAGAAGCAGCTCTAAAAAAAATTTAAAAAAAATCTCTTGTTTTTACCTTAGACTTTCCAGCTCTGTTTCTTTGCATCTGATCCACTCTCTGTTTGTAGACTAGTTTTAACCCAATCCATCCTTCGTCTCTGTCTGTGTTCACCAGCGAGCGTGAACATTTTGTGACAAACGTGCTTCCCACACTTGAAATTCCAGGGTCTTGCAGGACTCCATGCTGCTGGCTCAGACTCTTTCACTTCTCCGTCTCTTTGGCTACAGTGGAGTTTATGTGTTAGCGCTGTTGGACAGGGTGACAATGTGAATGTGTATGGATTGGGCCATATTAACATGCTAATTTATTGCCCTTAATTACATCAGCTGGAGGAGATGCTTTACATAACAACCATAAATTAATAATAATGTGTCTCAGTCAGCTTGTTTTGCTTTAAATTGCTAGAAAGTGTGAATAATACCCGTATTTACAGGCATTTAAACAAGAGCTGAGTTGCAGTAACTTTAAGCAAAGATTCACAAAGTGCATGCTTTTGGAAGGATGTCACAGTTCAACTAAAGCAGAAAGCCATGACAGAGAAAACACAGCTTCCGTTATAATCAAGTCTTAAAGCTGTGGAAATAAGATGAGCAGCTATGCTGCCACCCCATTCACAATCAAGATGTGCCAAGAAAAGTGAAAAGGAGAGAACAAATGAAAAAACAAAGTGAAAGACTGTGGACAACTGTTCAGAGAACTGAAAATGACCAGATGTCAAAGTGTTTTTTTTTTTTCTTCTTCACTTTCTTTAAAAAATAAGAACAGTCCACCTGTGACTATATCACTTGGTACAATTTTACACCATGAACAAGGCTGGCTGTAGAGTTTATTAGCTCGTTACAGTGTCTCAGTTTTGATACATTTTTACAGGAAATATTTAAAATGTCTCCTTCAGCAAATGGGAAAATAAAAATGAAGTTTATGTCACAAAAGTTTAAAAAAGCAACATGACCTTTTCTCCAACTTTCCGTGGCGCAGGGATCCCTCCCATCTGGCAGGTGAAAACAGACTCTCGGAAATATTTGCAAATACTTTTAAACCGAGGTATAATAATGTTTTAGGTGAACAACAGAAATGACTGGGAACACCTCTGGGACTTCTGCTTTTCTGGGATGGATTTCTTTCTTTTTGTAATTCCTAAAAAAAAAAAAAAAAATCTGGTAAAAGCTTAAGATGTTACGTTTTATAAAAATATATATTTTTGACTCGATTTGACTGTTGATCTTTCCACGTTTTTAAAAAAAAATCACATATAAGTCCTAAAAGAACTGGCAGATGGCTAACAGTTTGGATCTGCACAATCAGAAATACATGACAGAAGCAGCTTCCTGTTCTTGTTGAGCATGTCTTTTCATTTCAAGCCCTCACAGGAGCTGCTTGATGAAAAGGTTGCTGGTTAAAACTCGGTGGAGCCAACATGAATTTATTGACCGTTTGAGATTGTTTCTCTGCCATAAGAGATTGTGGTTGGTTCCATCATCCACCCTCTTTTGCTTGGCACCATCATGCCTCCATCTACAAGAGTCTAAAACTCGTTAATTTAAATGGAATAGTGGATAACATGTTTACTGTGGGGAACAAGAAGGTCAAGCAGGAGCTTTTACTAGAGGCTCCTGAACTTGGTCTAAAACAAGCAAAACAATCAACAGTTACATATTTCATGGTGAAATAAGCTGATGTAGAATGTATTTTTTCAGCTGCATGATGCTATGTGGCTTTTATTACAAATGGAGGAATTTGTATAGAAAAAAATATGAGACTATTGCACAATGTAATGTCAATTTGTCTTTTTTTTTTTTTTTTTTTCAGGCACAGAACAGTACTGAGTCCCTGGCAGAGAGGAAGCTGAGGATTCAGAGGGAAACTCGATGCATCGAGTTGAAAGCGTCTGGGCAGATTCGGCAGCAGCAGCAGGCAATAACTATGCTTTATGTCCTCTTTAATTTCACTTGCAAATCAGCCTCACATTCTTGGGGTTTTCACAGATTCCAGATCCAGATTTTCACCACCAGCATTGCCCTGAGTCAGCCCAGCTCATTAGGAAGGATGAGACTATCTAACGAGGAGGCAGGTTAGGGCTCCTGCTTTTACCAATGAGGACGTGGTCAGGTGGTGAAAGCAGCTTAACCGGGTTCATCTTGCTTTCTTCTCATATTCTGTGGGCAAGAAAACCACAGCTGCTCTCCCAATAATGCTTTTCCCTCAATTGAGACTACATTTGGCAGCTGGAATGTGGCATCAGCAATATTATATTTTACTTTTCTGCAGAAGCCTGCTTATGTGAGCATCTACAGGCTTAAAATAGCATCTGGCATCTGTCAACATGTTTGTTCAAACTTTCTGATACTGTGTGATTTGTGTAATGCATGTTCATTTATTTGGTTTGGTTCATGCCATGGACTTCTGTTTTGCTTTTTTTAATTTTTAATTTTTTTTTTAATTTGTTTTTATCTTTATGGGTTTTCAAGAGCTCCAATCACAAATTATGGACGAGTTCCAAATAAATAGAACCGGAGCACCCCGAAGAGCCTTTTTGCCTCACTTTTATTCACTCCTGTTCTTTCTCAAGAGTTCCTCCTGAAAGTATTTGGCAAACACTTGTGCAAAAAAAAAAAAAAAAGAGTTTGAGGGAAGAAAAACAACAAGTCGTTCTTGAGCCACCCACACCCCATCTGCTGTGGTATTATCTTCTTTTATTATTTTCAGATTATGTGCGCTGATATTATTCCTGCAATTTGGTTTGGTGGTCATTGTGGTTGTTGGTTTATTTATGATTTGTTTGAGTGCTGTGATATAAGACAGGAATTATGTGTGTATGTGTGTGTGTAATCATCAATTCAGAACCTTCTTAATGGCTTGTCAGTTCCTCTTGCCCTTCCATTTTCTGTCCAATTAATTCCTCTCTAGCTCTCCGGATAAAGGGACACAATAGGGCCCCTCCACCGCATAATGAATCATTAAAATTCAGCAGCGCGGCCCTGGCACTTAGCTTCTCCCTGGACTGGTTTGGGACGATGGATTGGCGTGCATGCCAGAGCCAACATGAGCATTCTACCCACCAGGGCCAGAGGAGATAGGATCTCTCCTTCTTCATTTTATGTCTGTGTTAGAAAAATATTAATTAAAAAAATAACTTTAACAACATTACAATGCATAAAATATGAATTAATGCTTAAAAAAAGTGGTTCGCATTTCTCGCACTTTTTTTTTCTTGCCAATGTGTGTTTCTAAAAAATAAACACAAAAAAGCTAATAGCATCATGAGATGTAGTAAAACTTGTACAGCCCATATCTTATCACTCTGAATGTGTTATTTGCACTCCTCAAACCTCATCATATACACATAAATAGGTTAATATGACCTTTATACAACACAAACGCAACCCCACAACTGAATTATATCATATTCATTTATTGATTTATTTGCACAAACTAATTCCAAATTTGTTTAGTGAGGAAAAAAATTACAACTTAAAACTGGATGTGTGTCAGTAAGAGAGACAAAACAAACATCAAGACAAAGCAATTATTATTTTTTTATTTAAAAAAAAAAATGGCCAGCGGATGAGTTAGCTGAGCGTGTGCGAATGAAACGATTTGAAAAAACAAAAAAACAATCGTTTTCACAGCCTTGTTTTTTTTTTTTTTTTATAATTTTTTTTCCCTATCATACACAACAATGATATATAAAAAAATGCAAGTTGGTGGACAAAACTCAGAGCATGATGGTCGGCAGGATTCTCATTCAGTGTGTTACAGAGCGACGCAATCTGATGTCGATGATGTTAAATTAACAAGGAGACCGTCAGCAGAAGGTCTGAGTGAACTGTGCACAGACAGTTAGTTAATAATTCCTTTTTAATTTGGAAATACTGACAATAATCATTAGAAGGCACAAACAAATATTTAGTGCTTGAATGGAATGGCGGGACGGCATGGCACCTTCACTTTCTGTTAGAACAGTCCAATTTGAGTTGAGATTAAGAGAAAACTAAAGAGAATACATTCTAACTCATTTAGTGTTTTATGTTATAAGATATGCAACGTGTGCGAGACAAAAAAAAATCTCACACGCGCATCTGAACATTATTTCTCTGACACACGTGGCGTGTACATATTCTTGTTTTCCATCATATACAGGAGGTCCAGCTGACATGTCACTCAGTGTGCGGTGTTATTTTACCCCATTTCCTTTAAGCCCAGATCATGACTAATCGCAATTTGCCAAGCGTGTATTCCAGACACCTGTTCCGTCCTGTGAGAGTCTGTTGGTCCTGTCCGTTCTGCTGAAAACTTGGAATGGAGATGTTTCTGTGAATTGGTCTGAAAACGCACTGCGCTGTGTTTTACTTCATTTGCCTTCTTTTTCTCCTCAATAAAACAGTACTCTAAAATAAGCAAACCCACGTAACATGTGTTTATCTACTCAAAAAAAAAGAAAACTTAATAATGCATGAACATAAATACAAATTAAGACTTAAGACTTATATGCAAAATGACACTAAATTCAAAGGAGCCATTTACCTACGGCTGAACCACTGAT
The DNA here is from genome assembly GCA_031762435.1 of Hypsolebias longignatus. Taxonomy (NCBI): domain Eukaryota; kingdom Metazoa; phylum Chordata; class Actinopteri; order Cyprinodontiformes; family Rivulidae; genus Hypsolebias; species Hypsolebias longignatus. The sequence continues at coordinate 18,929,986 of JARVGV010000412.1, read as the reverse complement.
GCAAATAGCGTTCTGTGATGTCACTCCGGCTGTTAATGCAAAATCTGCTGCAACTTAACGTGACTGGTCATCTGAACGTTATTTCTTTCTTCTTCTTCTTCTTTTTTTTTTTTTTTTTTTTTTTTGACAGTTCGCCAAACCTTTTCAATCCTGCACAATTGGATTTTTTTTGCCTTAACTGTGCACATAAAAAAAAGAGTGGATGTACAGGTGTATAGGCAACATGTCCTCACGGAGGAGTTTGGCTCACTTGTAAAAAGTCTGCACGTATTAGATGCGACAATATAACTTTGTATAAAATCAGCAGGCACTTTTTCCTTGTGTGTTTCATGTTCAAAACAGGTAGCCTACTAGCCCCTAGAAACGACTCTTCCCCGCTTTATGTCCTTCATTAGTAGTGCATCAAACTGAAAGAGTCTCTGGTGCAAACAGACCATTTCTGGTCCCTTTAAGGTCGAGACAAAGTGGTGTAGACGGGCTGGTCCCAGCTGGAGGCTGTGGGGCTGTGAGCTGGAGCCATGGACAGACTATTTAGGATTGGGCTACCGTAAGACCGCCTGGAAGAGTGGAAGTAGGGATACTGGTAGAGGCTGGAGGGGTAGCTAGAGTAGGGGTTGTAATAGTTAGAGCTCTGCAGGTCAGTATAGTCACACTGGGAGCTAGAGAAGGCGGGTGCAGCCGAGGCAGCCGGCGTGGTTGAGGTGACGCAGGCCTGGCCGCTGTAGCTGTAATCAGAGCGCGAGGGTGACCCGTGGGAGTGCTCGCTGTAGTGGCTGGGGCTCAGCTGCTCCGTTTTTATGTGGAGACGGTGCTGGCCGACCTCGCTGGCAGAGGAAGAAGAGGAGGACACGGCGCACTTTCGACTCCAGGACGAGCCGCCCGTGTTGCTGTACGTAGAAGCGTAAGAGCTGCCGGGCGCCGGAGCCGTCCCGTGGCTGTGGTCTGAAGACAGAGCGGAGAAGCCCGAGGCGTGACCGTTGAGCGGGAGGTACTGGTCGAACTCGTGGACGTCGAAGGTCTCGATATTGCTGATGACATCAGTGCTGAGCTCAGAGATGTCTACGTTGCTGAAGTCTATGTTTTGCCGGTTGCTGTCAACAAGACGGCGGCCTTCGTGTTTAAGGTCCTGCTTGGCTCCATGGTGCAGGTCTGTTTTGGGGGTAGTGGGTGGCGTAGGTGGTCCATGAGTTTGTCCTAAAAAAGAAAACAGTAATAATCAAGTTAGGATTGATCATCAGTCTATATAAAGACAGAGCTTTATATGTGAATACTCCAAAAAGTAACACTTTCTGCCTCATTTTTGAGCTGAACTTCACTTACCTGCATGTTCAGGGTGGTGTCCATCAGACATCCCTGCCAGTCCTCCCATCCCCGGCTCTGTTTTGTACATATGATGAGCCAGTTCTGCCCCTGAGTCTGAGTCGCTCTGACCCGGCTTCACATTCTTCCGTCGCCTCGGCTGGTACTTATAGTCTGGATGATCTTTTTTGTGCTGCACCCGGAGTCTCTCCGCTTCAGCAACAAACGGCCTCTTCTCGTTCTCTGAAAGCAAGCTGTTGTAGAAAAACACACCCAACAAAAGAAGTTAAAACATCTTCATTGGAATAAGAAAAAAAAAAAAAAAAAGTTAAACTTTTTAAAGTTACTTCAGGGTCTTGAAGAATTATTCAGCCAAGAAGAAACAAAAATAAACAGTGGAGTTTAAAAGCTTCAAATAACGTGTTCATGTCGACTTTTGCACGTGATGCTTATTGCTTCACTGCTTATTGTTGTCTTCCAAATAATATATGTCTGTTTCTTACCGCCACAGTTTGCCCAGTGTCTTGCTGAGCTCTGCGTTGTGCAGGTGTGGATACTGGTCCGCCAGCTTCCTGCGGGCCGCCTGCGCCCACACCATGAACGCATTCATGGGTCTCTTGACGTGAGGTTTATTCTTCAAAGATCCATTCCCCCTCACGGGCATGGGCACCAGAGACCAGTCGTAGCCCTTGAGGACCTGAGAGACTGCGTCCCGTATGCAGGCTGGGAACCGCTCATCATCCTCCGAGTCCAGTTTCTTGCCCAGACCAGCGAGCAGGGATCCCTGCCCGTCGGAGCCCGTCGGTGAGGACGGCGCATCCGAGTCGGACTCGTCCTGGGACATGGAGCTGTTCGTGCCCGACGGGCTGCACGGCTGCTCACATTTGTCGTGCTCCTCTGTCATTTTTAACATAATTTCTTCAGTCCCAGAAAGATGAAAAATCCGTAAATGGTTCGCGCGATTAAAAGAATAAATCAATTCGCGGCTGGAGCCGATGCGCCTTTTTACGCACGGTGCGCCGCGCTGAAAATCCTTTAACCGTCTCTGTCCGTGACACTCCAGTGGTTTTCTCCCCCTGTTTATTTGTCTTGTTTATTTATTTATTTATCTCTAAGTTGCCTCCACGGGTGCAGTCGTCAAAGTTGCGCATCACAAAAATGAGCTGTGGAGCTCCAAGTTCCTGCAACTTGAGTTGGACTTTTAAATCTGTCACCCCACCCTTCGCCTGGGATTGGCTGAAGAAGATCACCACTTTCTCCTCATTGGATGAGAGATTTTATGTGGGCTGCATTATTATAATGGTTTTGCTTTTGCGTGCTTTGATGGCTTGGGGTGAAGATGCGCGAGCTGCGTCCTCTGCCACAAAGCTGTTTGGAAATGCATCCAAATCAAACTTCTTTACATACTTCACAGATTTAAGTTGCTGCTGTTATTTTGGCTTGAGAATAAGACAGAATAAACTGAGTCACAATGGAAAAGACAATTATTGTGGAATTTGTCTTATTATTTACAAAAAAGCCCATAAGTATTGCATTTCTTCAGATATGTGTCTGTCATGTGATGTGTTTGAGTAGAACTGAAAAATAAAGAAGAAGAAGAAGAATTTAGAGAATCCTATTGAAAATTTGAGAAGTTCTGCAGACTATGACATGCAGAAAACAAAGTTAAAACAGAATAACATTTATAAATTACTTTCTATAGATGAAAACAATTAAAACAAACTAATTTGTTGCATTTTTTTAAAGTAATTCCACCTAAAGTCCAGTTTGAAGAGATAAATGTTGACCTCTCCTCTTATAAGACAGACTTGGTGGCAGTGTTTCCCTTTGCTAGAATACAAATGTTGTTTATGACAGCCAATGTCATAGCTCTGAGTGGGATTTTAATCTTTCTTTTATATTTCCACTCACTGGGATGAATTTCCAGTAAAGAACCAAATGTTTGTGGTCAAAAACTATTCCAGCAAAGATGTCTGGGGGAACGTTTATACATTTAACCTTCACAGGCCTTTGGGTAGAGCTGTAACAAAGTTTTTAATGAAACTTGTTGCACAAGTTGCATTTCCACCTCCAGTTAAACACGATTTTTATGACCCCCTCACATGCAATATCAAAAAAAGAGAAGATAAGCAGGTAGATTGAATCACTGGCTTTGTTAAAGCTGTCTTTGTTCAAGTATTGTGGGATGATTTTTATCACCGGCCACTCTGTGAAAAGACGAGGTATGTTTGTGCTGGACGGCAGTTTGCCTCTGCTCCGTGCACACTGCAGGTGGCAGAAGGAAAGGGATTTGTAAAGTGGAAATAATAGAAAGTGCAGTTTGGTGTGTTCAGCAGGAAAAGTGATGGCTCACACACTGAGGTAAGAAGTTTTCATCGTTTGAACTTGTAATAACAAGGAGATAAAGATTGAACAAGCATCTTTGAATGAAACATTGTTATGCCTGATAGCTTTAAAAATGCAATAATGTCTAGAATGATCATTAAAATAAGTAAATTATGCTTTTTGTTACATTTTCAGTGCTATGCTCTCCTTCTTTAGCAGCTGTTAAAGTTCAGTGTGTGTGTGTGTGCTGAATGGCAGAACAAGCGCTAATTGTCAAGCATGAATGTCTCTGGCTTCCTTTTTGTCCTGTTCTGCCATCGAAAGTATCGTTTTTATGTGCATGCATGTTTTGTGTTTAATGCAACTGTAATCATATGGTGCAAAAGTACAACACCAATTTTAAAAAAAATGAATGTGGTTTAAAATGTAGGGTAATAAAAAAATACAATAAAAACAAAAGCATTAATATGCAGATCTCATAAACCCATATTTTATTCACAGTGGTGCATACTGTGTCAAATGCTAAAACATTGAATAAACAAGATACTTTTGTATTTTGTGCAGCAGTAAAGCTCAAAAGTTGCAACAATGACATGTTTACCATTCTAAAGTGTCTCCTTGTAAATGTCTGATTTGGAGGACAAGTCCCCTACTGGTCTGATGTAGAGTTTGCTCAGCAGTCCTTTGGCCATCATGACATACATGCGTACCAGTTCAGCACCTGGACATTTCTACTGTGAAGCATGCCATTGCAATGGAGGCATTTTGCAATATCTTAAATATGCTGAAATACACTAAAATACTTTGTCTGAATGGGAGTACTGTATATGTTGATCTAAACCTGTATGTAGTTTGTATCACTGATGGTGCCTTTCCAAATATGTAAGCTGCCCATGTAATAGGGATTAGTGCAACCCCATACCATCAGAGAGGCTCAGAGAAGACTGCAGTCGTTTTAGAAGGTGTTCACTCATGGCTTCTATTTCTTCTTCTTTGTCAACTGTGTTTTTACAGACAATCATTTGTAGAACAGTTTCTGAGTCCATGCAGAGAATTCAAAATGTTTGCTGAGGAGTTATATTTTGAAATTGTTCCCTCTTTTTACACACAGTGTTTTTATTTATTTTTTTTTTTTTGTTTGTTTGTTTTGTTTTTTGGATTAGTGAACCCCCTGCCCGTCCTTACTCCTGAGAGATACTGCCTCTCTAAAACACCATTTATATTAAAAAATAAATAAAAATACCACTTAACTTTACAGCCTTTTTTTTAACTCAACATTTTCAAGACGTTTTTAACATCAAATTCAAATCTTACTTTTCCATTTATTTATTTATTACTTTTTTTTAGTTATGAATTCAATGTGTTTAGACCATTTGATTGTTTTAGCTTTTGAGAATTTCGCTTTTAGAATAACAGATATTGAATTCTGGTCTTATTTGCATAAAAATACTGATAATTATAACACCCATCCATTCATCCATCCATCATTCATTATCTTTTATCTTATCATCTTCTTCCTTTTCGGGTTGCGGGGGTCACTAGTGCCCATTCCCAGCCATCACTGTGCAAGAGGCGGGGGACACCCTGGACAGGTCTCCAGTCCATCACAAGGCCACATAGAGACAATCAACCATCCACTCTCTCACTCACACCTAGGGACAAATTAGAGTTAACGATCAGTCTAACATGCATGTTTTTGGTCTGTGGGAGGAAACTGGAGTTCCCGGAGAAAACCCACGCATCCTCCACCCAGAAAGGTCCCCGGCCGGGATTTGAACTGGAGCGACCTGCTTGCTGAGAGGCGGCATCTCTACCAGCTGTGCCACCTTGCTGACTTTTTATAACATCTATTTGCAGGAAAACATGAATGTGGTAAAACAGTCGCTCTTGGTCATTGAGGAGTTTCAAAAAGCAGCTCTTTAGTTTCTTTTTTTTTTTTTTTTTTTTTTTCCACACTTCTAATCACAGGTAGACAAAAACACACAACCACATGTGAAGAAGACAAAGTTAAACTAGCATACATCTGCTATGTATAGCTGGAGGAAAACGTTGGTTTTGCAACAAACTGGAAGAGAGAAAAAAAAAACGGGGACTCAATTTAATAAACTCCTAGATTTATGTATTTTTATACTGCGGGGAAATTTCTGGCCAGAATTTGTGGATTCTGAGCTCTTGAATAGAAAAGGAAGGAGCACCAGAGCAGAAACTATAACCAAAGGTTTCCCTAAAACTCAAGAACGGTTTGGATTCTCCTATTTTTGTAACATAAAGACAGTTATAAAGATTTTCACATTTCTTTAGGGACTGCTGAGCGGAGCATTTCTCCTGGGACAAAGTCTCTTCTTAGTCCACATGTAATTTATACTCTCTGGCTTCTAATGTGCATATAAAATTAAATTACATAGTCACCCACAGGAATCTTGCTCCCTTTGGTCTCTGCTTCTGTGTTTCAGTACAGATAGGCACACTTCTTCACTCTTGCCAAGATATTTGGAGCAGCTACACGTCTGCAGCATTGCATTATATAGAAAGGAGCTCCAGATGTGAGGCAAGGATGTGGATTTGATGAGAAGTTCATCAGGATATCAAACTTATGTGGGTAAAATAATGTTTAGTGCGTACCCAATGCATGCCAGTCTAGAACGGTCCACATTTTTAGCATAATTGACAGAATATGTACCACAAGAAGCTTGACAGAATTTCTATACAATTTCCCACATGAGTAACAGCTGTCTCCATGGCGATCACAACACCCCAACCAAACCATAACCCGAACAGCAGGCCTTCATTTTGTTAAACAATCTCTCTGATTGTATGCTCCAAGTCAGGGTAAACTTGGCAAACCGTGGAGAATGACGTGCCCTCATTCTCACCCAGACAGTCCCAACCGCTGCACAACCACATGTGGCGAAAGCTCCCGGGCTGCTAACAAACCATGTTTCACCCCCGCACCACATCAACCAGACCACTTCTATCTTTGGTTTCACACGCTAAGAAAGAATGTAATTAGGGCAGAATTTACAGTTGCAGAAAATACAAGTGATTTGATTTCTGGAAAGTTGGGATTTTTTTTCTTTTCTTCTAATTTTAAATTTCCCAGACCTGGTGAAGTCACAGGACAAGGAATTGTCCTTTTTTTACATGTAAATCCACCCCTGGATCCATTTCTACTTATTTAACTACTCCTGACCTTTGAGGGGTGGATGCTTTCCATTTTTAGGTTTACCACTGTTTTGCTTTTTCAGGTTGTCTACTTAATGAGGTCGAGCACCCTGGGATGTTTGAGTCTGCTGGTTCTAATCACTGTCTGACCCTCATGACAGCTGCTGACTGTTAGGATCTCAGAACAAAACCACTGTTAATAAATTAAATC
>JARVGV010000412.1:18873936-18886506 GCA_031762435.1 Hypsolebias longignatus | reverse complement strand
CTTTCTATCTTAAAAAAAAAAAAAAAAAGTAATTTATGGTGTGATGAGGATGGCTGTGAGGTGTGAAGGGAGGCCATCGAATATGGAATAGAAAAAAAAAAAAAAAAAAAAAAAGAATGCATAGTTTATTATTTTAGTTTTTAGAAATTGTGCAAAATCTTTATATTTTTCCCTTCTTTACAATAATTTCATCTTTTATTTTATCATAGAATGTAAAAATAACAATAAATGTTAAAAATCTTTAGATATTTTTAGTTTTATAAAATGTCCCCTTATGTCCAGAAAAGCACCCTCCAACCAATTTAAAGTGGTCTGTGGGCCACCAGTTGAGAATCCCAGTTGTAGCAAGTATTGTGGCTCTGGACATGTTTAATTTAGTGAACAAAGGGGCAGAAACGGCTCTTTTGGTCGTAAAGGTTGCAGACCCCTGGGCTAGAGGGTAGTGAAGGAAGGGATTTGGTGTTAAAATCCCAAATTGACATTTATAAATCATGTTTGAAATGGCATATAGCTCCTGTTTGTAGCACCTTTTAAATTCACTAATTGGTGATCAGTCAGCACCGACTGTTGTTTAAAATAAAGTTAAGTGGTGGTACTAAGAGTTTTGTTTTGTAGGTAAAATAACACAAATGATGTGATCTTTACATATAAAGTATTTCTCCAAACTAAAACTATCTACACAGATTTGGATTAGGTGTTATGTTTTTTTTAATTATTGGTTTTGTTTTTATCAAAACAATTAAAAAACTGTTTCATGATCAACTCTTATCTGGTGCTGAATCCATTTTAGTGGACGAGGGGAAAAGCAAAAAAGGAATGCCATCTTCATCTACCCAAGCATGCATACAGTTCTCTGACATGCATATGTGCACTGGCACAGTCACAAGGGTGCAATTAGCCACTCAAGCTGTGATTACAGTTACAACCATCACAAGTGTGCATAAAATGACTCAGCAGGGAGCAGATTCTGCTCGCACGCCTTTACTCTGGTGTCCTTCTGCGCAATATCAAAGTGATCACCGTGTGCAACACAAAACAGCTTTAAAATGCAGATTATCTCTGAATGTTTGGTTGAGTTTATTGTTTCTTACATGTTTGACCAGTTTTGTATCTGTTAGTAGTTCAAGTATCTTTGTCTCCGAGGGGCATTTAGTAGGGTTTGGGTTAGGGTTACCAACCCTTAGTTTCACAGTCAGGAGAAATAAAACATCCATACAACACAAGACATTAAGAAAAAAAAATACAGAAATCATCAATGTTCATTGAGAAGCCTGATCACTCCAGGAATGAATGAGTTTTTCAGTCTCTTTGTTCTACATGTGGGCTGCAGATACCTGTGTCCAGATGGAAGCAACCTGAACTCACCATGGAGTGGGTGATCAGGATCTGCCAGAATCTGCCTGATCTTCTTCACTGTCCTCGTCTTGTGTAAGTCAGTGAGGTTCTGTAGGGCGATCCCCAAGGGTTTGTTTATTGCTAATAAAGCTGTTAATCAAAAGTACTGAGAGCATCATCGTCAGGCTGCCTTTTAAGCGAAGAGTCAAACATTTAGCCAACACCAGTTTGGACCGGACCGACTTGCAGACTGACACAAATCTACAACCAAAAGTCCATTTCTTCCCACACTAACAGATAGCACATGCAGACGACTTTCTGTAAACGAATACTGTACACAAACGTGCAAAGGCACGCGTGTGCACATCCATCCACACAGCTGCACATGCTTGGAAGAAGCTAGCATCTGTCGCAGATACATCCGTCAGAGCCTCCACATCTGTGTGCTGCAGCTCAAGCGTTGGGCTCCAGCCCCCACAGCCGTGCACGTTCCCCTCAACTGGGTTTGGCATCAAGCCACTCTGCCTTCGCTCTCCAGCTGAGTGATACGTGCACTAACCTCAGACAGCTTTACCGTACTGTAGCCTATTTAAAGTACCCCTGAAGGTAATGTGATACAGTGCATTTTATTCAAAACTTGTTTTTTTATTGAGAGGGGAGATGTGGCAACTGCCTAATGGCCTTATCGCTTTTTTTCATGGTGACACATGTTCTTGGCTCTGCTGGCATGCACATTCAAGCAGCAAATGCTCTCCAACGTCTCTCATCTGTCTAAAACGTAACTTTCCCTCATAACTTCCACATGAACCAAGTTGAGGGACATAACGGATATTTGCTATTCAAAGCGTTACAGACAGCGATTGACGCAAAGCGTGTTACAATCAAAGCACTTCAACTTTGATTTTGGTTTTCATTTTCAAGACATTGTCACATATTTTATAATGTAGTTGTATCTTATTGTCACTTGTGATAGGGATTGAATCTGGTGATGATTTTTTTTTTGGCATCTTCGGCAACAGTATCACCTCCTCCTCTCCCCAATTTGACCCCTAGCTTACCCCTGCCCCAAGGTCATTAGTCATAAACAGAGAGGGGGCGGAGGAAGGATTGTGATGAGTGCAAAGGGAACAGTGCAGAATGGATCCTTTTGTGAAGCCCTTCAGGCCTCATCCAGGGAAATAACGCCGTTTTTGGCCTTTCCTTGGAGACACTTGTGTTTCCTGGATGGTTTTTATGTCCCTATCTTTCCGCGAATACATGCACTTGTGTTTTTGTCTACAAGTTCTTGCATGTGTTACAGCTTGTCTCCTCAAACATATCGCCATGGCAACTGCTCTTTCTGGTTGTTCATATTTGATCTGACACCAGCTGACGTGTCCAACAGAGCGTGTGACGCTTCTAACAGGCTCGTTTTTGAACTTATTGTCTCCCATCACATGTAATCATTGCTGCGTCTAAAAGTATTTGTATGTTACATAATGTCATGTGCAGCAGTTGAGTGAATTGTTCTTGGCTGAATTTATGTACTTGTGACAAACTCACCGTGGATCAGTCTAACTAAATCTTACTGTGACATGGCACTTATTTCCGGATAGCTTGTTTTCCGGACAGTTTGGCAAACTTGTCCCTCTTTGATTCTCCTTTAAATTGAATCCAGAGTGTCAGGACTTCATCCAGAGAGCAAGCACACCTTGTTTCAGAAGATTTCAGCCTTAAGGGAAATTATGCCTTGAAATGTAAAGGAAAAGACTCATTGTGCCAAAACGGCAACCACTCTGTTCACTGTTCAACTGGCGCTCAGACAGCTGGTGAAAGAAGGATTGGATTAGGATCCAATCATTAATAAAGAGCGTTTTTTTTTTTTTTTTTCCCCAGACCTCCTGTTGCAGAAAGACAGAATTTACAGTAAGAATGTGAGAAGAGGCTTCACTGAACTGTCATTTGATTTGTTTTGTTTTTTTGGTCATCATTCATCCTTTGGGCGGAGTACATTTCTGAAGATTCAGCTGTGATAAAACCAGTGCCTGTGAGCAGTTGCATCACTTTAGCTCAGGCTTACTGTACCTCTCTGTTTATATGCACTTCACTTGTTGGGCCAACGATGCTAGCAGTCGAATATTTTGTTGAAATTGAGTGTTAGCAAAGTGGAGCCCAGTAGAAAGGAGGTTCCCACCATGTTGGAAACCACAGTACGGCCGGCGCCAACTCCAACGAGGCACGGGTTACTGCTCCTTTTCCAAAATTCTAATAAATGATCTCTACCATATTTCAAGTCTCACTAGACTTACAGCTGGTCAAGTGAAAGGACTTGGATTGTTGGTCATAATTTGCTTTCTATGCATGCACACCTACCTCATCACCTGTTTTAAAGTGATTTGAACAATGTAAAAACCCTTGTTAGAGTATGCAGCAAAACAAAGAGAAGCAAAAAAAAATAAACATGTTTTAAGTGTGTAAAGCCACACACTTAAAATTAGTCCCTGGTAGCAACAGTGCTGCAGCTATCAGAGCCTCTCAGCCGTGTGCTGATTGCAGTAATGCTAAAGGCAATGACAGCCTCAGCACACGCTCTCAATAAAGCTCCCCAATTGTGAGGTGTGGAAAGGTGTCTGGCAAAGTGCCTGACCGCGGCGCTCAAAGAACACTTTGTCTGTGCACCTCTCTCCCACCCTACCTGCTCATGTTGTGGAAACTGTCCAATGTTGTCACACAGTTGATTTAATAAAATTGGATTCTCAAAATAAGTATTCTAGTGTTTCAAGGGTGCAATAATGGAAACACATATACCCCACTACCCTCTCTCCAGCTTTACAGGCATCCTTCCAGAGGCAGAATGGGCAGGAGGGAGCCAGGAGTAAATGGATACTTCCCTGCTGTGAGTCTAGTCGTCAAGGTATGGCACGAGTGCTGCAACGCCACATCCAACGTAAGCTCACATCAAGCCACAGGCCTCGCTGCCGCTGCAGCTCACAGAGCTGTTAAATGATGATTGCTTAAACAGAAAAGGCCTGGAAGAAAAACAAAGGTAGCAGCTTTGAGTTTGAGGTACTGCTGTGGTTTTGTAAGTTGGTTTTGGGAATGGCAGGGAACCAGTTTAGTCTCCTGTAGGCTAATATGGGACATGATGGAAAATATAATGTATGTTTAAAGGAGCATTCTTACCCTAAGACTAAACTGTGCTCACTAGCTGGAGTTTTTATTTTTTTTCTTTATTTATTTATGTATTTTTTTATTTTTTTTTTTGTGTGTGTATCTGTTTTTTTTTTGTCCAAGAGCTTGAAATGCAGAATTACCAGAAAATAATTGGCAGTAATGGAGTCTGAGTTTGAAAAAAAATGTGAACATCTCATATTAATATCTTGACCTTTTTTTTTTTTTCTTAAAAGTGTAGATTTCTAGTTTGGTTCTGAAAGATCTAAGGTGCTACCTAGAGTTTCTGCTGCAAGTATCTATCCTTGGCATTTTAGATGAATTACATATTTTTGGGTATGATTTAGCATACACCTGAGCATTCTTATCATATAGGCGTTTCACAAACCACAGGTTTCTCACTGCCTTTTTTAAATTATTTATTTATATATATATTTTTAGTATCCTGGAATAGCATTTGCTAATTTCACCTGCAGCCCTTCTTCACTTGTCCACATTAAATGATTATTTTCATGTGATGAAAAGAATGCAATAAATATTTATTTGACAGCAGGTCTTCTAGTCTGCATTCACTACACTTTTTTTTTTTTTTTTTTTTAACCTTTGGCTGCCCTCTTGTTCAGGGATTTTGCCACAGCGAGTGAACTCGCACAAGGAATTGGCAATCAATTTTACGCCAGATGCCCTTCCTGGTGCAACCATCGAGCTACCACAATGTGTGGAGCAGAGGGCCGTCTCATAGGGTGCCATGGGGAGATGGGGAGAGGGTGAAGCCCTTACACAAGGGCCAGAGTGGAGCAAATGATGGTGGAGGCAGGTGTGTGTGCTTCATCTTCCCCACCCACATTATGATATAACAATCAGGCAGGGGGATTCCAACTGGCAACCTATCAATTACAGTGTTGCTTAATCTCTGTGCACCACTAATACATTGAGAACTGTGGTAGCTTTTATCCAAAATGTGTTTAGCATGATCAGCACAAAAACTACCCAGCAATGTAAATAAACAGAATCAAATGAAACACATTTAAAGTAAATGTATTAAACAATTAGCTTGTCCAAAAGTCTACATCTTACCTTTAACTGGAGCTAAAAGCTAGGTGGCTTGTAGTAAATAGTTTAATTAAAGTAAAGGACATCAACAAGGTTTATATTAAATCAAGGTTCAGTAAGTCATTAAGTTAAATATGAGAAACAAGAAGACTTGGTAATGCTAAAGGAAACAGCCAGTCTCGATCTGACAACTGAAAACCTGAATGAGGTAGAACATAATAAACACAGGGTCAGTGAAGGAGGCAAAGCCCTGCTGTGAGGAAAGAACAAAAAAATAATAATAATTAAAAAATAAATAAATAAAACGAACAAACCAAAAAAAAAAAAAAGTAAAATCCAAACAAATCAAACTTTAGATCTTGAAACAAAACAACACAAAACCATAAAGGTCGTAACAAATCCCAAAACTGAACCACAAAATATGTATCCATAAAAAAGCAGAAGAAAGAAGAAAACCACAAACAAAATAAAACCCATAAACACAAAACATTGACTTAGTCTAAACCAGCTGGGCTGAGGACCAACAGGATGTTAGTTTATAGGAGAACTTTGTGGAGATTTTAAAATTGTAACACCTGATTCATTTGTCTATTTTCCAAACTGTTACCCATTAAAAGAAGGGAAATGAGGATCACAGGAGACCGGATCACTGCTTTTCCATTCACCCGCTTGCAGTGGGTGTATTTCCAAAAACAATACACAAATATCAAAACCAATACCAAAGTACTAACTAAAGCAGCTTAGTACTTTGCATTTACAAATAAAATACAGAACATGAGTATCTCTTTTCACACCATTTTTGTGTAAACTTTTTAACTGTAGATTAAGTCAAGTCAATTTCTATACCACAGTTAAAAAGATTAGTTGAACTATGGTTTTAAACACATCCATCACAAGTGTTTCACATTAAATGTATTTGTGTTTTACTCTAAATTATTTAAGTAATGTTTTAATAGCAAAGTTAAAACTGATTCTCAAAGCATGAAATAGAAATATTTCCAATCAAAATAATGAAGAACTTTACTTCACAAAAATTACAAGCAAGGCAGAGCAATACTCGTATTTCAACAAATCAAACTTTCGTTTATGATTGTCTGTAAATATGATTTATGATTGTCTATTGTCTATTTACATGGTATATGATTTTATTTTATTTATTTATTGTTTATTTATTGTCCTTTATGATTGTCTAGTGTTGTCTTCGTTATCCACTGTTGTCATCGCTCTTTGTTAAAATCAGGTTTCTCTTGTAAATTAGTCCCCGAGGCTCAATGGGACTAACCTGCATAAATAAAGATTGAATTAATGAATTTGTCAAACAATGAATTTGAGTAAATTATTTCACCTTCAAACTCGAGTTGACCAACCCTGACCAACAAATGAGAGCTCAGATTGAGAGTTTATGTGACAGTTTTATTTTCACTTCAAGGTTTTACAAAACCAACAAAAAAGGCTGTGGAAAAGTATTTTTTATTTCAACTGCATAACAATAATACATTTTTACAAAGTGCTTTACAAAGAGGACAAGTTCTGTTGGTTCAGATGGATGTTAAAGAATTAAAAAATGCAGCAAAATGACAGTTCTAGTCACTGTTAACGGAATAAATTCAAACAGGGGTGCCATTTATTGTAATTTTATTGGTTTGTTCATGGTTTGTTCATTCTTTTTTTTTTTTTTTTTTTTTTCTTTTTGGTGCCTGCTTTTTTCTGAGCAAGTTGTAGAATACAGACTAAGTTGGTTAGTCCATTATTATGAAATGTGCACAAGTTTGGTCACTTTATTTGGAGAGTGGAAAAATAACTTTTTCAAGTTTTCAACTTTTCAAGAAATTTCAAAGACGAGCAACCAATCTAGAAACTGAACTGCATCGTAAGTAGTTTGAGGACATCTGAGACTAACAATGTTAGAAAATGGAAGACAGAGGTGACTTGAAAAATGTACAAATTATTGCAAGCTTTAGAGAGAGTCATTTCTAATATGTTTTGAACTAAAGGATGCATTTTAGACATGGACGATGTGCCTTGTCTGATAAAGGGAAAGTGAAACAGGTTAAATGTCAGGAAGTACTGGTTCACAGCAGGTTGTTTGTTTCATCCTGAACATGTTGTCTTCCCTCCCGATGTAAACACACATCAGATTATTTATAAAAGAAAGAAAGAAAAAGCTCTGCAGAGAGTGGTGAAGGCTGCACAGAAGATGTTGGAGTCAACATCCCCACCATCACAGACATCTACACCTCCAGATGCAGGAAGAGGGCCACCTGCATCATGAAGGACCCCACTCACCCAGCACACACACTTTTTGCCCCACTCCCCTCAGGAAGGAGGTTGAGGAGCATTAAGTGTAGAACCACTAGACTGAGGAACATCTTCTACCCTGAAGCTGTTAGACTCATGAATATCTAACCAGGATAATCTCTGTGAAAATAATCACTGTAATTCCAATTGATTGTTGATGTATGCTGCTGACTATCCATGCTGCTGATCTCATGCTGCTGATTTATTCCATGCAGCTGTGTTCATTCGAACTCACCTGCTCACAGAATCATGTCCGTGCTGCTGTTGATCAGAGTATTGTGTTTGTACCATGAATGCTTAGCATATTCTTAGTTTAGCGTATTTCTTAGTTCATATCTTAGATCTTATTACTGTTTATCTTTACATTTTATATTTTTGTTGGATGCAACTGGGACTCTGTGTACACAATTTGGTTCTTGTACCACATGTGGTGCGAATGACAATAAAGAAACCTTGACCTTGATAATGGGGCTGTTTTAATCTGAATTTAATCTCTGTTGTAGTTTAGTTAAAGTTAAAAAAAAAAAGTTTTTTATTAATTTGGCTGCCAACAGACTCAGTACAAATATTCAAGTTACAATTAAAATGTTTAGTTTAGAAAACATGATATAAAAATCATACCTTTATCTTGCTGAGGGCCTGAGTTTGAAGAGGATGAGGACTCTGGAGCGATGTTGGCTACTCCTCTCATCCTCTGAAGAACATCTTCTGACAACTGACAGGAGAATAAATAGCTATTTAACACATAAAATGTTAGAAATACCAGCATATAATTAGAACAAGAAGTTTGGGGTGTTGTTTTCAAGTTTAAAATTAGGCATACCACACAACACTTAATGTGATGTAACATTTAATAGCACACTTTTTTTTGTCCTTTGGATCAATTTGGGACACTTGAAGCCAAAGGATCACTGCAGAGCTGCTTTTGATGTTTGTGTGTGTAAGTTTAAGTGAGTGCAGGTACGGTATGTGTGTGTGTTTTGGGTGTCCAAGGAAACTGTCAAACATATCTTGATCTAAAACCACAGAGGGCGGCTGCGGCACCATTCATGACTCACTGTTTCTATGACTCGCAACATAGTGTTGTAAAGTTCAAACTGAATTATTTACAAGAGTTTATGTTTATTTATTTATGTATTTGTTTGTTTGTTTGTTTGTTTTGCTAGATGCTTGCATTGCCATCCCAATGGCAATTGTACTAAACAACTGGTTTGCAGAAGAAAAAGAAGTGGATCTAGTGAGACATTCAGTATCTGTGAGCAATTGGAAATTATAAGCTAAAATCTTCCATGTTTTGTATTTTTAGACATATTTGGCAATGGTTTTGGGTGTCTTTTCCAGATCGTAGCTCTTCTTAAAGTCACGCATATTCATGTTATTTGGCACATTATCATTTACGTATTTACCACTTCAATGGTTGGTCACTTCACAGATTTCCGACATGTACCGGTACACGAGTCCACAAAAGCAACACTGTCGTAGTAGCCAACAACACTGCACCTACAGTGTATTTGCATTCAAAATATGTTTAGTTAGAGCGTCCTTACATTTTAAGATATTTTGCAAACATTTAGGACAGCTATTAAAATACTTTTTAGTATTTCATGTCAAGCGTGCAACTAAAATATTTCCACGAAGCAGCTGCTAATTTTTGAGCTGTCTAGTTGCAACCAAACACGATATTTGGTAAAAGAAATTACAAAAATCTACAGGTACTAAGTGAACAACGTTTAAGCCGAATTTACCAGAAAATGTCAAACGTTTTACTTTTTAAATGAGCATCAACTACATATATCAGTTTGCGAATAATCAAGATATAATGTTGTGGACAGCTTATAATGACTGAAGTTTGGCGTAACAAAAATTCCACTTTAAAGCTACGAAATACGCATAGCTCAGCATGTGAGTCCTCCTTTATGCTGTTTGCTACAACAGTTTATGTACGGGTGGTACACTTAATGTTATTTAAACTCAGAATAGCTGTTGAAATGATTCGTTGAAGAGCAACCCGTTAGCTAGTTAGCGCTGGGCACAGGGTTAAAAGTAACGCTAGCATGTGTCAAACGTTAGCTAATTAGCTTTACCTTCACCCCACGAAGAATCCTGACTCTGTCCTCATCGTCGACTCCGAATGACACTTTTCTAGTTGTACTTTCTCCCGAACCCATCCTGTGTGGATTTTAAGTTATATACTGTATTTGTATGCAGAATGACAGAACTACCATGCAACACTGTTTATGTCCTGTCCAATGACAGGAGGAGCAGATGGGATATGGGTTGCCAGATCTGTCTGAAATCAGTCCACTTTTACTATTTTGTGTTAAGAAAAATGCGTGGTCCCGCGTGTATGGATTAGTAAAATGGAGCTACACGTTTGAAGTTTTGTCAAACTAGTCATCTTCATGAGTTTCAAAGTTTCATTTAAGGAACAGAAAACGTTTGAATCACTTTGCTTTTGATAGGTTTAAACTAAAACCTGGCAGCCCCGTTTTACAGAAAATGCTGTTTTTTTTTTTGTCTCTCTCTATCTCATTTAACCTCTACTTATCCAGGTTAGTCTCACTGAGCCACGAGAACTCATTTTCAAAAGAGACCTGTTTAGGGAGCAGATGGTGGGGGTTAGGGGCCTTGCTCAGGGGCCCAGAGTGGGGTGAATGAGGGTGGAGGCAGTTGTGGGTGTTTCACCTTTTTCCACCCACATTTTTTGATGTTGTTGTTACTGGGGCTTGAACCGGCGATCTTGCTATCACAGGCCCACCGTCTCTAACCACTGCCCCACATGAATGAATGAATTGTGAATGAATGAACGGCCAGTTTACAAATATAGTAGTAAACAAATATACATGCATTACATCATAATTTTTGTTGGCAAATGTTTTCATTTACGACCGCAGACAGACAGACAGACAGACAGACAGACAGGCAGGCAGGCAGGCAGGCAGACAGGCAGACAGGCAGACAGACACAGACAGACAGATACATAGACACATGGATAGATAGATATATAGATAGATACATAGAAAAAAACTTGAATATGTGCAATAAACACAAAATTGAATATGTCATCATGTTTTATTGGATAGTGTGCTATTACATAGCATGTCATATGTATTTTTACAAACACACCCTAGCCACAATGAAAAAAAATACAATTTTTGCAAACAAATTTCCAAATTTTTATCTTGAATGATTAAATTTCTAATAATAATAATAATAATAATAATAATAATAATAATAGTAATAATAATAATTTACTCATTCTACTAAAGAAATTGTAGTATTTTTATTGTTAAATAAAATTGTATCAAGCATCTTTTCCAGTATGTATGAAAGTTTAAAACGTATTAGCGAACATTCTGATAAAAGATATTCACAATATCTCATTTTCTACATGTTTTTAAAAAAACTTGCATTAAAAATGATTACGTAAAGGTATAATCCTGAATTCAGTTAAAGGCTTTAGTGTTCTTCCTGTGCAGATCTTTGAACAAAAATTGTAAATACCAATACTGTATAAAAGAAGAACCAAGAAGGCACCTAATAAGTCTTTTTGTTCTCACATTCCACTCTGTAGTGTGATCCAAGACTCGGGAGTGTTTGAATGAATACTGAATGCTGGGTAAACTGGCTCTTTGAACACAGCTCGGAAGGTGTAGAGGTGCTCCCTGTGCCACTTGATGCTGTGGAACATTAATGCTCCCCCCTCATAGTCAAGTGCAATCTCAATCTTGGTTGGAGGAGTCGCCGTTTCAGCCAAGGCCATGTTACTGGAGCCCGTACACACAGTCAGCTTCCCATTTTTCCTCTGCAATCTCCAGGACACGATGTTGTGCCCCAGGCGACTATGGTCGCCCCGGCGAGGGATGCTTTTGTAGCACACACCAAGGGACCACATGCAATTGCCCCCCACTTCTACCACCCATACATGTGTGCCACTTGAGAAACTCTGGCTGCACAGGATCTGGGGTGTGCTGGTAAAACGCTCTGGATGATCCATGTAAGACTGTTTGGTGGAGCTGTACCTGACCGTGCGCAGGTCAGTGGACACCACCAAACTGGGGTGAGTAGTGCAGACATTGAAGGTAAGCTCCATGGGGCTCAGGAGGACGAGAAGGCTGTCCAGGAAGCGGACCATTTCCGAGCGGAAGTCTTGGGTTTTGAGCTCTGCCTGGAGACGCTTGGTGTTGAGCGGAGTCTTTGAGGGCATTGTGGTGGGAATACTGACTGTGACTATATCTCTAAGTTTCTGTTCAATCATAATAAATCTGGAAAAAACAACAACAAAAACAATATAACATGCCTTTTCTTGATAAGTTTGAACTAACCACTTCAAGTTGTAGTGCATATTAAAGTAATGTACCATTTTTAATAGTAAAAGCATGAGAGCTTTTTTGTACCTGTGAATGAAGACACATGTGTCCGTCTCACTGAGGGCCTGTGTAGCACTCTTCTGGGCCTCAATCAGCTGCTGCTGTTGCTCTTCCAGTGCACTCACTCCAAACTGCCAGCTTTTTCTACGTTGTCCTCTCTCCTCTTCCAACAGCATGCACAGCCGGTCCCTGTACCTGAACACAACACATGAACAGGAGGGTGAACTGGGACCCTGTGCTAATCATTAGAAGATTATTGGACTTGTATAGCACTGAATGTGTAAAATACAAGCAATTAACAAATACATAATTGAATGTTTTATCTGTGCTCAGTTTGGCCATACCAATATACTTTGTATACTGT
>JARVGV010000412.1:18814912-18826580 GCA_031762435.1 Hypsolebias longignatus | reverse complement strand
CAAACATATTTTGTAAAAAGGAAGAGTTGTTATAATTTGAAGGGAATAGATATTTTTGTTAAACCTAAGTATAGAACGAGTTTAAAGGGTTGGTCCACCCCAATTCAAGGAATGGGACTAAGGAATGGTTTGGATGATAATACTAAAGTGGTGAAGTCAATATCTATATTTAAGAAAAAGATAAAAACTATTTTGTTGGGAAGATATATATGTGACTGATCAATGTTTATTTTGTTTAACTTGAATTTGATTAATTATGTACTGTATTTAGTTAAAATATATATGAATGATTGTTGTTTTAAATTGATGACTTGAATTGATGTTGCATAATGAAGGAGCAGATATGATGATGATTTCTTCTTCTGCTTCCTTTCATTTTATGTTTTTTTTTAATACATTTTCTGGTAATTGTATTTGCGTTTTATTGAAATGAATAAATAAATAAACAAACAAACTTGAAAGTGTTCATTTCTAATATTTAAAGTGTCATTTATATTACAGGCAGTCCCCGAGTTACGAACGAGATCCGTTCTTATGGCGCGTTCGTAACTCGATTTGCCATAAGTCGGAGCGCCGGCCACATGGCTGCCTTAACTCTGGATTTTCATCTGTAACTTGAAACTGAAACCACATGGCGACCGTAACGTCTTTTTAAACACTTTTTTTTTTTAATGTAACACAACAACAGCGTACTTAGAACGCCGTTTTAATGTGTTTTCAACAGTTAGCTAACAAAATACCCTCAAAAAAATAAATAAAAAAAACCACATAAAATGCTGCATAAAAAAGACAACGTAAGGTGTGATGACATCACTGGGGGCGGCACCATAAGTCCGAAATGCCGTAAGTCGATGGCGCGTAAGTCGGGGACCACCTGTTTTTGGTTAAAACAGTGTTCTTTGGAAAGAAGGGAGATGTGATGTATGTAATACACTCCTGGCCTGTAGAGGACAGTATTGAGTTGCCTGCATTGGTATTATCCTCTGTTGTAATACAGAGCAAGATAATAAAGATGGTGGGTCAGCTATAATGCCACACGGTCTCATCTCGTCCATCCTAACGCCTCCACACGTTGGTAGAGACATAACAATGTTGTGTCATTACTCGTATCTATTTTCACTGGGCATGGTATACCATATGTAATGAGTGACAATGGCCTATGTTTTAAAGCAAAGATTGGGAGATTTTGCCACCAAATTTTGAGTTTCAGCACATAACATAAAATCTCTTGTATGCACAGTCCAATAGGAAAGCTGAAAAAATTGTCCATAATCTAAACTAACTTCTGAAGAAAGCAGCTGATAGTCATTTAGATCCATATCTAGGTTAACTCAGCTTTGGAGCATCACTACTAGAGTGTTGCTTATCACCTGTTGAGCTGCTGATGAACAGAAAGCTGTGTGCTACTAAGCTTTTCAAACCCAAAGGACAATCCGAGAGTTATAACTTACCTACATCAGAAAACATGGAGTAAGTTCTATGACTGAGCTGCTAGATAACTTCCACCTTCATCAAAAAAAAAAGTCGCTTTGGTTCTCCATCCTTTAAGATCTTCAGTTCGAACTGTGTCATCCTGAGAGAAGTTGGTCAGTCATTCAATGTGAGACCAAAGGAAGGACATACAGTATTCTCAAAAGGAATCATTGTAATCTTCCTAAAACCAGAACCTCTTGAACAATCCAATCAACCATCCAGTGTGAATTGAAATTGAATTAACAAACCAGTTTCAGTATTGATAAAGATAAACCTAAACTGATGTTAATATTCCATCTGAACCTGCACTGAGAAGATCCACAAGGGGAACAAGAAAACTTGATAGATTAGATATGACTTTTTAAAATGTGTAAATGTATTTTGTGATGAAGGAACTGATTTAAAAGGTTGCTGGTAAATAACTGGTATTTATATGGTGTTTCAGATTATCAGGAGAATTTTGTTTAGTTTTGTATGTGATGACCACCAGGTGTCAGTACTGCAATTTGGAAGTCGTTAAGAAACCAGATCAAATGGTGTGGCACCAGGTGTGTGGGGAAGAGAGTAAATGTTTGGTGAATGAGCAAGCAAAATGAAAACCATGAAGATCCAACTGGAGCACCCAAGTTTGTTCTTTAGAGAAAAAAAATCACAGGACTATCACTTATTACCAAACTGTAAGTTGTTTCATCACTTTTTTTAACCTTCTGGGGTGGTGTGGTAGCTCAGTGCTTAAGTGCTGCAGTCATGTAATCCTGAGGTTGTGAGTTTGAGCCCAGGTTGCTTCAGGGAGGACATTTGGCATAAAACAATTGCCAAATCTTTCCTGTGAATCCTCCAGGCACTCTTTTCATGTACACTTTATTGCTAAATGATGTAACATTATGTTTCACGTAAAAATGGACATGGAAGCGTCATCCAACAAGTTGTGTGGACTTTAATGTCTTCATGCATGCTTACAAGACAAGAACCTGACAAGTCAGAGTCAGAGTATCTTTATTGACATTGCACCAGGTAACGTGATTATGTACGCACAGTCATCCAAAAGATGGACTAAGTGTGCGAAGCTGCAGCTAATTATCAGCACGGCCAAGTTGTTTAATGACCTAAAATATATTTTGTTAGCAAAGAACTGAGTCCTAACATTTATTAAACATTACTTGTTTTTAGGGGGGGGAAAAAAAACCAAAAAAAAAAACCATTGAAATTGTGCTTTGACAACCCATCGATAAAACTAAAACATTTGGTCAACGTGAAAGAGGGCGCAGGTATCACTCTCACTTTGAGTTTATACTCTTTGTTGCATGTGTGCTGTGGGTGACAAGTGTCCAAAGCGTGATTAAAACAGCAGCGGAGGACCGGGAGCTGTCAGTTATTTAATTATTGTCTCAGCAGCAGAGGGGAGACATACGGTTCCAACTCAGTTTACATACACGTTTTTTTTAATTGTTAAAGGTAGTCATATTTGTTCATAACTTTATTATTATTAGGCCTGAGAATTGCTGGATCCAAGCAAACAGTTTCTGGAATGCACCCTGTCAAAATAAGAGTGTTTCCGGATCTTGTTCTGGCAGGATCCGGCTCAAATTAAGCCCTGCACACAACCCAAGTCTAAATTACTTTTTTTTTTTTAAATTCCTTAAATATTTTTAACGTGTCTTAATATGTCACTGCTATTCAGTCTAATTAAACCACTGTTGTGATGAGACACCGTATACCGTAGTATTAAAAAAAATACTATAACATAAAAGTATCAGTTTCAAATGTTAAAGTAGATTTGGGTGAATACATTATGTATGGTTGAATAAGCTTACTTAAATAAATATTCAGGTACAGGAAGTCCTCGGGTTACGGCAGTCTCTACTTACGGCGCTCCGTACTTAAGGCGCCGCCCCCAGTGACATCACGTGCCGTACGTTGCCTTTTTTATGCAGCATTTTTTTTTTTTTAGTTTATTATTTTTTTTTTTAAGGGTATTTTGTTAGCTAACTGCTTGGAAACACAAAACACATTAAAACACATTAAAACGGTTGTTCTAAGTTGTTTTACATTGAAAAAAAAAAAACGTGTTTAAAAAGACGTGACCGATCGCCGTTTTAGTTTCGGTTTCGATTTACGGCCGTAAATGCGGCCATACGGCGCCATGTGCGTTCTGTTCCGACCTACGGCAGAATCGACCTACGAACGGTCCTTAGGTCCGGAACCCATTCGTAACTCGAGGATTACCTGTACTGTGAATTTTAATATTTTCATGTGCAAATAGCAGCAGCAGCAGTAGCTTCCTACAGGAATGTGTTTATTTCTGCCAGAATAGCTATGTAAAGGAAAACCAACAACAAAGTTTCCATTTGTTTTTGTATGACCCACAAATTGTTCAGAAAGCTATCTGCAACAGGTAAGATACTAATTGTTTATAACTTTTCCACAGCAGCCTACTTCAACTCATCAGTTTTGGATTGATTCTATACTATAATTTGTTTCAAGCAACTCAAAGTTTGAATACAGCCTTGTAGTGATTCACTGTGTCCTTGGATCATTCTTCTTAATAAATAATTTGTGCGTTTGATGCTTCAAGATAATATAGCTCATCTAGCAGCAGTGAGGAAAATAAGGGTGATGATTTTCTGCACTCACTATACTTTTGTTTGCACACACACACAAACACACACAAGCATATATATATGGCCACAAGGGGGAAGAGTAAGTAAAGTTACAAGGATGGATTATGTCCTTTACTGATTATCAATTATTTAATGTACTGGTTTGTAGGACGCCAGTGGGATCTTGTATTGCCATGCAAAATTGGGTGATGCTATTTGCACTGCATGAATTGTGGTCAGGCCACAGCCATAGAGTCAACTAAAGATTATCTTTATAATGTATTTAAGAAGTCTTGCTCAATTGTTTGCATTCTGCATCATTTTTGAGTGTTTCACCACCTGATCCATCTGTTCCAAAATGGTGGAACGAGGGTCAGGTGGAGACCATTTCTGAGGCTCTGACATTTTGGCTGGAGAGATCAATAATGTGACATCCACAGTTTGGAGAAGCGTTTTGTCTTTGTCAGTGAAGTCAATGTGACCTATTGTCTTTGTGTCAAAGGTAAAAACTGAGAAAACTGTGATAAACTTTCTAGGAGGAGCAAAGTCTCTCTAGAGAAAGTTCAAGGTCAAAGAACAAAGGAGCTGATTGAAAGAAAGCATGTGGGTGGTCAGGGCTTTGGCCTGCATGTAGATCTATACTGTCACATCTCAGGTGCATGCAGGTACGTGCTGTGCTGGCTGCTTGATACATGCCAGGTATTGTCTGTTCTAATCGAAGGTGATCAGGAGCAAGGTGGTTCTTGGGTCAAGTGATTAAAGACCACAAAGCATTGTGCATGGTGTCCATGACAACTGACATTTAAACTTAATAAACTAGACAGACATCAGATGAACACATCAGGATGGATAAGACAAACTGCACTATAAAAAAGAAACTGTCCAGATGACCCAACTGAGAAATATTGGATTTGGTACCTGGATGATTGAGCATAGACTTTGTTGCCTTGAACCCCTTTGGCTGTGGCTGCCCGGCCTGGGAGGAGTCAACGAAGGACATGACGGCCACCAGAAACCATTTTGGCTCCAGTTTACTGCTTGGTGGGGAAACAGTTTACTGGAACTCCTCTGACTGATGATGCCCTTTTTTTATTTTATTGTTTTATTTTTTTTTAATCTGTTTAGTGGTTTACCGTTAGCAAAGCTAATTTTTTAGTGGTTAACGAAGCTAACGTCATGGTTAGCTGTGCCCACCACTGAGCATTTCACATGATTTCATGATGATTTCAAATAATCAACATGATTCATGTTCACACATCAAAACCAAATAAAACAAACTTCATTCATGAATATGTTTTTTGATTCTTAAAATAATAAAAGAAAATGTTTTAAATTAGTCAGACTGTAGTTGACTGGCAAACCAAGGGCAATCAACTTGCAGAAACAAAAAGGCATCATCCAGGTCAGAAGTAACTTCAATGAAAGCAGTTTGGGGTGAATTGAATGTGCACCCTCAGATTCAGAGTTCAAGGTCAGTAGACTGCGTCTTCATGCTACACTTATTACCAAAAACTGGATAATTTTATGAATATAATGCATGTCGGAGCATTATCTCAAGCTTTAAATGTGATCTTTCTTTTTTTAATTATTATTTTTTTACTTCACAAACCGTGTTCTCATACAATTTTGCAGTTTTATGGAAAGGAATCATTTGGGCTTAAGTGAAGTCTATTTTTGGAATAAAATAAAGCTTTGTCTGGATCTGCCTGTTGAATTTAAAGTAGGCACAGTGTGAGAGTGTATTCCACTGATTACATGCGTTTTTGATTTATTTATTTTTTAAACCACATAATTTTTTTGTGTATGATGCTCATTAATGGTTCCATTGTTTTGGGAATCAGAATGAATATGTGCAGCAGGATTTATTTTAGTGCAGCATGATGCCTGTGGAGTTGTTTGTGTTTGATAGTTCATCACTTCTCAGATTCTAACCTTGTACGTCTTTGGCAGGACTTTTAATTACTTTTCCTCTTGTGGTAAGAGGCATATCACATGAAGTTTGCTCCTCCTGCACAGAGCCTTTTAAAATGCTGATCTCCTTTCTTCCTGTCTGTTAAACAAGCTGGAGTGATGGGAGAATTAAAATCCCCTCCAGCTTGATTTATGTGGGGGGGTACACTTTGTCAGCCGTGAAGGAGAAAGTGTGAAGAGTCATCCAGTGTTTTTATCAGTTTGCAAAATTCAATTATTCTTTGTAGTCTCGTAAAAAGTTTTAGGTTTACGTTTAGGTTCATCTTAAATTAGCCTCTGCAGACTTTTATAATCTTAAATCATACTAAAGTAGATTAAGTGGGTTAGTTGATCTAATTTTCTTTTACTTGTTTAATTAATCAAATTGGGTAATAAGACACTTTTATTGAAGTTGGCTCCATTGTTCATGCAACAGTTTTAGATTCAACTAACTTCTTCAAGTAAAGTCAAATATTTATTGCAACAATCGTTTAAAATGCATTTGAACCTTTATTAATAGGTGGTTTTATAGAGAGTACATGATGACCAGAACACTCATTTTGTGTCCTGGATGAATACGGTAAACCTCAGCAGAGATGAGATATGTTCCCTCTGTTTGCCCCAAATTCCCGTTAATATTTATTACAATAATTCCTCTTTGCTGCTGCAGATCAGTGCTCACAGCTGAGGAACAATAAGAGCTGGTTTCTGCTGAAATTGTGCACCAGAGCTATTCAACTGGTGGCCTGGGGGCCAAATCAGGCCCATGGGTGAATGTTCAGCCCACCAGTGAGTTCCTTTTTTAATAAAACTAGATTTTAAATTGTCAATTAAACTTACTAATGGCAATAACTGCTGGATGTCCGGCCTCTGAGCTCTTGGCTTTCAGTAATTTTGGCCCTCTGAGCCATTTAGTTGAATATTCCTGCTTTAGACAGTGGCATATGGGCTAATGTTTATTTTTATCTGAGCTTTTTGTGGTCTTTTGAATTGTTTAATTAAAAGTGAGCATGTAAAGAAAAAGGAATAGTTCAGAAAATAACATCTGAGATCCGATTAGTTAGTGAATTTAATGAAGCATGCACATCTTAGATACATTATATACTTTCTACAAATACCAGAAATGTAAGTTTCTTTTGCAAATCACAGTTAAAATGTGTTTCCTTTTCTCTATAGGCTGTAGAAGGAAGTTCTTCAGGGTTATTGGATGCTGCTCTGATTGCATTTTCAGAATCTGATTTGTGACTTTAGGATTTATAATGTGCTGCATATTTTATTGGAAAGCTAACTTTGTAATGGAAATATATGAATATTTTTATTGAGTGTATGAGGTGAAATAGTACTGACGGGCCAAAATTAATCACAAACTGCACATAAAAGTTTTCTTCTTCATTGTCTTTTCCTTCCTCCTTCAGGTTTCTAACTGTTTAACTTGTTTTACTCATATTTGCTTTGCTTTTTATTTGATCTGTTTACTGTCTTTCTTTAGTGCAATAATCTTTTCCCATTTGACTCCATCTATAGAATTGTGGCTTCTCAAAATATAGTTTGTATTTTTACTCACAGAGAAAAATTTGTTCCATCTTTCTCACAATTTTGCCATGAGCCATCGAGCGATGACAAATTGCAGGAGAGACTTATAACACGTCTGGCTGAGCCCTGTTATCATCGTGGTCTCATTTATTTTTCCTCCCCGCTGGTTTCCTGCAGAACTAAAACCAGTTAACAAGCCCTCTGCCGACAGTGAAAGTACAAAATACAGTAGCTGCTTTTTATTATCAATGGGTTTAAGCAATTGACGTTGGAGCATAAATTTAAATGTTTTGTGTCAAAGTGTTTAACATTTTACTTTTGCTTCTGCTTTATGTACTTATTTTATTTTATTTATTTTTTTCAGCTCTCCTTTTGCTGTACGATGTCACTAACAAATCGTCCTTCGACAACATACAGGTTGGTCACTTGGTTTTGTCTCTGACTCATTCTGGGTTAGGTCCAGGTCCTTTCTCTCACTTGTTGCATGAACAGACGTTCTTCCATCAACTTGGGCTCCAAAAGTTACATGAGAACATTTTGTTCTTTTCACACAAAATGCTCAAATGAGACAAAAGTCTCTCGTGGCTTGAATGGGGAAATAAACGTGTATGATTCTGCTTCTTAATGGTGAAATGCAGAAAATCCAGAGTATTTTTTTTTTTGGGGTGGGGGGGACACACCCCTCAGACAAACATCATTCCAATGTGCATGTTTGAAACTGTTAAAATAAGACTAATCTATTCTCTTGGGAATTAACAGACATCATTTTGCAAATATTTCTCAGCTCAAAAACTTCCTAAGTTGACACAATTTTTTTTTTTTTTTTTTAATTGTTGTTAACCTCACTAACTCAATATGACCTTATTTCCCATGAAACTGAATTATCGTTTTTAAAAATGTTTTGTTCAGTCTAACCTTGGAGTTTCTAAACGTCCAAACTCGCTTCGTTTCATATCTTCCCTTATCAAAAAGAAGTACTTTTCTCTGACTCGTTCTCATAGGAAGATGGTGCAAAAATAAAAAAAAAAGCCTTCATCTTCTAATGACATTCCTTTTTCAAGAGATGAATGTTCAACAGCGACACCTCTGTTAAAACATTTCATGTTTTAAGTTTAATTCAAAAGCTGTCATATTTTGAATGTATATTCACGAGAAATATGTGTTTAAGTAATTCTCTCAAGATAATACGTTTGTGTCATTTTCTCTTGAGATGGAAAGTTTTGAGGCAGAACACAAGGATTTTAGATTTATTTAATAAGTATTTTGTAAAAAGCAAAGACTAAGTTTCAAAACCGCCTCAAAATCTAATTCTGACCTGACTGGTTGAGAAAGTAAAAAAAAAAAAAAAAAAAAAAAAAGCAATGCCCTTTTTCGTGGCTTAACCAATCCTCAGTCTGTTTGAACACATAGACTTGAGCTTTGTTTTGTGAGCAGCATCCTTGACTTTTAGAGAATCGAAAGAAGTACCTGCAAGAGAGAGAGTGAGACAAAAAGAAAAAGATGGAGTTCAAAGAATCCAGCATTTAACCGTCACCATAACCCAGGGCTCCAGCTGTCTACCAGGCAACCAGAATCCCACTGCAGAGGAGTGGTAAATCCCAGCTGACTGCCAGAACCAGTAACCATGAACCTTCATTCCTCTAACCAATGACAGGTGAACTTTGAGGAGACTTCAACCTCTCAGTCACCAGAATATCTGAGACTTTGCTGGTACATTTAGCAACCTATCCTGGTAGGAGAAAGTTTTTCCAATGAATTTCTGCTGATTGTGGTGTCCACACTTAGAAGTAGCTCACCTTAGATACATTTTAACAACTTCACAAACAAAAAACAGTCCTAAGTCTGCCTTTTAAAGTTTCAAATTAACTTTAATAATCAATTAGACCTTTGATTCTGTAATTTGATACTAAGTATCGTTGTTATGCATATATTTCACTATCACACATTATTATTTTTTATGATAAAATGCATAACATAACTGACTGTGACTATTTTGGCTTATCTGTGTGTATCAATTGATTCGATCCCTTTATACACAAGGAAAATGATTCACGTTACTTTGCTAATTTGGGGTGAGAGACTGATTAGACTTCCTCTATAGAGAGGTGGTGCCCAAAAACAAGGTATTTGCATATTATGAGTTTAGCTCATAATTAATAAACATGTATTTACACCCCATCCCGCTACAAGGTTGAAATGGAAGACGCTGAATCTGGGGGGGATTAGCTTTTAAAGATTTCAACCAGTCTGACTTTATTGCCTCAAATGGGATGAAAAGCCATCTGAATGGGATTTAGTGAAGTGTTCTCATTCTCACAATTAGATATTTACAGTCTCATGGTGAGGCATGTCACAAAGTAAATCTGTTTATTATTTAATTAAAATGTGCAAAATATGAAGTCCAAAGAGAGTTGGGGTGTTAAATGTGACCTCTCTGACCTCTTGTTTATGCATTTTACTGCAGCTCTTGTTTCCTGAAGGAGTGATTGCTTTTTAGCAGTTTGGTTAGAATCTGTTTTATGAGTCTCTGTGGAGAGATTTGTCTTCTTGAAGTGATATGCTGTGAGAAGCCCCATTGGAGAACTCGGGGACCAGCTTCAGTTCAGATACCAGCATGTTGTCAATAGGAATATGTCTAAATGTTTCAGTGTGGCAGGAACAATTAAAGTGAGAATGGGCAAACTGTTACAAAGAGCTCCCAGCTGAGTCTTTGTGTTACAGAGAAAAAGTGAAAGCATTTTTGCGTTGTAGTGCCTGTTCTGTCTGGTGCAGGGAAAATGTTAAACATTCACGCTTTATGCACAATGTCAACAAAAGCTCTTATAAAACAGACTAAATTATTAAAGATGAGACTGATAAAAATCCCATAAACAGACCAGTTGGGTCCAGAGTTCCTATTTAGATCGTGACTTTGATTAGAGATTTTGATGCAGTTTAAATGACAACAGAGTTTAAAATTGGCTAAATATTCATATTTATCAGAAATTCAACCAAAAAGACAAAGAAGACAAAGAAATCTGCTCTAATGAACTTTTTTTTAAATTGTGTATGTTATTTAAGTAAGTAATTTATTAAATAAATTCACCACTATGACTGTCATACAGAATGTTGTGCACATTCTGCAGTAAAATTTTGCTGATAAATGTATATTTTAGCTATGGAGGACACAATGTTATTTAGCAGCACATAGACTGCCATAAGACAATTTTTTTTATCTATAACCCCGAGTTTTGAAGGCTAGTTTTCTATTATCTAAATTATGTATGGTCTTAATTTAAAATCACAAGTGGTAGAATCAGTCCTGAAAGTCTACTAAATTATCTGTTTAAGTATTTTTAAGACACTGTAATCAGAATTCAGCATTTCTGATGTTTTTCCCAAGAATAATATTAGACAGAATTAACATGACAATTTTCTTTTAATAATTTGAAGATATGCAAAAAGTAACAAATAATTACAAATAATCTTTCAAATCATGCATAAATAAATTGAGTTTGATAAAAGTAATCTTGTTTTAAAATAAGAGACATGATTCTTTGCTGGGATTTAGATGGTATATAGCTAAAAGAAAATTTTACAAATTTTCCCAATTTCTTGTTCAATACTTTAAACAAATCTAACATTTATTGTGCATACCCAATACTTATATCAAGACATGATCTATTAATGTTTACAAATTTGAAGCAGAAAAAGAAGATACATTTTTACAAAGCACACACACACACACACAATCACTGTAATGCCACTTTAACTGGTAATATGTAAATTATCAATGCTGCTGATTATGCATGCTGCTGATTTATTGCCTTTAACCTGCTGTATTCATACCTGTCTGTTCACAACAAACTCATATTTGGGTTGTTGTTTAATATACTGTATCATTTTACATTATTAGTGTTTGGCACATACTGTATCTTAGATCCTTGTATACAATTTATTTTTATACTTTATATTTTAGCTATTTTTCTGGTGTATTTGGGAGCTTGTGTAAACTATTTTGTTCCACCTTGTGATGTGAATGTCAATAAAGAACCTTGAATACATTATATCTATCTATCTATCTATCTATCTATCTATCTATCTATCTATCTATCTATCTATCTATCTATCTA
>JARVGV010000412.1:18756252-18766869 GCA_031762435.1 Hypsolebias longignatus | reverse complement strand
CAAACTAATGGAATTATATGGTCTGTCCTCAGAAAGGTCATCTGGGACAAGATGGACGGAGAGGTTATATCACTACAGTATGTTGGATCAGTAAATTAACACAAAATGAGTAAATGTAGAACACTAAACAGAAATGTTGTTCTCTTGACCAGGTCCCATCATCTTTATAAGAATACAGATAAAGCCTGTTTGACTCACTTGATTTGGCATACTTGTAATAGTGTGAGTAATAAACCATCTTTATTTCTTCTTGTATGTTTTAATGTGTTTAGTGCTACAGGAAGCCGCTTCAGCTGAGCATGCTGCTCACAACTGATAGATGACGCTTCGTGGCTGAGTATTCAACACTAAACGGGCCCCGCTGTATCAGAAACAATCCATTCTGCTCAGGAGCATGCAACAAATTTACAGTCCATTCTCACCTGATGAGTAAGCCTCCTGCCTCTCCGCACACATAAACTCCTTCCTCTCATATTTTGCTCGGATCCACTGGTCCCGCAGGAGCCTGGAGAACAGAGTGGGAGACGCTCAGCTCTGCCTGGGTTTAGTGTTTGCTTCGTGCTTCAGCTGATACTTTGTAAACGTCTAATTAACTTGCAGAGGCATTCTCATTAAATTAAATCACTATGGTCTTAATTGTTGCTCAAGTCTCCATTGTCATCCATCTGTGGGATACTTATGATGCTCAAGTTCTTTTACTTCTCATATCTGCCTTGATTACAGTAATTAGTCTTGCGTTCTTGTTTTCCCTGGATATTATGACTTCCTATCACAGTCAAAAAACAATTAGATGATCTGATTAGATTATTCTAAGTTAACTGTGAGGGTGATTGTGAATTATCAGTTGCCTGGTTTGTTTCTGTTTGTCCTGTAAAGAACTGGTGACCCAACCAGTGTTCCCCCTGCTTAGACCCCCTATTGCATCTGGGTTCAGTCGTAACATGTGAGAGTGTTGGAAGCGTGTACTCATTTATCCTATAGGATAGTTCATATGTTGAACAAAAAGCACCTGAATCAAAGCACCAGGAGAGCAGAGAGAGCAGTACTTACAGGCAATCTTTGTATGTAGGTTGATAGAAGAAGGCAGGTATGAACTGTTCATATTTGGCTTTGGCAGCATTGTTACCCACAGATGCTATAAACTGGGAAAATAGGGAGCAAAACAAACAAATGTCTGGTTTATACAGTATTAGCCATAAAATGTTACAGCCTTTTATCAAGGTGTTTGCTGATTGTATCATTGGTCCAGTTCTAATGCTCTTAAGACAATATGCACTTCCAATTGTGAACACAACTCACCATGAACACACTGATCAGTACACACATATACACACCTCCATACACAACAGCCTTTCATTCATTTTGCTCTTGTCAGAATTACTGAAATTCTCATTCTTGTTTATTTTTTCTACTACCAGAACACACACACAATATTTCCATGGGCGCTTCCATAGCTGTCCACTGCTCCACCTGGGTGTATCTCATGTGTGATGGGTTAAATGCAGATTTTTTTTCATTGTATGGGGACATACAATGATGACAACACATATCGTTTATATTTATTATCCCTTGCTGCTGAAGAGCTGTGTTCATTTGTC
The DNA here is from genome assembly GCA_031762435.1 of Hypsolebias longignatus. Lineage (NCBI taxonomy): Eukaryota > Metazoa > Chordata > Actinopteri > Cyprinodontiformes > Rivulidae > Hypsolebias > Hypsolebias longignatus. The sequence goes on along the minus strand of JARVGV010000412.1, from coordinate 18,765,271 downwards.
TGAAGCATAAGCAAAATGTCTCGGGAACCAGTGGACACATTTCAGTGAAACTCATCAGAACTGATGCTTGTCAGCTCATCTATGGCTCAGTAACTTTTGGTGTCAATCCAATTCAAAATGGCCATCACAACTAGTCTAGTAAAAAAATGGCTATAGTTGAAGTCCTAACTGATCACATGAGATCCCACAATATTAAATGAGATTGTGAATAACATCCTTTACAAGCTTTGATGAAAACAGCTATGTCTCACTCTCTCTAATTCTTAGATTAAAACTCGTTAAAGGCAGCAGGCGGTATGTATTTCCTCAAGGCCTTTAATTCAATTACATTAGAAGCTACTTTGTAGATGCTCATATCCACATAGATGAAATGAGCTTGCAGCATTTTTATAATTGACATTATCAACACTTTTCTACCCTTTTGCCCCGTTAGCAGCAACTGTACTGCTTTTGGATGTAGCATTGCATCTACATCTTGTATATGTTTATGTATTTTGTGGGAAGCATTAAATGGCACATGCACAAACACACTGACCACACACCGTACAAAATGAGAGCACAGGAAGTGGTGACGTGGTCGACTTTTGAGGACAATAGAAACATGCATTTCATGTATTTAACTGCGTTTGTGAAAAAGAAGACGGGGATAGCCGAGTCAAACTGAATTATAAAGCACATTTAAAACAGCAGCTGTTACCTAGGTGCTTCAAGGCCGTAATTAAAGGGGGAAAAAAATAACAAGATGTAATTAAAAGCATCAAAATAAAAACTTAAAAACACAAAAATAATGAGAAATAATTAAATACTAAATCAAATCATACTGTGTTAAACTTCAGTGAATACATGTGTGTTTTTAAGAGAGATTTAAAAGCAGGGAGTGAAGTGGCTAGCCTAATGTTGATGGGCAGATTGTTCCAGAGTTTAGGACTCATGCTGAAAAAGCCCAATCTCCTCTGATCTTCAGTCGGGTTTTTGGTACAACCAAAAGCAGCAGGTCTGATCTCAGCACCCGAGAAGGAACATATGGTTGAAGTAGGTCAGAGAGGTATGAAGGTGCAAGGCCATTTTTGCACTTAAAGGTTAATGGGATAATTTTTAAATCTATTCTGACATGCTCAGGGAGCCAGTGGATGGAGGACAAAACTAGTGAAATATGCTCAAACCTATGAGTTCCTGTTAATAGTTGAGCTGCAGTATTTTGGACAAGGGAGGTGTGAAAGGGACACCTGACAGACCCCAACATAAAGCGCATTATAGTAGTCTAGCCAGGTTGTAACAAATGCATGGATGATTTTTTTTTCAAGGTCAGATCTGGTCAACACAGACTTAAGCTTATTTATCTGCCTTAACTGGAAAAAAAGTTTTTCTATAGAACAGAGTTAATCTGTTTATTCAACTTAAAGTCAGAGTCTGAAACCATCCCAAGATTTGCAACAGACTGCTTAAGGTTAGTCTCAAGAGAGTCCAGGTTAACAGGAACAGAAACAGCGGTAGAGTTAAAGCTAAACACGACTTCAGTTTTCTGATCGTTGAAACTTAAAAAGTTTAAAGCCATCCATGACTTAATGTAATCAAGACATTTTAACAGAGGGTGAATTGTGCATGAACTATTTGGTTTTAAGGGTAAATAAATCTGACAATCATCAGCATAGCAATGAAACAAAAGACCATGTTTCCTCAGGATAGACCCCAAGGGCAGATACAGTGAAAACAGAAGGGGTCCAATAACTGAGCCCTGCGGGACCCTGCAGGAAAGAGGGACTGAAGCAGATAAACTATTGCCAACATCAACACAAAAACTCATGTCACTCAGAAAAGAACAGACCACCGAATAATGGAAGACTCCAAACTTTAGTGTTGTATCCAGTCATAGAAGAAACCAGTGGAACTTCATTATGATGCTGATAATTTCATGCATCTTTATGAAAGCCGTCCATGGTATTACACTTGTTTATATTTTCTGGAAAATGTGTCTTTTAGAAGGAATCCTCATTTCCAAACATTCTGAACACACACTAACACCTTCTCATATAAACACAAAGACACTGGTTGTGTCTGCCAGCAGCTGGCTGGGGCCTTTCAGATGAAGCTTAACTGAAACTGATGTCTTGTTTTATTTGTCCAAACAAGATTGCAGCAACAGATCCATGGATGTAAAAGTGTGAAAACAGAGGATGTAGTTTTTATTTCAAGGCAACTTTTAAATGAAGACTTGCCTTTTTTTTTTAACCACCCCCCCCCCCGCCCCAAAAAAAAAAAAAAACTTTTTTTTTTAACTCTTTCCAGGAATTTGTATGAATCTAAGTGGGTGAAGATGCAGCAGTTCTCACCTCTAACTCAGAGGAGCTCCATGGATCCAGCAGCAGGGATTTCACTTTGCTAATCTGAGCGATGTTTCTGTGGAGACCCGAGCAGTTGTGACATACAAACACTCCCAGGGTGTAGGATGCCCACTCTGGGTCTGCAAAGCAACATAAAGACACCAATTAACCAATTCAAGTGAAAATATTGACAAAGTGTAGAAACAGAGGCAGTTTTTCAGCCTGGTCTCACACAAACATATGAAATCCATACAGTCTTGTCTTTTATGTGCTTCAAAGTCCTTCTTTATGTAATAATAAGGAACAAAATTTGGATTTTAGACAGCTAATAAAGCTCAGAGAGAGAAAAGCGACAAACCGTGATTCTTTGTTCGAAGAAGGCCTGATGCTTCAGTTTATTGTGTTTGTTTTCAGGTAATGTTATGTGAATTTTGTGAACCTAAATAAGCCTAAACACATTGTGTACCCAAAGAATGTGTCTAAACCAGACTGAAAATTAAAGCAAAGGCCACCACAGCAACTAAAAACAATTAGTTTAAATTGACCTAAAATCCATCCCTTCGAACATCAAAAATGAGCACTTGAGTGGCTTTATTCTTTATAAATTGAACAACCTAATTTGTGTCCTCAAAAAAAATTTAAGTTGACTTTGTCTTCAGCCAGAGGTTGTCCTAAGCTGCTCCGTAAATGTTACAACTTGCAAATACCCACAAATAACCACATAATTCAACATAAATAACTGCAGGTTCTGACGACGATGAAATATAAAAGTTAACATAAATTACTACCATATTTTCTGCACTTTAAGTCACAGTTTTCTGCATAATTTACATGCCCTGTGACTTATAGGCCGAAGCAACATATTTGTGGATTTTTTTTCCCAGATTTATAAACCAATTTTTGAATAAGATATGATTGTTTTCATTTATTCTGACTGGGGGAAAAAAATTGAGCAGTATCACTTTCAGCCACTTGATGGCAGCAGAGTAGAGTATGGCATGCCATTTATCATGTAATAAGTAAACGTGGCTATAATGACAAATTCAAAAAAGTTCAAGACAAAAACAACTGGACTTTATTTTTTATACTTTATAGTTTTTTTTTTCTTGAACGTATCTTCACCAGCTATTGATGACACAGTCGGCTTGCCATATACTGCCACCTTCGTTCTGCTTGCTGCTTGGACCGACCATCAAATCAGCTGCACCGCCCCGGTGAAATGCAGCTAATTTGACCATTAAAGTGCATTTATTAAGCAAACGTTAGACTGAGACACACCTTTGCTATAACTTTGAGCAAACAAATAATGTTTTTTTAGGTGTTTATCTTGTTAAATTTGCACAGCGATTCGTTGCATACGCACATTTACTTCTGCGTATCGGCTTTTGAAATATAACTGATTTGACTGTCAAAGTGCATTTATTACGCAAACGTTAGACTGAAATACACCATTACTATAATTTCAAGCAAACAAATAATTGTTTTTAAGTGTTAATCTTGTTAAATTCTTGTTAAAGTACTCCCGTGCATGCTCCTGCGGCCACCATTTGGCAGCCCATCGATTTTTGGCATAGCACCGGCTCACATTTATGGGTTGTCAGCGGTGACATGTAACAAACGCTGTGCGTCAGCGGTGACGCATAATAGATGCGACGTATACAGCAAAGCAACATATTTATGGATTTTTTCCACTTTATTAGACAAATATGGACTGATGCAACTTATAGGGTGGAGCGACGTGTACGGCGGGAAATATGGTAGTTTTGGCTCCAACTCTGATTAGCTCGTCCATTTAGTTAAACTCAAACGGATGCTATTCAAAAATCTATATACAACAGGTAAGATATTAACTGTTTATACCCTTTCCATAGAATCCCTCTTCAGCATGTCCATATTATTCATTGTGATGTGCTCTTTCAAAGCCATTACAGGTTGCACTTGTGCAGCATTGGGTGTAATGAATATGTTTATTAATTCAACTGCTGAGTTTATTTATAGTTTGTAGCCATGTACAGTAAATATGGCTGTCACAGGAAACGGTAAAGTAGTAAGTTTTAATTACAGAAATATCACCCTCCTACAGTTAGATATGTTCAACATAAATAACTTTCTTGCTCTACATATGCAATGAGCGGATTCTTTTAAAAGCAGTGTAAAAAAGAAGTTTGTAAAGAATAAAAAGAAAGAGGACACCTGAGAAAGGCTGAAACACTAAATGTAAAGCTACAGCACTTGTCAGAGCATCTACAAGAACAGAACACTCCCAGATCAGAATAAAGCAGACAGGAAGTGACTAACAAGTTTTTTTTCTCCATGACCTTAATTTACACAGTGAAGGTGTGACAGCAGGCATGAAGCTGTTCTTCCACTTCATCTAATTTTCACAATCATTGCTCAGATCAGAGCAACTCAGCTGCTACAGTGAGCATCAAGGTGCAATCAGTGAGTCGCAGCCCTTCAACTAAATTGAATGAAAACTGAGACGTGTCTCAACTGACATGCAACACACAAAAAATTAGCACATGAACAAATCATTTGAACTTCTCTTCCTGCAAAAAGTTGCACCAATTCACTTGCAAAGAAAAGTCAAGATGTTCTCGGAAAATGGGACCCAAAAATTAAGTATGTGATTAGAAAAACACCAGTTATCTAGAACTAATGATCGTGACACTTGATTTATCTAAAATTCAAAAAGCTAGAACAGACACACAGTAAAGACAGGAGGTTGTAACTTATTGACATTTCCAAATCTTTATAAAACAAAGTTTATAGATACAGTTGTTACCAATGTGCAGCATTCAGACAACCTGTACGACCATCATGGATGTCTGATCACATCATGGTGGCGGAAACCAGACACCAGCATCAAGACACTTGATTGCAATGAACTGCACTCTCGTTTTAACTACATGTGTTTTTGTCAAAATAATCAAAAATTATTTAAATTATTGAAAAACCTCTTGGATCTTAATCGAAATGTTCATGTTTTTTAGCAGAAGTGTTGAGAAATGATGTTCAGTGTGACAGCTGATCGTTATTTCATCATGTCCTGCCTTTGTGGCTGACTGAATAAAATCTCATGAACACACACTATGAAGATAGATTTTTAGTTCAGAAAAAGTCTAAATGGGTTCTTAAAGGACCAGAAAAAAATACAATAAAATGAATGAAAGTGTAACAAAGTGTGCCAGCAGCAGCAGCTTACCTGCAGCTCCACAGTCTGCACACTTTCCATTCCCAGGTTTCTCCAGCAGCTGTTTAACACGCAGTCTGTTCCTGTCCAGTTCAGAAGCCATGAGTCTTTATTTCTATACACCTGCTCAGATCCTCAGTGGCCCTCAGAGAGAAACTGTGGAGACGTGCGTCTTAACGCGCCTCCGACAGAGCTGAAGGTGTCATCTTTAGATGGAAGGAAGCTGAAGCTCGGAGCTCTGCGGTGGATGTAGTCTGTGTCTTCAGGAGACACACACACCACTGATGTCAGCTCTGTCTCTGAGTGAGACACCCTGTGGTCAAAGAGATGTGACTTTTATTTTTACTTCATGAACACCCAGTTTCAATAAGACAGGGTTTTAGAAAAGGCAAAAATGAAGCTGTACAATGAAAAATAAAAAACAACTATTATAACAACAAAAATAATAATTCCAGGAAAAGTCTGACTGTATAGACAATTACCAGACAACCAACTAGAATTTCAATCAGTCAAGCTCACACTGTGGGAAGTAAAAGAATGGATGCAGCACCCCCTGGTGGAGAGCAGAGGACATGCACGTAATAAAGCATTTTCTTAAAATGTTAATTGTTGGGAAAGATGGAGCTTTCCTCTTCTTTAATATAGGAAGATAAATGAGAAGAAGACTTTGTTGGTTGTTTAAACACACACACTGATATAAAAAAAATTAAAATGTGGAATGAAATACTGATGGTAGGAAGAAATGTAATTTGTGAATATTAAATTAAATTACAGTATATGTAGTTGTTGACTTTATCGTTTTTCTTGAAGCCTGACGTGATTGGATACGGAAGTGCAGAGCTGTCACAGGAAGTAAAATTATTTTTGAGTTGTATAATGAGAAAACTATCTCTAAACTATGGGGAGTTTATTATGGGATTATTGGGGAGTGGTGGCGCAGTGGTTAGACGGTGGGCTTGTGATCGGAAGATCGCCGGGTCAAACCCCGGTACCGACAACATCATTCGCACCACTCTGGGCCCCTGAGCAAGGCCCTTAACCCCCACCATCTGCTCCCTAACAGGTCTCTCTTGAAAATGAGCTCTCATGGCTCAATGAGACTAACCTGGATAAATAAAGGTCAAATGAAAAAAAAAAAAAATTATAACGAGATAGTTTTCTATCAGGTAATTTCTCTAAACTTATCTCATTATAACGAGATAGTTTTCTCGTTATGAGATACAGCTCAAAAATAATTTTACTTCCTGTGACAGCTCTACGCTCCCATAATACCATACCAATTTATTTATAGAGCAGTTAAAACAGTAACAAGGCCAACCTAAGTGCTGTACAATAGAAACAAACTAGCAGAGCAGACAGGAAAACATAAAATAAAAATATAGATACAAATAGTAGCAGAAACTAACTAAAATGGCCAATTCTGTATAGTACAGATGATCAAAACAATGTCCATAAAGGACAATGTCCATAATTGGCCAGGAGGATTTTGTTGCAGATGAACAAACAGGCCTGCACTGCGAACGATAAATCATCAGACTTCGTTTGAAATGTTGGAGGTAAATTTTTAACATAAGCATTTGCATATTTTTTGTTGTCGTTTGTGAATGATAGTGATGTCATCCTTTCTGCTCTGATGCCACATTGTTAAAACAAACTCGTGAAAAATGAGTAAAACCAGGTAATTGTTTCGCAGATCTGTTAATAAAGCCACATTATTGTCTATCTGTGCAAACTTTTAAAACAGCTTATAACTCAAAACAGTGGTCAGATTAATATTGGGTCATACTTGCAATGTCTGTCCTAAATTGACAGTGAAATGTCCATATTCAAAGACCACTTGTGTGCATTTTACTACACAAATTTTAATATTCAAGTTCACACACGCTCACTGCTCCCCCCAACTGAACTACACGCCCCCAGTTGTAACCCCACAATCCTGTTTATGTCAGTCTGAGGTGCTCACCAAGCCTCCAGTTTGTAGAACGACTATATGATAAGATGTGGTGACCCTTTTCACAAAGACACTTCCTTAAGTTTTATTGGTTTATAAATGAGCTTATAACCCAAATAAAGTTATAAATATCTGTACTGTATTGAAATATTTTAGTTTCATATTGTAAAAATTGTTCATCCTTAAAACATTTACAGTAATTAAATTTGATCTGAATCCAGTTTTTGCTAACCTGTGAAAAATGAGTGTACAACTGCAGAGAAGCCGTTAACTGTCTTGTCTGTGTAAAAACATAAGAACAAAGAGTGATGATTATTAAAAATTAAGTTGCATACATCAGACATGCGAGAATGTAAACAAAGGAACAATGAGCAACATCTTCTGAGAAGAAAAAAAAAGACATTTGAAATTTTAATGGTTCAGCACTTTTATTTTTCAAACTGTTTAAAATTTCAATACAAGGTAAAAAGAAGTCACATTTTAAACAAAATGTGGGTATATCCCATAGGAGACACAAAAACTGAACTCACTTTTCAGAAGCAAATTAGCATAAAATAGACAAGAAAAAAAAAAAAAAAAAAAAAAAAGCAAAACTTGCACCTTTCCAAAAGAAAAATGAAAACAATAAAAATGGTTTTGTTTCTCACGAGTCCAGGAAATCTGAGGAAGCAAGAACAACAGCTGGTCTGGTGTCACAACTTATATGATCACATCATGTCATCGTCATTTTTTTTCTATGCATGACACCTGATTATCTGGAGGAGTTGGAACTGGAACGAGAGCGGTGACGCCTGCGACCAGGAGATCTGGAGCGAGAGCGGCGACGTATCGGAGACCGCCTCCTTGGGGAGCGAGACCTAAACAAAAATAAGATGCAACGGTTTAACATTTAAACGTATATAAAAATGAATGGATGAATGAAAATCTGTTTGTGGATGGTACCTTCTCCTCATGCGTGGTGGCGTGCGACGCCACATCGGTGGTGGTGGGGGCATCCTGCGGGGAGGAGTCAGTCTACGAGGCGGAAGACGAATCCGCTGAGTCAGCACAGCAGCTGCAGTGATTTCCTGTCCATCTATCTGACCTGTTTTAAGAACAATCAGTTATTCAAAGTGAAAGCACACAAGCATGCACAGATGAATTCTGCAATAAGGCGGCAGTAAGACGAACCTCCGTCCATGTGTTTGAGAGCCTTCTGAGCCTCATCGGAGTTCTCAAACTCCACATAAGCATTGCCGTTATTCAGGTGTGGGTGGAGCTCATCGATCTGCATCTTGACCATTTTTATTTTCCCATAAGTAGAAAAGATCTCCTGGATGTGCTCCTGTTAGACAAAAACAAAGACTCTCAGGAATTTTGTATAAAAATAAATAAAAAATAGAATGAAAATAAATAAAAGAAACTTGATTCATAACAAATGAAGTAGGCTTCTTGTTTCCCCAGTTTGCTCAACACAACCTCATAGCGTCACCTCAGAATACAGGTTGTCCCCGACTTACGGCGCACTCGACCTACGGCGCTCCGTACTTACGGCTCCACCCCTAGTGACGTCAT
>JARVGV010000412.1:18662264-18676536 GCA_031762435.1 Hypsolebias longignatus | reverse complement strand
TCTCTGCCTCAGCCCTGCATCTGCCACAGAAGGTTAGTGACTTGCACATCACCTCTCTCAGCCCACCGAATCTCTTGGCAGTCACTAACCTGTCTATCTCCATAGATTGGACCAGAACAGAGGCCTGTATCCACCAGATGCTGCCTGTTGAACAATAAACCTTTTAAACACTTTCCTGAGTCAGGTGTTGTGCTGATCCATACAAACTTGTTACAACGTGAGCTTGTAAAATTGTATCACTGGGGACATGCACAAAAAAAGGATAAAATAAAACAAAGACCAGAAGAAGATGTTAGCGGACGGGATATGTTTGCAGCTTCGACTTGCACACTCTGCAGATCTGCCTAGGAGCAGAACACGCAGGTAGGCTCTTGTTTTTTTTTTTTTTTTGGAGATGGCTGGAGACAGGGCTGCCACAGACAGACTGTTTTTCACCCTCCCAGTGATTGGCACGCTCAGTCATGTTGTGCCCGGCATATTCAGGAGTGGTGAACACTAGACCTCACAGTGCCAGAGCCATTAGCTCCAGCCTAGACTCGTCGGGAGAGTTTGCTGTCCTGCTGTCTAGCCACAGGGACCCAGTCTGACCTCGTTTTCTAGCGTGTCAGTGTATTGTCGGGGGCAGCCTTCGAACCGTTGAAGATAACACTGTTCCTCCTCTGGAGCCAAGCCTGTTCACTATTTTCAGGGTCAGAGTGGCTCAGCATATCGAATGACAGCCATCCCACTCCTTCCTCAATGACCAGCACACAGCCAGACTCACTGACGAGTAACATGCAGACAGGGGAGGCAGGTGAGGCAGTGCCTCACTTATCATGACAAAGAAAATACTAACAATGATAAGAGAAAATATATTTGACCACTTGACTGTTTTATTAAACTGTTTTATAAAATTGTTTTCTGAATTATTTCAGCACTTCATAGTTAAAATTGCAGAATTGATGCATTGCCTGTTCAAACAAATGGAAGAAATGCAGGGTGCAGCAGTGTAGCTCTGTGGTTCACCTCTGGTGGCACTGTGTCTTACACAATACTGTATATGAAGTAATTTATATGAAGTAGGCGACTGGTGCATGCCCATTGCTGTCTTTTTATATCTCCATTATACATGTTTAATTACACATGTGCTACACATGCGGATATTCTACAGTCCGTCTATTACATTGAATGAATGTGTGTGACATATTTCTTCTTTCTAATCGGTCACAAATGCACATGAAAATACACAGGGGTGAGGCAGAAAGCACTGTGCCTTACCAATAGAGGGCAGTGCTGTCCCATTGGGACAATGAAACATTGCTGTATGTTCTTCTGTCCTGTAGTGGGCGAAGGTGTAGCGAACAGTAAGCTCGTTTAAAATTTGTTTAGAAAAAATGGAATGTCATATCTCAAAACTAATGACATGAACCAGGTTTTGGAATTCGAACCAGAACACAGACAATAGGCAAGTTTAAAAGATTTATTAATAAACTGCTTCTGCTGGAAGTCTTAGTACTTGGGCCGGCACAATCTGAGGAGATAGGAGAGCGAATCAACGAGAGTTCTGAGGTGTTCCGATTTTTCAGCAGATTTTCACTAACCTTCAAAGTCAGGTGAGTAAGGGACTCCTTGAAGTTGTTGGTAAGGGCGATGTCACCGGTGGTGAAGGAGAGCCGGCTTTGATGCAGGCAGAGCAGTGAGTAGCAGTAAGGGAGATCCAGAAAGCAGATCCGAAGAAACAGGCAAGGGTCATACACAGGTGATCAGAGGTCTGAACCAAAACTTGATTCGTGATCCAGAAGAAGTGGTCATTTGGGGAGGAAGGAGAGGTAGTTAGCATGAGCAGGGCAGACGACCCAAAACAGACGAGGAATAAGCAAGGCAAGGAATCCGTAAGGCAGGCGAAAGGTCAAAACCATGAAGACAGATGAGACTGTGGTATGAACGCTGGACATTGACTCACTATGAAGTTTTCAATAATCTGGCACTGGAAGACTGGGGAACTACTTAAGGTAGTGAACAGGTGACTAGCATGAGGACTGATTGCAGAGGAGAAAACAAGGGGGCCATGGCACAGCGTGAACAGAGCAGGAAGAGCTGAGGGATAGGTGATAGGCAACACAGAAAGTTGGCAATATAAATAAGGGCATGAGGAACAGAACATGGCAGACGGGACAGAATTGTGACAATTAAAGGATGGAAAAGGTGGAGAAGGATATGGCGCATGGATTACATCTAAAAAAAAGTCAAGGTAATACACATTATTTATTCATTTAAAAAGAGAGGACACCCCCACCCCACCCCCACAAAAAAAAAATAGTTTGACCTTACCTTTTTATTTATTTATTTATTTATTTTTGCCATCATTGTTGAACAGTATGGAGATGATTAAAGCATAATTTGATGCCTTTAAAAAAAAAAGGCTAAATTGAAATAAAAACTTTTAGTTTGGGTTCATATATGTATCGATTCCAGACAGTCAGTGCCTTACCTGTCACAAACCACACTGCATGTCACTGACAGACTATCTATCAGTGCATGCCTCAGACAGCTGCAGTGACCAACAACGTGCCTATGCTAGCATTAGCATTCAAGACAAGAGCAGAATACCTTGCCAGCCAAGCAGGACGAGCTGTGGACACCATTTTGAATTTATGCATGACTCATGCTATCTGCACTGTTCGCGCCATGATGTGGGTGATGATCCACAGCCGCAACTTCATCAGTGGCGGAAGTTAGATCCAAATACGGCACAACAGACTGAGTAAAGCAAGTGCTGGACAAAAACACTTCAACTTGAAAAGAAAGGGATTCAAAGAATAGAGCAACTCAAGCCAATTCCTAGCTGAGTAAAAACCAAAAACCAGAAAATGGCCACCAAACCAAGCACCATGCTCCCCTATGTCAGAATGGACACTGTCTATGGGGGAGTCATTTACAAAGAACAACCTCAGGGCTTTGGACAGGTAGGGCTCTGAAGACGTTGACATATGCTAAAAAGGTATATCTGTCAATAGAGAATTAAACAGTGGAGTGAACTCAGGAACAACTGTGTAATTTGCTTAAAACCCCACGGCCTTCCACTTCGCTGGCAAGGACAAGGCAAAAGAAACCTCTTAAACCTTATGCAAGTAAGCATGAGTTTTGAGACATGAAAGTAAAACCTGTGGAGGTTATGGATGCATACATCTGTGGAAAATGTACGACGGACACTCTGCCTTTGATGACCATCATCACACAGTGGGATCTGTATAGGACCGAAAGAGTGTACGTGTGAGTGGGATGGAGCCGTCATCAAGTACTGTAGAAACTGCGAGGCTCAGATGCAAGATGGTCACTTACTCCACTCAGAAAGAGCAGTGGGTTCACAAGTAAGGAGGTACTACAGTTCCCTCAAGTTCTTCAATGCACAAGTGGAGGAAAAAAAGTTTGAAACTAACTCCTCAGAAACTCCCTACAGCACAAAGATACGACCAAGGACCGAGCGTACAATACTGCACCATCCTTGTACCCTGGACTGGGTGAAACTGAGAAGTGGGTGTCAGCTGATGAAGGTGGAATGAGCTGGGACCCTCAAGACCTACTGGAGAAGTCCATACAATGGTCCTGGCCCTATAGCTCCTCCGCTGGTCAAGTAAAACACCCACCACCACTCAATGCCCACTAGTTTTTAGAGTGTTCCGAGACCCAGTGGAGACGAAATATGCTGCTGAAGTAGAAAAACTCCCAGACGAGGTCAAGGACAAGGCGCAGAAAGACAGTTGGCAAGGTCCCTGGGAGTTAACAATATGGGCTCAACTGATAGCAGAGGTATACTAAACCAAGATCTTCCATTAGTGGACCTGCCTGATGTTTTTTATGAGGCAGGAGCCAGACACACAAATTTGTGTTACTACACAACTAGTTTAGATGCATGGGGAGTAAAAGGGTCTAGGACCAAACAAAAAAACTGCAGAATATTTAGTAACATCTGAAGCTTGGGAGCGGCATGGGGTGCTGCAGATCCCTGGAACTGCAGCACAGCGAGTGGACACTCCCATCAGACCTGTTTCCACCCAGAAGGTTAAACTGTAGATGGTTGTAATATCATATAAGGGAGTGTACTCAGTCGGAGCAACACTCACCCCAGTCAAGGAAGACAAAGAAGATAAAGAGTAGCTCAACCCCCCATAGCTGAAAAAAAAAAAAAGTTGATTAAACGCCTGGGCCCGCAAGACTCTTCCTAGGAAATGGACATGGAAGAGCAAAAATGCAGAAGACAAGCAAAGGGGTATAAGAACAATCAATGGATCATGCCGTTCTTGGACCTGGAGGGATGGGTTTATGGTGGATGGATGGAAGGAAATTGAAGAGGATATGTGGAGCGTTACTTCAACGGTGTGGGGATTCTGGAGGATTTTAAACAAGACAGATTATTTTATGGACTTGTTCTTCAGCTATACTGGGGGACTTGAAAAATCTGAAGAGAATCCTTTTTATCCAAAAAGGAGCTTATTTTTTAATTCAGCCTGGATTAAACCAAAGTCAAGTTTTCCAAATTTGAACAGCTATTGAGTAGAGTGAACTATTTCTTAGGGAACTGAGGATTAGGATTTCACCTGCCTTTTTACCAAGGATCACCTTTGAGGAGACACAGGAAATGTTGGTAAGAAATGCTCCCTGATTTACTGTTCTTTGTCAAATTTATGGAAAATAAAAATAACAGTTATAGCACAATTAGCCAGAAGTAAAGTTTGACAAATTTGATCAAGATTTTGGGTTTTATGTCAAGCATGCCATATTGAGGATTATGTTTTACAAGGTTTGAATGACATCAGTTTGATAGGACTTCCCTTTCAGTTGACCCGTAAAGTTATAGAATCCTTGAGGTTCGGGCGACACAAAGGGATCGTTAGGCGTCAGCTGATGACCTCTATTGGGCCCAGTAACGGTCTGAGGTTCCTGAGTGCCAAAGGTTCTCCCCTGAACTTCTGAACATTTTCCTATATATTGGCCCAATGGGGCATGTGGATTAATATTTTTCTACTTTTGCTTATCGAAGCCTATGGATTACTATTTGTCTACTTTTGCTTATCGAAGCCTGAGGATTAATATCTTTCTATTTTTGCTCATTGGAGCTTATGGATTTATAACTCTCTGTTTCATCTTATCGGAGCTAGGAGTTACAACACAAATGGGATTGTCAATCACATGGACACCAACCAAGTAATAGGAATCCCTTTCAAGTAATGTATGGATTCTTAATGTAAACAGATATAATCATGGTTGTTGAATTGTTGATACAAAGTATAATGCTGTTCCCTGCAAATCATTACTTAAATGCAAAGCATGAGAAATCAACAAAGTTCTGGATCATTATTTTCACCATCTCATGTTTGTGAATCCTGGATGCCTGGTTTAATTATTATCATAAAGGAGGCTTTAAACAGTTTTCTCAACTGTAAATATTAAAACAATACCCTTGAATCCTTGTCCTGGATTCTAAAAAGTACAATATCGGTGAGAATTGCATTCTACAAGGAGGATGAGTGACCGTTAATGCGAGCTGTCCTGTGGATGATGACAACTTCTACTACCGGTACTAGGTTGAACGAACTACTGTACAGGGTGAGATAGGGTGTGGCTCACAGATGAAAGTCGTTAACAGTCTGGGTGAATCATCTTCACATACAGCCTAGAGTGAACTAGTCAAAATTACTCTGAGTAAAACTCAAGTTACAGAAACAGTTCATTATAACGCTAAGAGGAGATGCTGCAGTGGAGTTTTGTCCATAAGTGGCAGTTCCATTGGGCAGAAAGACACTGTTTAGGAGGAAATAAACTGTTAGCTATATATAAAAATAACAGCTCAGCATTAAGGCAGGAATATGATATGAACTGGTGTCTTGATTAAAAAATAGCTATTTAAAACCACTTTTTGTCTAGTGACTACACTAATATTTGTGCGTGTCTGTGTTCAGTGTTCTCTGACAGAGGATGTGGAAGTCATCCAACACCACACTTCCCTCCTCACTGACGACTGACAGCACACAGCTCATGAGGCAAAGGTGGAATGGTGAAACCAATAGCTGGTGTCAAATCCAGTTCATCTTCTGAGACTCCAGGCGGGGGTGTGAAACGAAAACGCTGAAGGAGGGAGGTGAAGAACAGAAAGAGCTCCATCTTAGCTAAACCCTCCCCGAGGCACACCCTGCGACCTGAAAGAACAAAATGGCTCGGGAGTTTAAACCCAACCATGTCTGGGCAAGTGGGAATAACCTCTAACTTATTATTTAAAATGAGAAACAAAGCTTCCGTACCTGCAGAAAAAGGCAAGAAGGCATCTCTCTTGATGAATTTACCCTCTTTGTCCAAGAAATGAGAAGGGTTGAAGGTGTGAGGGCTCTCCCATTCACTCTCATCATGCAGGACAGAGGTCAGAAGAGGAAACACAACCGTGTTCTGAAGGCAACACAAGAGCAGATGTATTACTTAAAGCCTTTTCTTGCTGTCAGAGGTAAATAAACAGACAGCGTTGCCAACCTTTTTGATAAAGTACCCCTGGAAGGTGACATCTTGACTGGTTTTGTGTGGAATAGCCATGGGAACGATGCTCGCCAGTCGCTGTGTCTCGTGGATTACAGCATCAGCGAATGGAAGGTTTTTACGATCTTCTACACTAACTTCTCGGCTTCCGACCACTCTGACCAGCTCCTCCTGGACCTGGTCTGCAAAGCCAATGTCATTGTTAAATAACTTTTATCTGATTTCATATAAAACGTGGTAACTGTGCTGATCTAAACTGTGCAGGTTACAATGGTTGTGGCTACAAAGCAAACCTGCCAATTTTAACAAGTGCTTTACAAAAATTACAGTGAAGCTGTTGTGAATTGTTCACTCGAGGGTATTTATTATTAAATCTACATCTTTAGTGAAGACACGTGGGGAAAAGGTTAAAAACTGAAAAGATCTCAAGCTCCTCTGATGTTTTACCCTGAAAATGTGGGTATTTGGCCATTAGCAGCAAACTCCATCGCAGTGTCGCGGCTGTGGTGTCAGTTCCAGCAGCAAACAGGTTGGACACTGTGAATGCCAGGTTCTCCTCATGGAAGTGTGTGTCTTTAACACCAGAATCCTGGAATAAAATATCCATATACCTGTATATGCTGGTACAACAGACATGTTCAACACTGCCATTGGTCATATAAAACAAAATGTACTGTCTCACCTCATCTTTCTGCTGCCGGATCAGAAAACAGTCCACCAGGCCTCTGCATGTCTGAGGCTCCAGAGTCTCTTTTAGCTGATAGATTATATCCTTAAAATCTCTGATACTCATCGCAGCATTTTTTATCATCAGCTGTCGGTTTTTTATCCATCTGACCAGCCAGGGAAACATGTTGTAGATCTTTATAAAGATTAAACAAATAATAAAAATCTGTAATAAAACTGTTTACATTTTGGTGTTTATAAATCCATTTTACTTTGGCTCTACCGTAAAATTATAATAATAATTTAAAAAAAATTATTTAATCCCTGTCTACACGAAAAAGTGCCATGAAATCAATGCACAACAGTTTATCAAAGTCTTCAGTAAATATTATGTTATTTATTTTTTCTGTGTTTCTTTCTTTGGTTAGTAGTAACCTTGTATTTTGTATTTAAAAAATGGTAAAATATTTAGGAAAGCAATACTTTTTTTTTTTATTGAAATAAAGCAGATGTAGATGATTGTATTTGAGTTTGGAAACAGTAAGGTGAATTATTGGAATCAAATGTTTGAGTAAATTGTGTTTTTGTACATAAACAGGTTTTCAATCATCTCTACACTTTGCACTTTGCATATTTAAATTATTATGCTTTTTTATTATTTACAATGTTTGGCTTTATACAGAAATCTTTTTCATTTTGCAACACCTGTTAGGAACCAAAACTCTTCCATTCCACTGTTTTCAAAGTATAGTTATGCATAAACTTGGTTCTAAAAATGCTAATCTTGGTTCATTATGAGTTGACCCTGATGGACAAACTCAGACTCCCCACCCGCTTTGAACGTTATCAACCATTCAATGGCCGTTATTACTTATTATCAGCCCCATAAGTAGCGGCCGAAATGCCCCTCCTCTACCTCCTACTACATTCAAAGTTACGTTCACTCTGCCTCTTAACAGCGAAAATCGCAATAATAACTTAACTTTGCACCTGTTAGGAGGTACAGGAGGGACAGTCTGACCGATACAAATGGAGAAGATGACTGATAACGTCCATTTAATGGACTGACAACATCCGAAGCCGCTGAGTTGGTAGACTCATGAATCCCAAACCAGGATAATCACTGTAATAAAATTAAAGAAATCACTGTAATGCCACTTTAATTGATGATATGTGACTTATCTGTGCTGCTGATTATCCATGCTGCTGATCTCATGCTGCTGATTAGCTCATGCTGCTGTATTCATTCATGCCTGTCTGCTCACCACAGTCTCATGTTCGGGCTGCTGCTGTTACGCCTTATTGTTTTACATTATTAATGTTTAGTGTACTGTATATCTTAGGTCTTTTAGCATACTGTTTATTTTTTGTTTAGTATATTTCTCAGATCCCTATTGACTGTTTTTTATACTTCATTTTTTGCTATTTTGGGGTGTAACTTGGACCCTGGGTACATAATTTCATTCCACGTCATGTACATCATGTGGTGGATCAGCAATAAAGATACTTGAACTTGATCTTGATTATCAAACTAAATTGAATCAGACTTTTCGCTTACCTGGATTTGTGCAGAGCCTGCTACACGTATCGACTCATTGGCTCGACTCACCAGGTTTTTGAATCGAGAGTCATTATATTCAAATCGACTTCCATACACGATAGACCAGATAACATTGGATGTTGCGCAATTAAGTGGACGAGCTGTATCAAATGGTTTACCTGAAAAACCCACATATAACGCTGATGATTTAAGCAAATTAAATGTAAAACAATGTAAGATTATAGTTATAGGAAAATGTTGCTGTAGTCCTATTTAAAAAAATAAAAAAACCCACCTTTCTGGTTTTCAAACAATTGAATCAAATGGCCACACTCCTCTAAGATTTTTTCCTCAGCAACTCTTCTTCCCATCCCAAAGTCTCTGAGAGTGGAGAGGGCAAAACGTCTCATCTCTTTCCACGAGTCTCCATTCGAAAAAATAATTCCTTTCAAACACAGCAGAAAGATTTAATAAAATAAGTATGCCATGCTAGTTATAAAACTGAGCTGAGCACAGCACCTCAGACTGAAGACGTCTTTTGAATGAAAGACAAAACATTTCTACCTTTTTTGTTGTTTTGTTTTGTTTTATTTGAATATCCAGAGGACCAGACTTAACTTTTTTAGGTTTTTCTACCTGGATTATTGAGCATGCAACAGGATACTCAGTTTCCTTGGTATTGCCCTGTAAAACTTGAAACAAGACTCTGACCTGCACAGATATACAACAGCTCAATGATGACTTTTAGTAAATGTTAACTAGCATTGTTGTGAACAATCAGTTAATGTGATTAGTTGCAAACATTTGAAAATGTGATGCTTCAGCCTTATTTTGCTCATTTTAGCCGTCTTCACCTTATTTTAAGTATTTATTGTTGCTCATTTCATTTCCCCTGTAATATTAAACATTTTAAAAGACAAAAGAGGTTCATACCATGACCTCTGTTTGTATCCTTAAATATAGGCAAGACTTCTCGATCTCCAAACTCTTCTGCATAGTTGACCAGGGCCTCTTTGACAGCCTTGTGCCCAGCAAGGACCACCACCTTTTGTGGTCCAAAATAAACCGTAAAAACAGACCCGTAGGTCTTGGAAAACTAGAAGAATTGAGGAATGAAGACAAACAGATGCATTACTAATTCAAACTTGGTCCCAAATGCCTTGTTTTGAGTGAAACTCACCTCACACAGCGTTCTGTAGGTTCTGCTGAGATCCATTTGCAGCAGGTTGCCAAGCAGAGGCAGAGGTCTGGGTCCTGGAGGTTCTTTCCTCGAGTCCCCTGAGGTGGATCCAACAGAGACAAAATAAAAAATAAGGAGGAAAACAGCTCCCATCACTATGGTAGGACTGGAAAAGAAAAATATACTAAAATCCTTTAAAGACTCCATTTTTAGTCTCAGACTTGATCGGAGCTGTTTGTGCTCCTGTAAGAACGTCCAAGTTGTTGTTTGAGCTTTATCTCCACCTACAAACCTGTGTGCTCCTCAAGGCATTGGTGTCATGTGAGCGTGAGGCCCTCTGCTGCATTCAAGCACAAGGAAAGGAAACACAATTACACATTTTAGACACCTTCACATTCAGTGAACAAATGTTCTACATCAAACATCAAAGTGTACTGAACAATGTTGTTTTAATAAAGTTGGCAGTAGAACTTAAAGGACACACATGAACAAGAATTTCATTGTAAAAATCTTGGATTTTTATTTTACTTTTATTTTTTTGTGTGTGAAATTGGAACATCTGTGTTCTCATTTGCATTTTTAAGTTTCATCTGCAGAATTTCTAACCCCAGTGGAAATTTCCCTCATTACTGTAGCACCTCAAGTTACATGAAAACCTACTTTCATGTAATTGAACACACCTGAACATCTAATAGTAGGTTATTTTATTTTTCTTTCTTTAGAGGTATTCAGTTTCTCTGAAAGAATGTGAACTGTGTTGTAATTATGGTGTTTCAGGAGAGCCGTTACATTTTCACTACTTAAACAAATAAAGTAGCTGCACTCCTGGATGTTTATTCAACCAAATGATTTTGGCCTTTAACGGACATGTAATAACTATTATTTAAAAATACTGTAAAAGTACATCACCTCTTGTTAACCCAGAGGAAAGATTACCACTTATACTTCAGTATGTACTGAAGATTCTTTGTTTGGTTTAGTTCTAATAACTTTTTTTTTTTTGTTTGTTTGTTTGTTTTGCATTGATCCTTGCTTTTCAGGCTGTGGCTCATTCCAAAATATTTTAAATATTAAGATGAAAAATATACTATATATTTAACTTTATGCCATTCAAACAGATGAATGCAGTTATTTGGTGCAAATGTGGTGCCACCGAAGTTTGTCATAAATGTTTCATGGAAAAACTTGCTAAGATTCCAAAATAAATAAATACAGTAAATAAATAAAACAATTTTTAAAATCTGGTCAAATTTGTGATTTTTAGAAGGATGCAAACTGACACTGAACTCCGATGAGCTCTGACGTCAGCAGCAATTTGTCTGGGTTTGGAAATGTAAAAAAGTGATGAGAAAATTCAGATTCCTGCAAAAGCAGATGGAGGAAAATAGAGACTATTAGTCCAGAACTCTAGTCCATAGATGGGTTCTGGCCTGTAAATAAAAGTAATTTACATTTTTTTTATGAAGGTATCGGTCCAAATTTTAAAGCAACAGACGTTGTCTGCAAGATAACTTTCATCACCAGCAACATTTGTGCATTTTTTAACAAAACTGTAAAACCACCTTTCATGTATGGCTGCAGAAAATGATAAATATTAATATTTGAAACACTTTTCTTCATGCCCAAACATCACTTTGACGTAAGAAAAAAAAAAAAAAGTATAAACAAAGCCAATTTTACTGATATTGAGACAAAGTCACTTATAATCATCGTCATATTATCATGTGGGATTGTTTATACTATTTACAAGGTTTGACCAAAATGGCTACAAATCTGTCACTTTTCAACAGAACAAAATCTCAGTGAATGAACTCTGGCATGAAGGAATTTAAATATAATTAGGCTGACATGACTTTTTAAAAGCTTGTTAGTGAAAACACTCATTTTTTCATATAAATTTTAATGAGTAGTTCTGCTGACATCTATTTGCAAATAACATTAAAAGTAAACAGCATCATATGAACACAAAACTAAATAAAATATGATTTTCTCCACCATTTGCATAGAGCATTATTTTATTTAAAAACAACACATACGGATCAAACAGGTTCAGTTCCATCATGGTACAGTACATTACATAATGCCAATTCCCTTTTAAAAACATGACAAACTATACTTCAACCAAACATAACCCGATGTGCACCCTTCAGGATTTTTCAGTTGCAGTTCTTTCAGGTCGTACAAATAAGAGGATGAGTTGTGCAAACATACAAATAAAAGTTATAAAAGCCAAAAGAAAATAATTTTGCAAACATATTTGCAGTGAGACTTCAAAATGACAAGCACTGTAAATCATAAGAAAGCTGTTCTTAAAGGAACTTTTTGCTTCCCAACAGCATCCATTCATCACATTATGAAGTGATTTCTTGCTTATGTCAGAGCAGGAATGTCATTTACACGTTACATAAAAGCTCATCAGTATATCCATTCTAGTTTACATCGATCCTTATGTGAAAATCCGATGATTGTGATTACATTTCTCATCAAAGTGTATGGAGATGGATGCCTTTAGAACTTCTACACACATCTTGTGGGGAACGGTGTATTCAGGGCAGGCTTTCAAATGAGGTTTAAAGTGCAGCAAAATGCAAATAATAAACATAAATACAGTACCGATCTGTTTTTGTTTTGTCAGGGATTGTAAGGTTTATTGTCCATAACTTAAAGGACGATTTCATTCTACTTTGCCACATTCACCTCAGTTTAAAAGATGTTCAGCAGTAGTGTTGAACAATGCAAAGTTTTGATTTGTAGTCTGTCCAAGCCCTTGTGTAGAACAAAATATAAACATGATTCTCAAAGCAACTTTAACACAAGAGAAATGCAAAACTAGGTCCTGATCAAAAACGTTCAAATTTTTCCGTCAGTTTTATCTCCTTTAAACAAATGTTAAACTGTAATGGCCGACCGTGACGATGCCACAGCCGTGACGTCTTTGGCAGCGAACCAGAACCAGCTTGTCACGAGAAGCAAAAAAGAAGAAGTATGAACTCCGGAGGGATTAAAAGTGCTCAGAGGATTAAACCTCACGTCGGACGGCCAAGAAACTCTTCACGCTCCAAGTGTCGTGGTTTGCTCGCAGTAGTTTATGCAGACTGTAGTTTATACAGACTGTAGTTTATGCAGACATTCGTTAATGGTTACTGGTGCTTTCCAATCAGTCTTGAACGAAGTAAAAACAGTTGTCGTAGCATGAACGTGCCACTGGAAACAACAGTGTTGGAATGTAAAAAAATAAATAAAAAATCATTCGTCAGATAAGGCTAAAATGTGTACAACAGGTTTATGATCGTCTGTAAGAGTGGTCCGTTCACCCGTGATCAATATCGTATCAAAGCACAAACTCTTGGTCAAATCAAACTATAAATAACAACAACACAATCTGACAAACACACGAGCCCTGTCCTGTACAGCTCTGCGTAGTGGGTGAGAGACGTCCTTGTGTTTGACTTCACTAAAAAAGGTGCAGAAGTGAGTGTTCATTACTTGGTTTGACCCCCCCTACACACACGCACACACACACACACACACCATTACACTGTCAGCATCATCTCATAAAGGCAATGGAGACAAAGAAATGCTGAATGATGCGGCTGGACCGACGACGGTGACTCTTGATGTTCAAGTTACGACTAAAAGTTCTTCTCTCCTGTTCACAGCCTGCTGTCCTTTCACACGTGTGCTGCGTGCACGGCAGGAACACGGCTAATGATCCCGCATGCTTCCCTTAAGGCTGTGAACAGTGCTGGAACTGAGCGAAGCTGAGGAACACCTGCTCCAGAGTTATCTGGCTCACGCAGTAGTCTTCGATCCGGTATTTCTCCTTGGCTGCCTCCAACGTGCCAAAAACCTGAATGGGAGAGCGGAACAGGGACATGTAGACAACACATTTCATCATATACCTTTTCAGTAATTTTATAGTGAAACATACATTTTTAAAATCTAATTTATGCACTTCTAGATTTCAAAACACTCTAATCATGTTCTACATTATCTTTAGGTTAGTTGTTGTATTTGTATACATATTGGAGAATATCAGTGACGTGCTAGTCACAACTATTTTAGATGAAACATGAAATCTAAGAAAATCATTTCTCTGTTTCATTGTTTTTAAAATAGTCCTCTTTTTTTTTTTAATGTGTGCAGTTTGTCCAGTGTTTGCACCACAAAACCAGCACATTTTGATTTTCTGCCAGAAAAACCCGACAGATATTCAATTTTAAAATAAATTTGGATAATTGGACAATGGTGGAGCAGGTAGTGAACTGGAAGAGCTCTGTGGAAATCCTAAAAAATAAAATAAAATAAAACTGTTTAAAAATATTCTGCAAGCCCTAAACACCAAACTTGCTAAGATGGGTAAGACAATGAAAAAGCCCCCC
>JARVGV010000412.1:18651747-18662164 GCA_031762435.1 Hypsolebias longignatus | reverse complement strand
CAGTTTTACTAAATGGATAAGGGACATCATGTATTTTCTGAAATTAGAAGATTAGGCATATACTAAAAGGAGCCACACAACAATTCTCAGTGACCTGGAGCCCATTTCTGAATTATTTTAGGACAATTCATGATAGAAGCAATGAGGAAGAATAGTACTTTTTTTAATGTGTTTTTTTTTCCTCTTTCTTTTATTTAATTTTAAATTACTTTTTTTTTTTTTTTTATATTATTATTATTTATTTTAATTTTACTAATCTATTTCTATTTGGCTTGTACCGGTATATGTTTTTCATTCTGTTCTTATATATTGTCATATTACTCTTTTATGACATCTACGGTAGTTAAAATTTTGAGTTGATATGTTTTCATATTGAATTTACTCAGAATGATGTGGGGAAGGTGTTTTTTTTTGTTTGTTTGTTTTTGTTTAGTTTTTTTGGGTGGGGTGGAACTACATACAGTATTTGTATAAACATTGTCTCAAGCTTATTATTATATACTTAGGATGCATCAAAAAATGAATGTTACTATGTATATAACATAATAGAGGAAGGGGAAAATCTGTGAAAAAGTAAAAATAAATCAAAAATAAACAAATTTAAAAATACCATTTTAAAATGTAGTTTATGAGTTAAATGTTACTTAAATTGTGAGGTTTATTCTGACTAGAATGAAAAAGAAAGTTAAAACAGTTACAATATTGTGCAAAAATGCCAAGTTACCCTTTAAATTTATTTTCAATAAACCAGATTATTTTTTAGAAATAATACTTTTTTTCTTCAAAGCTTTCTTGAAGGACAGTTTTCCAGGTTTTCTGAGATATTTTAAAAAATTATCTTTGGAAACTGACTGCATTACCTACTCATCCACCCATATACCTGTATTTTTAAAATAGTATTTTTACGTTTAACATAAAAAGATGGAATAATTTGAAGATCGTTGCCTTATTTTGTCCACTAGAGGGAGCTATAATCCAGCACATGTAAAAACAAAGTGTTTTCTGTCATACTGTAAAAGAAGCTGTCAGTTGTTGATCAAACTGGTGATTGTACCTGTGCCCAGGTTAGTGTTTTATCTGTCAAATGATAGTGAACCATTCCCTGGTGCTCATCTTTCAGCTGACATCCTGTGGTGACAGAAAATTAACGTTAAACCTCAGTTTGACTCCATTATTCCGTCACAGCTATAGTTTCACATTTCTTTTTACAGCTTTGTACTAGAAGAGTCCAAACCTGGGAAGGTGCTTTCAATGAAGTCTTTAAACAGCAGCAGGTCACTGTCCTCTAAATCTGCGTCCACGTGCACTTTAGCCAGCAGGGTGTAGCCACTACCAAACTTGCTCTTTAGGTGTTGGGGACTCCCAAGGCACTTGAACTGCCCATTGACCATCACCGCCAGTCTGGTGCACAAGGCTTCACACTCCTCCATACTAGTGAGTGCGCATGTAAAATGGTAAGAAATCTTTTGCTTCTGTTGTTATTCATTTATCATGATGATGTCATTAAACCATGATTTTCAGAAAGAACTCACCTGTGAGAAGTGATTATAACGGCTTTGCCTGACTCTCGAGTCCGAGTAACGGCATCCCACAGCAGCCGCCTGGCTACAGGGTCCATCCCTGTTGAAGGTTCGTCCAGGAAGATGACCGGAGGTCCACCAATCAGAGCCATGCCTGCACTTAGCTTCCGCTTGTTTCCACCACTGCACAGATTTCTGTATTAACATCTGCTCAACGCGACAGAGCAACAGTCGGGTTAATGTGTGCTCCATCTACCTGTAGCTGCGGATCAGTTTATCAGCGTGAGGCTCGAGCAGCAGCGACCTCAGGACGTTCTCCACGCAGCCAGAGACATACCTCTCTGGTATCCCTCTGAGCCTGGCGTACATACTTAAAGTCTCTCTTCCTGTCATGTGGTCCAGCACAGCATCAAACTGAGGACAGTAACCTATTCGCTGCTGCACCTGAAATCAGATTTCAATGTGCTCAAGTTCAACCTTCAAGATTTCATCATTTCAAGGCAAAAACTAGACTCATTGGGTGAATTATGGGGTCTTTTTTTTTTTAACCTTCTTAATGTCCCTCAAGATGCTGTATCCATCTATGAAGGCGTCGCCAGATGTGACTGTCTCGTCACCCGTCAGCATCTTAAATGTTGTGGTTTTCCCTGCTCCGTTGAAGCCTAAAAGGCCGAAACACTCCCCTTTCCCAACAGCCAGAGACAACTTGTCCACAGCCAGTATGCTCTGCCCACTGCTGTACACCTGGCAGGGACAGACAGCAGGACGTCTGGACCACATCTTCAGATCTCAGAGCACGTGAATCTAAACGAGGTATCTCCCTACCTTGCTCAGCTCCTGCAGGACAAGAGGACTTCCAACCATAGACTCAACAACCGGCTGGCACTCCAAAACCCTCTTCCTCTCTTCGGCTACATCTCTGTCCTCTGGAAGGATCGCTGCATCCTGTATGAGAGGCAACTGGACACAAAGAAAACGAAACGCGAGATGAAAATATGACATAACCCTCCAGGTTAACAGAAACTATTTTAACAATATTTAGCAAAACCTGACTGTGTTTAACTACGAACAATATCAATCCTGTAGAACATGGTTTGTATTCTTTAGGAAATGTAGCTAAACATTTTTAGTTGTATTTATGTCATTTATTTTACACAAAAGTTAGTAGACCTTCCTTATGAGAAACAAAATCAGAAGGCAAACGATACCTAAATCCTCTGGAGTTTTACTAAATCCATCTGCATCTGTTAGTACAGAAATGCTTTAGCTTGAAGAAAGTGAATTATGCAGATGCCTCTTCTTAGGTAAAGCAAGCTTTAATTACTTTCTGTTTTTTTTTTTTTAAGTCTTGCAGAAGCAGTTTTTGTTTGTTCTACCTGTTTATGTTTTCTGCACAGCAGCGTGACGAATCTCCACAGAGTGTAGACGCACTGCAGCTCCACAACGTACAGCAGAATGTTGAAGACGGCGCCCTGCACCGCCAGGGACACGAGAAAGCGCCCGATACCAGGCTCGGACATGGAGAAGTAGTTTGGCTGGTAGGTGATGTCTGGAAACAGAAAAGTGATATAAAGAATAACGTCAACATGAAGGAGCACAATCAGTCATTAGATCTTGGTCGATCAATCACAGTTTCCTTGTTTTATACAGAAACTAACTTGTTTAACTCCTTCGAGCTGCATTAGGACAGTACTTACTCCAAAATTGGCAGATGAATTGGTTAAGGGGACTCGAGGTGCAAAACTTGATGAACTCATAGTTCTGGTAGAACTGGCTGACAGACATGCCCAGGCAGTAGTTTGGGAAAATCAGGAACACTTTATCCAGCAAGTGTGACAAGTTCTGCAGGTTTAATTCTGCAGAGGGAAATTTGAAAACAAGCAAACAAAGACGATAAACATTTTTATCTGCTCTCTGAATGATCTCCTTGCTTGAGTCATTTCCTCATGAGAACGTGGGGCGGTCTTCACATCTACTGTTGAAATCACACCGGCAGATTCTTACCTTTCCCACACACAGAGGCTTCACACATCCCACTCCTCCGCACTCATCAACCAAGTGCAAATTTCTTGAACACGATTCCACACCGTCTTCCCACACAGAAATACTACGCATTGTGCTTGGTTAGAAACAGCGAGGCCATGAGAGTTAAATATTCAAGGTCTAGACATGGGCATGATCACACCATCAGAGTCCAGATTATGTGCTCAGATCGTCAGTTCGAAGAACTGATGAGCCAGTTAGAGATGGGACTTTGGTGTCAACCCAATTCAAGATGGCTGCCACAGCTAAGCCACCTCAGCAAAGACAAAAATGATTTTTATTTGTTCAAATTCCTTCAGATATTTTACAGTTGCTGTCAAGAGTTCCATTCATTTAACATCTAAAGCGTTCCCTCTGTTGGTTTAGTGAGAAACTGCAGTGCACTTTCAGAAACAGTCGTACGAAAAGAAGCAGTTGACTCATTTGTCATGTTCTTTTTTTGATTTGAAAAACCCCGTTACGAGTCGTCGATGGTTCATTTCTCACCTGGGATCGACATGATGGTGACAGCCAGAAAGGTGGCAGTGCCAGAAATCACATTGAAGATGGTCAGGCGCGTGTAGGCGGAGGCGGCGGTGGAGAAAAAGAAGCTGAGCAGGTACATCAGAGGCACGACAGCCCACCCGTAGAGCAGGAGTATCAGGAGCACGTCGACGAGGTGGCTGTTCTCAACAAAGGCCTCGACTCCAAATGCCCGGAAAACCACCTGAAATACACAAGACGTCAAACTTCTGCCTTCTATGGTTTGAATGGGAGCAATTATTCCTTTTATTCTAAAAGGAATAATTGTGTTTTCATTTTTATTCCGCTGCGTCATGTCACACTGACCAGCATGAGGAGGCAGGGCAGCATGAAGTTCACCAGGTCCCACAGCAGGGCTGAAAGCCAGAAGTTTGAAAGGTAGACGCCGCTGACCTTCTGCACGTGCTTCGACTTGATGGCCGACTCCGTAACAAGCAGCAAGGCAAAAGTGCTGGACAATGAGGCCATACCGTACATCAAGTTGATGGCGATGGCAAAACCAGTTCTGCTCCTACAGATGGAACAAATAACATGACAAAGGCAGAGAAACGCATAAAAACATTAGAAAATCATTGCTCGTCTGCCTTTTCTCCAAACCTGTTTGTTAGTTTAAAGCATTTTAGCTTCTTCATATTAAATAATATGCCACGCCTGCTGGACTTACTCTGTGAACTGGTTCCGCGCAGTCTCAGACAGATTTCGAGGCATGGGGTAATTGCTGGTCTCTATAGAAGCACTGGGCCCAGCTATAAGTTTGAACAGAGCGCTGTCCACCATCATGAGGGCCGTGGCGACCGTGTGGTAGCCCTGGTTGTTGAAGTAAGCCGTTGCTTCGGAAATCTGAGAGCTGCCGCTGAAGGCAGCCCCCACCACGCAGCGCTCGTTGAAGCTGCTGCCTTCCCTCTCTGCCTGGGTCAGGACGTAATCCGTGAAGTCTAAACGAGAAAAGACAGAGACGACGTCAACAAACAACAACCGTAACATCCTCCCACAAAGAACACACCCTGGACTAAACTGGTTATCTTCACTCTTTAAGCGTTTGATTTGCCGTTTGCGTCCGTCGTCATTTAACACTTCAAATGAAATCTTTTTTTTATAACCGTGTTCATCTCCATCTTTAGTCTTGGGTTTTGTTTTGAGTTGCTTTTGTTCCAGTTGTTTTATGTCGCATTTCTGCTGCTCTGACTCACATTAAATCTCTTTGTAGTAGCTCGTTCACATCCTGAGCCTTTGAGTCATTTGCAGTCTACCATTTTGGGTTTTCGCAAGTTTTCCGTTCATCTTTGTGGCTTTTGTAGAAGTTTTGGATCTACTTGCATTTGTTTTGCTTTTAATCTTTGTTGGCTATGTGTGGATAATCTGCTATCGTTGTAGTCAGGAT
Source organism: Hypsolebias longignatus (assembly GCA_031762435.1). Lineage (NCBI taxonomy): Eukaryota > Metazoa > Chordata > Actinopteri > Cyprinodontiformes > Rivulidae > Hypsolebias > Hypsolebias longignatus. The sequence continues at coordinate 18,656,698 of JARVGV010000412.1, read as the reverse complement.
GCACTGATACCAGTATCAGTCAGACAGTGTGTGTGTGTGTGTGTACTTGTAGTCATAACAGTATTTTGCTAACATTTTACAGCAGGGCGACGTTCACCTTTCACTTAAGTGGTCAAGTGGTAAAGGAGGAGCATTGTCAGCTGTGTGGAGACACAAAACAGCCCATGTGGAAATATTTCAAATGGTAAATGGTAAATGGAGCTTACTTATATAGCACTTTCCAGCCCCCTATGAGGGGCCCCAAAGCGCTTTACAGTACCAGCCATCCACCCATTCATACACACATTCATACACCGGTAGCGGTGGGCTGCCATGCAAGGCGCCAGCCAGTCCTACCGGGAGCAACTCGGGGTTAAGTGTCTTGCCCAGGGACACAACGAGGTATGCAGTGACTGGGGATCGAACCCAGGACCTTCCGGTCCTGGGCCGGCTGCCCTGCCTCTACAACATCTCGGCCCTCCAAAGCAGAAGAGAACCTTGGAAAAATACAAATCTGAGCTTCATAGCAAATTTACCAAACTTGACTATGGTTATCAGACGTTCCAACCACAGGTCATTGATGAGCTGCTTAACAAGTAGGAATTGCTGACAGTCTAAGGAGTTTGTTACCTCTATTTCAAGGATTCGAGGTTATTTTCATTCACTGCTGCTGCTGCAAGCTGAATATCTTAAAAAGGTAAGCAACAGAAACTCTATTATCTTATTGTTTTTGCAAAATTAGAAGTTCTGCTAACTGTAAAAAGTGTAATGACTTTTATTAGTACTCATATTGGAAATTGGCAAGTACTCAAATGTATGTGCTAGTACCCAACTTAAGAAAATGTGCAGTTATTTCGCACCTTATTGTCATGGCAAGTCTAGTTTTTGTGGTTTTGTGCCACTTTAAGTCTCTTTGTAAATATCTGTAATTACTTGTGTCTGAGTGAATCCAAGTATCATAGTAGTCAAAACGTTGGTTGAGTATTTGAATCTGATTTCAGTCTGTCTGTGGCTGTTGCGACTGATTTCATGAATCTGTGCAGTTCTTGAATTCTCACCTGTGATATTGATGAGGTCAGCACGCTGGGCTGAGAGCTGGGAAGCGTATACATTTGCTAAATCAGAAGCAAGGGGACCCGACCCAGGCTGCACAGCCACAGGGACCTTGGTGGGCCCATAGCGACTGAGGGCCAACTTCAACAGAGGAGCATTCTTGTGATTGGGAAGAGTTTGTGCCACGACTAAGGCCACGACGGTGAAGATTAAAGGGACCAGGAACTGAGCCACCATCACCTTCCAGTTTCTCCAGCTGTACAGCGCCCTCTTCAGAAACATGGCATAAAACTGCTGCAGGTGTAGTCTCACCTGGTGGAGGACAAAAAGACAGATGTGGTTAAATCATATGCAGGCCACAACACGAGCCACACTTTGCAAGTCTTACCCCAGTGTTCAGCTTGATGTTGGAGCCATCCTCTGAGATGAGTGTGCCACTGTCTGTGAAATCAGTGACATCTGTCAGGGCGCTGGTGCTGCTGGAGTCATCCATGATCCAGTCGTGAGAGCGTCTCTCATGCTGGTACTGTAGGGCTGGCAGCTGGATGGCCTGAATGTCCAAACTGGAGTCCACCAGCTTTCCAACTCTAAAAAACACAAATCAATCACAGTGGAGCCACCTCATTACAGTCTTCAAAGACAAAAAGAAAACCTTTATAGGCAACAAAATAAAATACATCTCTCAGAACCAAAGCTCAAGCTCAATAATTCATGTATAAAATCCAACAAAGTTCAGTCAGGTCATCTGGACAAGTTTCAGCAAACTGTTTTCTCTACTATTGTGGGATCAGTTTTGTTTGGTGGCTTCTCAGATTGAGGAAGTCCTTTGGATGAAGGATGAAACGTCTCAGAAAAAAAAACAAAAACAAAAAACGTCCAGATGACCTGACTGAACATTGTTGGACATTTCTCAGTAATAAGTTTGTTATACTAAAAAAAACAATTAGTTCAAAAATTGCTTCTCAACATTCAGAGCTCTTTAAATTGCATGACATTTTAAAAGCCTTTATTTCCAAAAGCTCTGTAAGGTAAAAACAGTGAGGAGTGTGTGTGTGTGTGTGTGGAAAAATATAATATAATATAAATAAATAAATAAATAAATAAATAAATAAATAAATAAATAAATAAATAAATAAATAAATAAATAAATAAATAAAATAATTCTGAGCCTTAGTATTCAGTTTTCAATGAAAGAAAGGCATTTCTTTGCACAGCAGGCTAAATCCAGCTACACACTCATCTTGTCAGGTACAAAGTGCTTTTGTGAGCTTATAGAGCAGCTTTGTCCATTTTCTGCTTTTCACCAGATTATCTTTTGTACTCTTCACAGTCGCCAACTCTAACACTATAACGTGGTGTTTCACGTATTTTCTGATTAAAATAATTTTGTTTTAGTTTAAATTTTTTACATTTTGATTTATAGTTGGATGAAATTGTTCCATAACGTATTGCTATTGTTGTTTGTGGTGAACAATAAACAGTGATGAGCTGAACTGAGCCTTAAAATGTTGACTAACAAAAGGATTATTGATCACAGTTCGTCTCCGTGTTCTGTTTTGGTGTGTTGTGTAAATGACCAGAACATGCTGCTGTTTTCACAGTATGTCTTGTAAATAATGAGACCCTGAGATCACTAATGTTAACATTTAAACAGAGGGCAGCTGAAGTAGCATACTGTGTTTGTTTTCTGCACAGGAAGCAGGTGTGCTTGTTGCCACAGATACATCTCGACCGGGAGAAAGCAGAAAGAAGCGATGGGTGAACTGTGGGCAGCTGGAACTCAGTTTTATGAGCAAAAATTGGAGGAAAACAGATCCTCACAGGCTTTAATTATTAATATTGTTCTGACACCAAAAATTATACAATAAATAATTTTCTGTCACAGTTCATTTAATCACCCAAAGCTGGTTTTAATGTAAATATTTTATGTATACGGAACCCATTATCTAACAATCATATTTCCATTAAAATTCAGCACATTGCATGGATTTCCATCATCTGTGGCATAAAATTGGTGCATGAACTGAGAATATACCTAAATGTGGGAGCTTTACTAGCAGAATCATAAACTACTGATTCAAAAAAAGTTGGAGAAAAGAACAAACTCAAATGTTTACCTGAGGAAAACCTCCTCCATGGTGGTCACTGAGGCGCCGTAGCTGGCGATGCCCAGCTTCTCTTTGTTCATCTCCAGCTCAGCAAACAGCAATTCAAACCTGCAAAGAAAGAATTTATACATTTGTGTGAAGACTGAGTCAGAATTTACACTCTCATGTTCCCGTTTATTACAGTATTTTTACAGCACATTTGTTGCACTTAAAGTACTTCAGATACGTTGTGTCATTTTAATCATTCATTTATCAAAACATCCATCTCAGTTGGGAACGGTGTGCTATGACTTTTGGTTTTTGGAACTTTTAGGCTTTTCAAAATATTTAACTTTAATAAAAAATTTAAAAAAATAAAAAAATCCATATCTGTTTCAGCTAACTTGTTCTATTTTTATCTTCCTAGGCTAATTTGAGCTAGTGTTCAACTAGTTTTAACTTTTAGATTCCATTTTTTTTTTTACACGTAACTGCTCTACTTTTATCACTTTAACTTATTTAACCATCTGTTAGCTTCAGTTTTGTTGATTTTAAGTTTAACATTTGTTCTTTCAATTTGAGATTTAGCACCTGTTTGGCTATTTTGTCTAATATTAGCATTTGTTTTACCTTTTGCATCTACAGTTCTGTTCCTTTTAGCTTTTAACTACTGTTCTAACGAATTTAGCTTTTGTTGCTTTTAGCTTTCAACTACTGGGTATTCCTTTGCTGCCTTCAGTTCTATTTTGCTAATTTTAGCTTGTATTCTGCTTATATGGGCCTTTGTTTTGCTTGGTTTGTTTTCACTTCTTCAGTAAAATTATTCCGCATTTTGTAGAAAATGCAAAGTCTCTAGTTTAAATGTTATCTATGGTTTCTAAGTATACTTTAAAAATATGTTGGGAGTAAAAACAATAGGGCAAAAAGCTAAAAAGGTGGAGAGAATGATCATTTCCAATGCTGCCAAAAAGAAAGCAATGATCAATTAAGATATTTTTACCACAATTACTCCAATTACTGTGCACTAATCCGACTGAAAGAGCTACAGTGAAAACCTGATCATGATTTGTAATAATACAATTTAAATCTTCATCATGAAAAGTGGTCCTGTGTTATTACACAAATTTACATATCCCTTTATAGATATTCAAATAGTTTCTGACCTCCTTTCAAATAATTCAAAATAACTACCGGTAATTTAGCCAGTGATTATAGCTGGAGTCTCACCATAACCATCAAGTCACCTCACACTGTGCAATGGTATTTTATTGTGAATGATCAGAAGCCAAGTACACTCACCTGCTGGTGCTTTCTTTGGGCAGAATATAAGAGAGCTCGGCTCCAGCGCTGCTCTCCAACGTAGCGTTAGGAACATACATGTGAATAAGGCGTGAGATCTCAGACACATTGCAAAGTGCGTCCTTAACTATCACCATGTGGTAACCAGCACCTGAAAGGCAGAAGAATGAGGCACAGTTGTGTCATTTGACCTCAGGAGTTTGGCATGATGACAACGTTTGGATTTCTGTTTCCCAGATGTTGTGAATATGGTCCATCCATACAATATAATTTACTGTACCTGCTTTTTCCATTTCAGGTCAAGAGTTCTCAAGTAAACCAACATGCACGTTTTAGGTCAGTGGGAGGAATGTAAATATTGTGATGTTCCTCCCAAAAAAGTTAGAACTTTTACTAATAAAAAAAAATAAAAATACAAAGTGGATAAAATTAAGTAAAGCTAAATGCTTTTTAAATTATATATATATATATATATACAGGTCAACCCCGGTCTACGACCCTCCCGGTCTACGTTTTTTCGCGTTTACGTTCAT
>JARVGV010000412.1:18624943-18639053 GCA_031762435.1 Hypsolebias longignatus | reverse complement strand
TAGCCAGGTCTCTCTTGTAAATGAGTCCTCGAGGCTCAATGAGATTAACCTGCCTAAATAAAGGTTGAATGAAAACCAGAGATCATGGGTTTAAATCCCATCATATCAGACTGAGAAAGGTCAAAGGTCGTCTCCGAGCTAAAACACTTATAGTATTTAACAGTTCAGATATAACGAGTGAACTAAACACATTAAATGTTTATAGTAGGGGTCTTTTTTTACTAGATTTAATTAGAGCAAGTACAAGTACTTCACTGTGGGTATTTGAAGGTACTGAGTAGTATAACATTACACAATGTCTTTATTCATATCCATCTGCTCACCACAGACTCATGTTCGGGCTGCTGTTTAATGTATGCGTGAACATTATTAGTGTTTTGTGCATTTCTTAGATCATTTTACACTGTTTCTTTTTATACTTTATATTTTTGCTGTTGTTGGATGTAACTGGGACCCTGAGTACATAATTTTGTTCCACCTCATGTACCACATGTGATGTGAATGACACTAAACTTGAACTTGACTTAATTCAGAACAGTCTTCTGTCTGAACATCATTTATCCTGAAATGTTCCCAAACGACAAACTTTTTGTTCCCTCAGTTTGTTGAGAGGCAGAGGAGGAGACATCACAGGTCAAAGTGGTACTGGTCTGAGTATCAGGCTGTTTGATGAGTACAAGTACTCAAGTATTTGAGGCTGACATGTCAGCCGGTTTAAAGTTGATCCAGGAACAACAACAGTCAGAGGTCCAGATCAGAACCAGGAGCAACATTCAGTAACTGATGAGGTGAATGATCAGCAGGTCAGTCTGTAGAAGTAAAGATGGGCACAGGTACAGCATTCTGCCTAAAACTAGAGGAACAGTTTCAGAATAAAGCTCCTGAATGAACTTCAAAATAAGATTCCTAAATAAAGACTTTCATCTCCAGTTCATAATCTGATCCGCAAATTAGAAGAATCTGGAGAAATCTGAGCTCAAAGGACGAGGCCCTCGGGGGTCCCTGCTCTAAAACCAGGTCAGGTTCTGGCTCTCAAGTATTGCTTGGAAACCACAAACTCCATGTCCTCCAGACTAAAGAGGAGAGGGACCATCCAACCTGGTATCAGCCTGCCTCTCCGCTGGTATGGGGGTGCATTAGTCCTCTTTAGTAATAAGGAGTACCAGTAACCTTCTGGACTGAAACCTTCTCCTCTCTAAAACCAACATGGCAGCTTCATCTGAAGAAACCACAAGACTTCTAAACCAGAACCAGAGGACAGACGTTTACCCAGAATGCACTGCAGCAAACAGCTCCTCTAGCTGTCAGCACGGTGGTGGAGGCTGATGGTTTGGGCTCCTGTCAGACACTGAGCGAACCAGAATTCCTCTGGAGACCAAAGGGTTCTAGAGTCAGATGAGCCCATCTGTCCATGTTTTATATGCTGTTGGGTCATGGTCTGGACTCGGGTTTTCACTCCCTGGTTCTGGATTTTGGTCCAGATTGTGCTCCATAAATGTATCACCGTACAACAGACCGGAACCTTAAGATCTTATACTGTCTAAATCCTTTAAAGCAGCTTCAGCTGTTAGTTGTGTTTCAGCAGAGCAGCTAGCATGGTGACCCAGAACAAAGACGTTTTCAGGTGGAACTAGAGCTCAGAAGTGCCGGTTTACAATGTGTGATAAGCGCTTTACCTTCATGACATGAATAATCCATAAAAACATTTAAATTACGAGTTAACGACCATATTTTAGAGGTTAAACTGTGCGATGTTAACTCACCTTCCGTCACACTCCAGAGTTGGACTGCTGCGCATGAGTTAGCGGACGCGCGCCCGAGTGATTATTTATCTATAAATCCTCTCTATATTCACTTTGACCAATTCACGCACTTTAGAATTACGTATTATTTTCATAAATTAAAATACAAATTTAAAATGTTCAGAAACAATTATTTAAATTTGACTCTATTTTCACATTTATGTTCAGGCGCTCTATGGTCACACATCTTTAAAGGTCCTGCGGCTCAAACTGTCCAGGAGAGTGGAGTGTTGTTAGTTAGCAACCAGCAACAACATGGCTGCTTCCTCAGGTTCTCAGGTGATTGCTCTGTACAGGATGATGCTGAAGGAGAGCAAGAAGTTTCCTTCTTATAACTACCGGTAAGAGACGGAGTGTGTACGGGGCTTTCCGGGCGGTTTGAACCGGCTGTCGGTGGCCGAGGAGCAGAAGAACCCGCAGCTAACTGTGTTGTCTTGTAGCCCGGAGCTTTCGTTGCATGAGAAGACGTTTAAATGTAAAATGTATTTTTCCTTGGTTTAAATTAAAAACGTTAAGTACTAAATCCTTCTAACGTCATGTCTTTAGAACTGTTTTTATTGCTGCTGGTTTTAGGAAGACATAGACAAAGTTTACCCTGAGAGCCGTCAGATCAAAAGAAACCTTCCACTCTTTTACTCTGATACTTCACTCATCTGTTTTAGGGGTGACTCTCAGCTACTACCACGCCACGTTTTAGCTTACAATCTGAGAAATGGCCCAAATTAAAGCCTTGTTTTGTTGCTGCCTGTGGTGGCTATCTTTATTTGGTTCACATCCGTCCTGTGGTTCATGATATTTTGCTAACACACATTAACATGATCACCCGTCCACATGAAAGTCGCGTAATAAGAAGTAACTGTTACAGAATAATTACTCTAGTACTGTTCCTGTTGCATTAAAAGTCTTTGCTATTTGACGCTGGGTAACACCATTCTGGTATTGCTGCACTATGTTTCTGTGCAACAATGGTGGAATTGGTGATCCTCTTACCATCTTGGCTTCTGAGAGACACTGACACTCTGAGAAGCTCTTTTTATACCAATCATGTTGTCAATTGACCTAATTAGTGTTAATTGGTCTTCCAGCTGTTCGTTATACTGTATGCTCAATTTCCTTTTTCCAGCCACTTATTGCTACTTGTCCCAACTTTTTTGGGATTTTTTTGACACTGTGAAATTTTGAATCAACATACAGTATTTTCCCTTTAAAATGTTACATTTACTCAGATTAAACTTTTGTCTGTCATCTATGTTCTATTACGAGTAAAATATTGACATTTGCATCTCCACATCATTGCATTCAGTTTTTATTCACAATTTGTGTAGTGTCCCAACAAACTCCACCCAGAAAGACCCACAGTTGAGATTCGATCCAGCGACACTGAGAGGCAACAGCTCTACCAACTGAGCCACTGTGACATCCCTCTTAAAAAAAACTGTTTAAAAATTCACAAATGACGCACATTCAGCTAAGATGACCCTCTGAACATGTTTAGTCTCATCTCATTAACAATGATGATGCAGAGCCTTGACCTAAATGTTACACAGTGCTGAAACATGCACAAACTGGACTACTAGGTGACAAAAATGTTCAAATTAAGCCATCAGTGACCAATCTACGGGAGCATGCTTTATATTAACAAGATTGCTTTAACAGCTGTTGTTGGCGTGTTCACGTCAAAGACAACACATTTTTTCATCTCAATGATACAAATATTTCCTAGAGAATGTTTACAAAGGGTTATCTAAAGATACACATTTAACAATACACCAGAGACTTCTGTAATTTGTTACAATAAACAGCCTGCATCAGACACAGACAGATGTCTCATCGATTAAGAGATTTTTTTTACTCAGAGTGGCCAAAAATATTTTTAATGAAAGAGAAGTTCATGTGCAGGAGAAGCATTTTTATTTATTTATTTTATTTTTTATTTTTTTACCTTTATGTGTGGAGGAGGAACGAAACCACAAAATTTAGCTTACACAAATCATTTCATATTATTATCTAACAGACAAAATCCCACAAATCTTTTCTGATTTTCAATCCATCCATCATCTTTACCCATTTCTTATTTTTTTTAAATGCAATACTGTATTTGTTTGTCTGTTAGCAGAACAACACAAAAACCATTAAAGAAACTACTGAAATCAAAAGTAGATAAACACATATAGCAAATAAATAAAACAGCATTTTAAAAAGTGAACCTGAGCACTTTATAGCCACTTCGAGAATCCGTTCCTTCATGCATAATGACTGAACTTAATAACATCACAGTGACAGATGTCTGTAATCTTGTGCGCATGAAAATACTATAAATCCAAACATTAAAACATCCCTTCAGACTTTCCCTCTGAACATTTAGATGTTAAATTATTCATTAGGATCTCAGGTTAGGCCGAAGACAGAAATCTGGAGAATTTACAGACTAAAAGCTACATTTTCCAGCTTTGCCTTGAGCATGTTTGTATATTTCAGTCAGTCTAAATGAAGCCAAAAATGTTAAAAGGATTCTTTTGCACATTTACCAGTTTGTTTCTCTAAATAACTGCATTTTCTCCATTGTTTTCCCCTGTCAGTGCTGAGCTGATAAAAGGATCAGGGTGTGGCCTGTTCTACTTTTCTGAGGACCGTTTCTTGAGGAACCAGTGTTCCAAGATCTATGCTGAAACAACAAATGTTGACAAAGCTGTGGTATTTGTTTAACTGATTACAGGGCTGGTACCAACAACCTGGATTGGAGATGTGAACCTAGTACGGTACCCATTTCTTTTCTGTTGATCACATACCTGAGGAGAGGAACAGGCTGTTTCGCACGTGCTTTGCCACTTGCCGCACCACGGTGGAGTTGCCAGGCACGTAGCCCAGCTGAAATTTTTGAGGACTCGGTATTGGCAAACTCTCAACATTAAAGCTTTTGTAGATTGTGGCGTTTGGGTAGTTCTTAAAGTCCACCTTCTGACGAAGCGCGATCAGGATGCCCGAGAAAAGAAGGGGCAGAAGGATCTCCACTAGAGTTACCACAATTTGACGTTTCTGTAGAAACACAGATAAATTTATTTGTTTAATGGATTGCAAGCTAAACCAATATTAAAAAGGAATGTCAATAAAGATAACAAACAAAACGTGTAGTGTGACAGAATACAGTTTGACAAGTTTAAAAATGGATCAAGCTGTTCCAGCTTTAATCAAGATTAAATAATATCTTAAGGTAGGGATAAACACCCACTTCTAGTCCCAGCCCTCATTCTTTGCACTATAAGTTAAAAAGGTTTTTATTATGGCTTTGGTTAACTTAAACTTTATTTTACCAGGTAAGACTCACTGAGATCACAAGACCTTTTTTTAAAGGGGAAGAGATAAGTTTGACTCTTGAAGAAATATTTTGTCATACAAATCATTTTATTTTAGCTCATTATCTGTGAAACAGAGAATTACAGCCATTTTGTGTCCGTCTTGCAGATATCTTGAATTGAAGTAACTCCAAAGTCAGAATGTCAGTACAGCAAGTTGGAAAAAAGTTTTTAAAAAAATTAACAAGACAGTAAATTCCTCAATTTTCCAAACCATGAAGTAGCTCATTATATAAATATGTCAACATGTCCTCAAGGGCACACAAGGCTTACGGCCTTTGCTGACAGATGTTTTAGCTCCTAAACACATAAACGTTCAAATTTCCTTGTGAAGGAAAAATGTCAAAGGAGCAACAACCTCATATGTTTTACAGCCAACAGTCCATTTTATTGCTCAATAGCTGAAACGTTATGTAATCATTTGTTGATATTAATGTTCAGTTTAGAGCAAGCAGCTATTCAGAACAAAAGACAAACAGAACCATGCCAAAAGTTGATGAAAGTAGAAGTCAAGAGTTGTTTGGTCAAACAATGATTTTCTGCACACGGTCAGACCTTGAATCTAATGTTATGGTGTCCTGGAGGCACATCAGAAACATCTGACTGCATTTGTTTCACCATCCACTCAGGATTGGAGTCATTACAAATTTAGAAAAAAAAATTACAAGAAAAAAGTAAAGGTGTATGTAGTGGCTCTTCATGAAGGCAGCTATTACACAAGACAGAATGTGACAACCAGTATATTAAGCTGGTGACATAACTGTAAAATATATTGTATTTATTACTTCCAAGTTGGCTGGACAATATCTAAAGTTGTTGAAGCAAAATGTTAGTCAGTTTGCTGTTTTATGATGTTCCAAGTGCCTATTAATTAAATTTTGTTATACAAGCTGCTTCTCTTTAAGCATAGCTGTGTTCTGACAATATACAGTCGCAGAACACATCAGCACCTAATATAGAGAAAACACAAGATTTACGAGCATCTTCCATGAACTCACCTGCTGAAGAGAATTCTTCCACACCAGCAGTCCAAACTGTCTTATGATTGCCATTTTCAATGGTAAACAAGGAACAGAAAAGGCAGCTTTTTATAGTGGCTGGAAAAAAGAAAGAATATGATTTTTTTATTTGATTTTGGGTTAGTTCTAAGAGGAAAACAGCTGCAAGAGATTTCTCAGTTTCTGTTTGACAATAAATAAAAGCCAAAAAAAAAAAAAAAAAAAAAAAAGAAGTGAAACTGCACAATCATGAGTTATTAAAATCAGCAGTTGCTTCAGTCAGTTTTGTAACTACACACAAATTGAACGGGGAAACACACACAAAATTAAGGACTTAAAAAAGCTAATTAAGTCAACAAACTTAAAAACATGAAGCAATCATGAATTTTACCTATAATGTTGACAGAGAAATATATAACTGCAGAAAGTTTTTTCTAATCAAATCTAAGACTATTTTACAGTTAACCAAATTTAACAGATATTAGCTCACCTTTTGCAGTATCAATAAAAATAACTACAGTAGTTTGCATTAGTTGGACTCCAGAAAAGACTTATTTTGACTTAATTTGAGTTTTGTTTTCACATACGATTTGGGGCTAACCTGTATAAATAAAGGTTGGATGAAACCCCTTGGGTAGTTTAACCTCTTCATAATTTAAATTATCTTTAAAAAAAACACACATGTTCGAATCTTAAAATCTATTCAATAAAATATCTCTAAAATCTACTCTTTTGTGTGATTTAGTAAACGAACATACAAGCTGGACTTCTTCCTTGTTTACAAAAACTCTTCTCTGATTGGTCCAAACAAATCCTCCGCCTTTTCTAATTGGTCAATCAAACTGCTCGTCAATCCCTAAGGGGTTCCATGAAAGGAAAGCGGAGCTAAAGACACAACAAAAACAGGAATACACAAAAATATCGTGACCCAATTCATTTACGTGTTTTTTTTTTTAAATATAATTTCTAACAACATCTTGAATCATGTGCACCAACGGATGTGTCGCTTTAACGTATTTAGAAAACGTGTTTAGTTACCGTAAAGCAAATGTTTCGGTTCATAACCTGAGGTCCTTTCAGTCGAGGTGAAAAACAGTTCCTCCTTTATTGTCTCAACACCGGTATGATAAACATCCCTGCCAGGCCTCTTCTTTGACCGACAACATCGATGCTCGGTGACATTTAGTGAAGCTAAGCGTGTAGGCACCGCAAATCCAGCCTCGGCAGCTCGCTGCCTGCTAGCACTGCGATGACATTGCACCAACCGCTGGTCTGAAAAGACCTGGAGTCCAGCGAGCGATAAGCGTCAACAAACGTCACGTGACCCCCCTAAGGAAAGCGTCACGTGATCAAAGCAGCTAAGTGAAGCATACAGTATTGTGCATTAAATTCCAGGTCCAGATACAGCTTCACTTTAAAACTATCAGTTGTTTGTTTACTAAAATACAGTGGTAAAGCACACTATACTGTACTTAGTTGCATAATTATTGCTAATCTGTACCAAATTTTGTGGTTGTCAAGTCTTTATTGTCATTTGCACCACATGTGGTACATGTGATGAAACGAAATTATGTACACAGGGTCCCAGTTTCATCCAACATGTGATGGCAAAGCAATAAAACAGACTCCAATTGCAAAGTTTGATAACTTTTTTTAATTTGAACTCAGTACAAAAAAATACATATTCATATTACAGAAAACACTGAACTGTAGAAAAACTTTATATAAAAAAGGAAACTGCCTTTTCTTTTGGAATGAAGCAAATACAATTTCAAGTAGTAGTGGCATGTTTTTTTGTCTGAGCACCATGTACCTGTACATTTAAAGGAAAAAAACAGTCACGAGGAGTAACAGTTTAAAATGTATTTACAGTCAGTCACAGTTGTTTTGATATTATGTCCTCTGTATCCTGAATGAAGCATACAGTACTGTACTTTGAAAAGCCTGTTAGGTAATTTTCCTCTAGTGTGTTACCTTTGATTTGTGTTCAAGAAAAATAAAGCACAAATTCAATTTTAAAAATCCCTAAATACTGAATGTTCAAAGTAAAATTAGGAAGCATGGTACATTTCATTACATTGCACACCTGTGATGATAAAAAGTGCTAGACTTGATTAACAAAGTTTGGAGGAAAATTAAAACGCTTGAGCTTCAAGTTACATTTGCTCACTGATGACTGTGTGTGCACCTCTACACAAGTTTCAAGTTTTAGCTTCTTGATTAGTGAATTAGCACCAGTGCATAGCTCTTGATGGGATTAGTGTGCCACAGATAAAAATTAAATAAAAACTGTTGCACAAGCCAGTTCAGATAACAAAGTGACATATTTCACAGCTGTTTTTTTCCCTTTTGATGCCACTGAAAAGACAAATGACACCGTGGTACCTTTGGCAAAGATGCAGGACAAAGAGCGAAGCAGAACAACAAATCTGATAATCTGGCTTCATTTGCAAACAATGTTCTCAACTAGATCCCAGTAGTCAACTTTTTTTGTTGTTGATAAATTTCACCAAATACAATATTTATTGTACAAACAATGCATATCAAAGACTACAATAAGCAAACTGTCTCAAAAACTATGAAAGTTGTTTGTTTTCCATTTGGTAAGAAACAAAATCGATGAGGTTTTGTTTCTTTTACCAACTATCAAATGAGATCTGAGATACAGCAGATTGTTGTAGAGGGCTGAAATGCATCAGGTTCCAGAGAAAAGTCAAGTCATATTCCAGTGGTTTTAGATCTGACTGCGAGTTTCACTTCAGGGGAGGTATTTCTATCAGTCCCTGCCTGTAAACATGTAAATTAAATGTAACGTGATAGAAAGACAAGTTTCTAAGTTATCTCCATTCATGTCTGTTTTTTTCCTTGCTAGTCTTTAAACTCAGAGTCGTTGGATCAACCAGTTCAGAATCACAGGTGAAAGGAACATGGACAACAGACAAAAAGTGCTGCAGGTTTTAAACTGAGCGCGTGGTTTTAAAAAGTTTGTGGTCATTGGAAAAATCCCTTCCTACAGGCTCAGAAACCCTGCACTGGCAGAGATCTCTTCTTCCAAACCCTCTTCTTCTCTTTCCACCTCACCTCCACTGTGTGCTGCTATGTTCTTCCTTTTCACTTGTTTGGTGGAGGTGCCCCTGGGCCTCTGCATGGGCACCAAGAGACGGAAACCTGGCTGAGCGTTAGCAGAGACTGCACGCAGGGAGGTGGTAAGGGTCTTGAATGTGCAAGGCGTGAAGTTGGACGACGAGCATGTAGATGAGGGGCTAACGCTCTGAACGGACGAGTATCCTGAACTACAGAGGTCTGCAGATGAGGAGAGGGGTTGTTGGAGATCTTCGTTCACCTCGTCTTGTGCTTCACAGAAGCTGTTGTCTTCGTCGCTGGACAGAGCTCTGCAGTGTTCTCCTCCAACGTCTGCATCAGTCAGCGGGTGCAGTTTGATGGATACCACTGAAGCTATTAATAAGAAAGTTAAAAGAAATTAAACACACACAAAATAAATAAAGAAATAAAAATTGTTATTGCTCCACATTTACTCTCATTATACCAGTCTATAAAGATAGACAATACAAGTGCTGAGTCATTTGCAGTCACATTATGTCCCACTGAAAGAGGAGCTCATGCATTATTCTCCTACTTTCCATCCAGATTAGGTCATTTATATGCATTACCTATAAGACTTCTAATAATCTCACAGGAATAAATGTCCCCAGCCCCTTCCTATTTGTCTTCTTATGCTTACAGTCATTATCTTTCTCTCCCTCGCTCTCTTCCTCGTGGTCCCCCTCATAACCGGAGCTGGAGGATTCCAGACTCCAGTCCAGGATGTCTCCCAGCAGCATCTCCTCCTGATTGGACAGCTCTGCTGTGGGTGTGGTCACCAAGCTGTCCCTGTGGGCCTGCGGGCTGTCGTCACGCCTCCTTGGGAGAAAGAGAGGTGGACAGACAGAGGGTTTTAGTGAGTCACAGGAGGTTCTCACAGATGGTACCCAGAAAAACACCTTCTGGACAAAACTGTTCACAAGTCTGTTAGTCACGGCGCACAGGAGATGGGATTTGCTAAATGAGCAAGAAAAGCATCAGGGTCAGTGGTCACTTTGTTTAATCCTATAAAATTATTTTTATGACCTGTAGAATAAGCAGCCTGAAACCTACTACGTAATTTCTGTCCATTTTGGTGTGGAGAGGGCACAGAATATAAATCAAATCAAGAGAGTAAAATCTGTGCTATTTTGGGTTTAGGATTCTTTCTCTGGTCCTGTTATGTATTGTAGCTTGACCAGTTCCTGTCTCTGGTCTTCTGATGCAGTCAATTGAGTTATCTGAATCATCTGACTGCTCATGCATGCAACAACCAGAAAAGAACATCTCCACTGCCACAGCACATGTCAAACAACTTTTTAACAAATGATGTCACCCACGTTGAAGTAACACAAAAATGAACCAAATATAACATCACTACAAAGGCACCACTTTTATACACACATGTAACCAACCATCCATCCGTCCATCCATCCATCCATCCATACGTCCATTATCTTTACCCGCTTTTTCCTTTTTGGGTCACTGGTGCCCATGTCCAGCTATTGCTGTGAGAGAGGTGGGGGACATCCTGGAAGGGTCGCAAGTCCATCACAGGGACACAGAAACAAACAACCTTTCACTCTCTCAGCCTAACATGCATGTTTTTTTGTCTGTGGGAAGAAACCAGAGTAACCGAAGAAAACCCACGCATGCGTGGAAAGAACATGTAAACTCCACCCAGAAAGACCCCCGGATTGGGATTTGAACCGGGACAATCTGCTCGCTGAGAGGCAGCAGCTCTACCAACTGCGCCACCATGATGCATACACATATAAAATTAAAAAAATACCATGCCTTGTTTTGTTCTTATTGCCCTCAAAATAAAATAAAATAAAATGTCGCTTTGTGCAAATGGAAAGCAGACTGTTATGGTTCATGTAGTAAAAATGTCTTTACATATTTGAAAAGAAAATAAAAGGAATATGTGTGTTGGTAGCTGGCTCACCTCTTGTTGGTGCTTGACGGGGAGGCCAGGAAGGTGTGAATGTCTGCTGGTTGACCACCACCGGGACTGGGAGGCTCCATCTGAGGCTCGACTTCAGGAATTTCTAAGATCTGACAGAGCTCTTTAAATTCCATCACCTTGAGGCAAAAAAATAAAACCAGTGGCAATTTAGATTCAGGAAAACAACAACAGACATGCAGAAAAACAAACTAGTGAACTTGAGCTTTTTCTATAAATATAACCGAGTACCTTTTCTTTGCTGATTTGCTGGTAAGCCTCATCTTCAAAGCGTTGCTTCACACCAGTCAGAGACATGTGCCTGTAGTCTTTGGGAATATCTTTACTGAAACTGAAGACAAGGAGACAGAAAAATAAAGGAAAAAACAAACATATGAGTTGGATCCACTTTAGCTGCTGCAACCCTGTAATCAACAAGACAAATCTTGTTACGTGTCCATTTGAGGATTAGTTTTTGATACAATGCTCACCTATTAAAGTGACACTCTGAGACACGTGACACACATTGAGGAAGGCTCCTGTCTATATGACTGCAGATCTGTTTCATGCTACCTATATGATAAAAGATGCCTACTTATTTTTTTTACAAGCAAATGATTTTGAAGCATCCTGTTACTAATCAATATGGGAATGCTGACAACAGTCTGACACATAACCAATCAATAGCTGTTTTCTAATTATATAAAGAAACGCGGTGCACATTTTGCAGTCATGTCTGAGTCATGGTATACCGTAGTTACAAAAGCAGAACATGGACAGCAGTATTTCTCTCTGAGTTATTGTTTATGGCTTTGTTGATATAGATAATTGTGTTTCCCATGCAGAGCTGCAGTCTGACTGTGAGCAGTCATTAAAGACACAAATAAATAACACTAATCGGGGTGGCATAAGCTTATAAGTTTAGTTGATGAATTTGAACCACAGGCCATCAGGCATGGAAACGGAACATCAGTGTTCATAGCTGAAGATAAAGATGTCAATAAAATCCAGCAATCAATAGTTGTTTGTGAACTCTACAAAATGTTGAAATGCAGTACCGTATATAAAACATGATGTTTGTGAGATCTACAAAACAAGTGAATGAACACAGATGTGATCACGAAGCCTGTCAAAATACAAATGTAAACAATAAATCAATTGATCGAATGATAAATGAAAAAATTATCAACCTCATTTTCATTTATCAGCTTTATCGTTTACTTGTGTCTCTCTCTTTCTACTGAAGACACTGGATGACAAAAGGCTCAACTCCAGTGCTCTTCACTAACCCGTCCCTTCCTCTTTTGTCTTTAAAATCTGTTTCAACCGTCCAAAATTGCATTTTTGGATCGTTAAAAGCAGCTAAGCTACGAGCTAAGCCAACAGGCCAAACTCGGGGGGAAAAACTGTCTTGTCGAAGCTCCAAAATTCACAGTTGAAACCTGTGCCTTCATATAAAAAGTTGTTTTTCTCTGCAAAAAGAAGCTGAGAACTTGTTTACTGATTTTTTTTTTTTTTTAATTAAAAGCTTTGTGTGACAAATTCTGTACTAAAGAGCTCAAACCACACCGAGCATCTGACATTTTGAGAATGAAAAACAGGAAGGAGAGACAGCCCATGTCACGTCAAGGGGCCTCCCTCCCATTTTTCTTAGAGACATGCTGCTCTCTCCCTCACTATCCATCCTTCATTGAAACAGTCTTATACTGCCATCTGGTGGTCAAAAAAAGATAATACATGTAAAAACAAAAAAAAAACATTTCTTCTTAAATGTGACAATAACTAATACAGGTACCGGTAGTCCCCGGTTTCCGACCGTCTTTGTTTACGAATTTCCGCATTTACGACCGCCCCCCCAGTGACGTCATTGCGCCGTTCATTGCCTTTTTTATGCAGCGTTTTACATTTTTTTCGGTTTTTTGAGGGTATTTTGTTAACTAACTGCTTGGAAACACATTTAAAAATGTTAATACGGCCGTTCGAAGTTGTTTAACATTGAAAAAACATGTTTAAAAAGACGTTACCGATCGCCGTTTTACTTCTGGTTTCGTTTACGGCCGAAAAATGGCGTTTACGGCCGCCAGGGGGAGCTGTTCCAGTTTACGACCGAATCGTATCTGACCGGGTCGTTGGAACGGATCTCGGTCGGAAACTGGGGACTACCTGTATACAGTATAATAAACTGTCCAGACGACCTGACTGAAAATTATTGGGTTGCTATTAAAATTTTTTAAAGAGGGTTATATAGGCTGCTACATCCAGGGATGGACACAGTTTTTATTCACCATTTCTGTGGTTGGTTTGTTGGTAAATAAATAATGATGGAGTGTTTTGTGCCATGGATTGTTGTTCATCTGAGGTTTTATTAATCTCATTATAAAACCCTGTATAAACCAGATGATTTGCCATGAATCATAACTTTTTGTCACTGAAAGAGGGTGCACTTCTTTTCTACTGTGACTGTGCATGCTTGCTTTCATTTGTCCTCTGTCCTGTGTGGGATGTGGAAAGCTTTCATGCATTAAGGGAGCGATTACTTAGAGTGACTTGGAAAACAATCCTCTTCTTCTGCACATCTATATACAGAGGGGAGGAAAGGCCCATCAACGACTTTAATGGCAGCAACACCTTGGTACAAAACAGCATTTACACAACATGTAGAATGGCTGCCCTTAAAACCAATCTGTGAGTGAAACATTTCTTGGAAAAAAACTTCCTCCTCACAAAAGGCTGCAACAACACCGGAAAGAAGAAGACACATGACAGCACTGACTTACATGCATAAACATAATCAAGTTTTTTGTAATTCCTCACTAAACATATTTCTCCATGATTAGAAACCAATCATAATGATTTACAGGTGGTCCCCGACTTACGGCGCACTCGACCTACGGCGCTCCGTACTTACGGCTCTGCCCCCAGTGACGTCAT
>JARVGV010000412.1:18557635-18574831 GCA_031762435.1 Hypsolebias longignatus | reverse complement strand
TGCACTTGCATACTGCCCTGCATGTGCTAATTAGTTGAATGGGTTATGTTATTTTTCATATTTTTGTATTGTACATGGTCTTAAATTGTTCACTGGAGAAAAAATGAAACCGAGTCATTGGGATGAATAAAAATGCATTCAAAACTCCTTTTTGCACATTTTTTAAAAATTTTCCTAAGCTACAGAAATTCAAGTGAAGAGCGAAAACTCAGGTATTCACACATTTTGTGGTGAATGACAATATGCAAGATGAAATTTGGTGTTTAAAATTCAATTAAGGTGCTTATTTTGGGGGTTTAGTGAAGACGGGTCATTTTGACCCGGAGGACACGGGGTGTATACAGAAAATGAGGACAACACAAGGGTTAAGAAATAAAAAAGTGAACTGGCGGCACGGTGGTGGACCATAATCAGGACAAGTTCTTTGATTCATACAAAACAAAAAAGGAAAATCAAACATTTGCAGATTATTAAATGTTTTTCTATTAGCAGCTTTGTTCCAAACCAGCGTTACTATGTCTGCTCTTTGTTAGCATCAGGAAAAAAAAGGTCCGATGCAGGATTATAGAAAATCATTCAGGTGTAAGAAACTCTAGACTGCAGCATCTCGTCGTACTTCCTGCGATCCACCCGTCCCTTTACGGTCATCTCTGTTCGCATCAGGCCTGCTGCTCTAAAAACATTTACCAACTGGCTGAAATGTCCTTTTTGTCACAAAAATCAGAGATCCAAGTGGTTTTCTTTGACTTACATCCATAAATCTCTTCCCGACTTCCATCTCAACCCTCTGTTACTGTCAAACACCGACATTTACACCACACTACCTCAGCTAACCCTGACCGTCAGCTTCCCAACCTGCACGAGGCGCTGAAATTAGCCGAGCGCTAACGTGGGCGAAGAACTGCTTCAGATGTCCGTCTGTATACATCGCTTCCTTGTTGGGCTCACAGGCTGTGCAGCGGAGTTTCTGACGACCTCCTCCAGCAGCTTCTCTGGCTCCGCGACAGCGCTCTCCTCGCTGATGAACAGAAACGCTCCGCTGCTCCTCTCCCTGGGTGAAGCAGGTGGAGATGAAGACAGCAGGCGGTGGCTGTAAGCCGCGTGGCTACTCTGAGGCGGTAAATGCTCCAGGCGGTCGTGCTCCACCTCGGGTAAGGGTGCGATGGTGGGATGATGAGTAAGGGGGTCCATCTGGGCAGAGCAAGGCAGATGATTGGGTCTGGAGGTTTCGGGGTCTGAGCAGCCGAGCTCCGATGAGAGGTGGCTACAGTGCGAGTCGGCCACGGAGGGGAGGCTGCCGCTCAGGGAGGGTGAATCGAGCTCAGAAGAGTTGGTGCTGCGCTGCTCCAGAAGCTGAGCATCAACACCCCCTCTGGTTTCACCCAGTTTCCCTTCTTCTCTGCCGCTGCTGTTGCTATTCGCTCTTTTCAAAAGCTTACTTTTGCACTTCTTGCCTCCTGTGGGTAAATTGTTCTTAGACAAAGGGGAATAGTGGCTGTTGCTCTGACCACAGCAGCAGTTGGAGGGACACGAGCAGACACACACCCCCCCACTGGCTCCTTTGACACCAGAGGTGCTGCTGCAGCTGGCTTCGTCGAGGCTGCTGCTGGCGCTGCCGTGCCTCACCTTCTCCTGTTTGGACTCCAAATCTCCTGGTGCCTCCAGGCTGTTGTCTCTGCAAAACGTTGTTAAATGTAATATTAAACCATTTAGAGGGCTCTCGTGCATTATCCAAAGTAGTTTCCAAACATTTTCCAGTTCTATTTTTAAGAATTTCCAGGACTTTACAGTATTAATAAAGTACTTAAATATTGGCTCATGGTAATGTAAAATAGAATTGTATTTTCCAAACTCATTTAAAACAATTTTTTCCTTTGACATTACCTGAAGTGGTCTAATTTTAAGCTTAAAAATAATTCAGGGTCCAAAATAATATCTGTGCTCTTTGTAAATGTCCTATATCTTAAAATAAAAAGTGTGCATGTGCAGTACAGGGAACCAATTAATACACTTTAATCATGTTTCAAGTCTAAGTTATCAATATTGGTGTTAATAACAGCATTACAGACTGAAGAAGGACACCCAATGACACTTCACAGCAAGAAACATATCACAGAGATGGTGTAAAAACAACGAACAAGCACAGTGCAAACATCGAGAATAAATTGAAATATAAAATACATAAAGCATATAAAATACATTTAGTAAAGTTAATGATAAGCGAGTCTAAAGAGATGTGTTTTCAGAGCAGTCTTGAACAGAGGTGGTGTTTCGTAGGTCTGGTTAATAAAACTGAATTACAGCTGGCGAGCTCGTCTGAACACTTTTTACAGTGTTTTACAAGAAATGCACAAATTTATCCAAACATCTTCGAGAACACAGCAGGTGAAACATACCAGGTCGATTGTTTACCTGCTGCATGCAGTCTGAACACTAACCTGTCCAAAGTCACGTAGGCGTTGAGGATGGATCCCGCCATGGCTTTTGTGCTGGCGTTGTCGCTGATTGTCCCCAGACTGACGGTGGCTGACTCGCCGCTCAAACTGCAGCGCTCCTTCTGGACGTCGGCCTGCACTTCCATCCTGAAAATCAGTCAAAGGCACCAGATTATGAAGGATGGAACTGAGTTTGACGAGTGAGACTGACAGTTATCACAATTTCATGATGCCACTGGAGGATAGGTGACAAAATTAAATAAAAATAAACCATGAAATAAATAATTTAAAAGGTACTGGTACATTTAATTATTTAATGGTGTATTTAATTGTGTATTTAGTGATTTAATTATGTATTTAATAATTAAATTATACATTTAATATGTTTGTATTATGTACAGTATTTATTTATTTCATTTTGTCACTTTCCGTCCTCTCAGCAGAAGGTGACAAAACTAAATAAATAAATGATGAAATAAGTAAATTATTTTGTATTTAATAATGTAATTGTGTATTTAATGATGCATTAAATATTTAAATGATACATTCCATTATTATGCTTTTTTTTTTTTTTTCATTATGTCACATTCCGTCCTCCATACCAAATGGCCATTTGATATATACTTTCCCAAACGTCATCATCCTTGTTCCTGTACTTGTGTAGGGATAATTCACACAAATGCTTCACATATTTAGCGGAAGACTTTGTTCACAACTTAAATCAACATGTCTAACTGTGCCGAGGCCACTCGGGTTTGTAGGATTACCGGTTGTAGCAGCTTCCAAAGAGGCTGCCGGTGATGCTGGTCCCAGCGAGGGCCGTGGTGCTGGCGTTGTCGCTCATGTTGTCCCGCTGACTGGAGCTGACGCCGCAGCGCTCCATGTGGCTCCCGCTGACGCTGAGACTCAAGCCCATCAAACCGCCGACGCTCGCCCCGTCCCCGAGACTCGGATTGTTGAGTCGAGTCTCCGCCACCGAGGTGGTGTCTGGGAGGAAAAGTGGACACAAGGAAAGACTTTTTGGTTTTGGAACAATTTGATTTGACAAAGGAAGTTAAAAAAGATAATGAGGTACAAAGTTAGCTACAGTACTAATGAAAGTTGGTGGCAAAAACCTAAAAACAAATGTCAGTGAAGTGAATGCATCAAAAATATGTAAGATAGAAGCTATTAAGGTTCACACCTCATGTTCTCAGAAAGGTTAAAGTCTCTGCCGTCATTTGGATCATTAATTATAGCTCTCACTGCCTTCAGAAGCCAAAACAAAACAAAAAAACAAAGCCTCTCCCACATGCAACATCTCCAGAGAAACCAAACGGAGCTCAACCTCAAACGCTTCACATCATCAAACACAGCCAAATAATCATCTGAGTGTGACGTAACCTTGAGCACTCCTGCGTGCCAGAGCACACAAACACGGACATTACGTGCGAGCGTAAACACGCTCGAAAACATCTGGTGCAACTTGCTAAATACAGTAGCTGGTGGTGTTTTCAAAACACTCAAGTTGATCATAGTACTTATGGTGGAAATCAAAAGCATGAAGAAAAATAGACAAGTTTTAATCTTCTTAATGTCACAAATCACTATGTGCGGCATTATTTTGTCTATTGCTTGTTGTACTAATCGTTTTAGTATTTTAATTTGTGTAAACGTTTGGAATAACTTTCCTGCACAGTTCCTTTGCAACAATAATTAGGATATTCTCACCTGTGGCTGCTGCACCGCTCCCTACGTTGTCATTTTCATCGTCAAACTCGATTCGCACACCTTTGCCGTTGCCAGCAGACACCCCACAACCTCCGCTCCGGCACAGAGAGATCGGGACGACGCCGTACACGTAAGCAAGCATGATGGGAACACCAATACCTACAGCATAAGAAAGGCTGAGCTCAATACATTAAACTGATTTTATTACCAAACTTTGTATTTTTATCCAAGACTAATTACGAGACAGATAAAGCTGCAAAGATCAGTTAAAAAAATGAAAGAGGAAAATTATCTTACCAACAGTGACTGCAGCGACAACAGGAGACACAATCATCGATAGCGTCACACCACCAGCTATCACCAAGTTCCTCTTGTGCTTGGAGATGTCCTTGCCTTCGTAGCGATTGTGAATCTGATGGGACAAATTGTTAAGCAGAATAAGCTGGAAATTTTGAGACAGCAAAAAGTGTTCTCTGCTGTAAAGTTGGCAAACATACAAACTTTTCATTTGTAATTTTAGATATTATTATTTCAATACTTTAGAACATAGAAACTGGGTTTCTTACATTAAAATGATGTATAATAAACCTTCCCATGGTAGCTGGACTCCATGCAGTTCTTTATTTATCATGTCTCTTATATTCAGAGACGTGGTTTTAACAAACTAGCCACACCGTTTTTAGGTTTGCCTTCTGATACCTACTGATCCTCAGATGTATAAAGAAGCACTCACCCTTCTGCCCACATACACTGGGATGCCGAAGAGCATTGCCGGGACGGCGATGCCAGCAATGAGGGCGATGCCCACAGGTGCTCCCACCAATGTGCCGAGCTGCCAAAGGATCTTCTTCTTCCTGCTCCATGGCTTCTTCCCCCAGAAAGTGCAGCCCGATGGACTGAGGGGACATGAAGACAGGAAGCCATGCTCACTACCTGATCAGGACGTTATATTTCATGACAATAACTGTAAAGTGTCATTCAAAGTACTGGTAACCTACAGCCAGGAACCCAAAGAACATACTAACAAGGTGAACAGGTAAGTTGGGAGAAGAAAAAAAAAAGACGCAAGGACAAGTTGATCATCTGAGCTGATCTCTAACCACTGGTTTCCATGACAAAAAACATGGACTATGTCTGCAAATAATCAGGTGTTTGGCACAAAAATCTAATTGGTATCCTTTAATTTTAACTTTAATAAACATGTCTAAACGCTGAACACTCAACTTCTCAAGCATACTGTAAGAAACATTTGTTACCTTTAAAAGAACAAAATGGATTTGATAAATAAAACGCTGACGTCTGGGAAACTGAAAGTAAAAGTGAGACTTTCCACCTGAGCTCGAGGTTCAAACAGTGAACTTTAAAGCTTGACTCCATCGTGTTTTCTCACCTTAGGTAGTGCAGGTCAGAGATTTCCTTCATGCAGAGCCAACAGAACTCACAGCCACAGACAGCGCAGGTCATGTGATTACAGCTTCCATCGTTCATCTTGAAGATGTACGCAGAGCAGCGAGGGCACGGTTTGATGTCGTCACCTTGGGTCGACAGATTCAAGAGATGGAATTAGCCAAAATTTATGCTGAGCATGCTTTATTTGTGGCTTTTAGGCCTGTCGCAATAACAAATTTTGCTGGGTCAGAAAATATTGAGATAAACGATAATATTGTTTGAAATTTGACAATACAGTAGTTAATAATTCCTGTCAAATTTAAAAGAAATGTTGATTTGTTTTGCATTTAGTACCTTCTTTTTACCACTGGAAGCAGTATAAGACAGGTTGAACCGAAGGATGGCTAGTGAGGGAGCGAGCAGCGTGTCTCTTTAAGAAAAATGGGAGGGAGGCCCCTTGCCGTGACATGGGCTGGCTCTCTTCGGTTCTCAAAAAGGCGGACGCTGTGGGTGGTTTGAGCTATTTAGCTTAGCATTTTTCACACAAAGCTTTTGATGAAAAAATCATTAAAAAAGTTCTCAGCTTCTTTTTGCAGAGAAAAACAACTTTTTACACAAAGACACAGGTTTCAACTGTGAATTTTGGAGCTTTGACAAGACAGGTTTTTTTCAGTAGAAAGAGAGACCCGAAGAAATGATAAAACAGATAAATGAAAATGAGGTTGATAATTTTCATTTATCATGCGATTAATTAATTGATTTATTGTTTATTGCAACAGGCCTAATCAGGACATAATAAAAACACTGTCTGGTTTGTACAATGTTCTATAAAAAATAAATATAACCTCAGATGAGCAGTAAATGATACTGTATTACATTTTAATGTAACAAAACTGCAGTCAAAAATAATTGTTTGGATAATGGTTACTGTATTTATAATTCAATCAAAATCTAAAGTACTGTAATAGGTTTAGTAGATCTAGTTTTGCTTGCTGTTATTGTGTTATTTTACCCAATTTGGCCCCAGCTTCAGCTTTTAGTCATGTTTGACTCAAAAATAGTTGTTTGTGGTTGTATCAATTATTGTAAAGTAACCAAGTCATGTGGCTACAAAACAAGCCCACATCATTAATCCTCCGCCACCGTGCATCACAGCTGATGTGAAGACTTTGTGCTCTTGTGCTGTTTTGTGTTTGCAAACCATGGTGTTGTGCTTTTGCACATAGTCAAACATCTCCACGTTGACCTCATCTGTAAAACTGACTTTGTTACAGGATTTAGATGCGACTTTAAAAACCAACACTCAGTCACGTTGCCTGTTTTATTATTTTTTTAGCTTATTTTTTATCCAAAAATTAATATTTATTCTGTCAATCCTTTCTCAACATATTTTTTTCTTTTTTTTTTTTTTAATTTTATATTACTGTCATTAGTTTTAACAACAAACCAGCAACCTATTAAACATCTGCTCCCATATTTAGTTTGGTAGGGTAGTTTTTTTTTTTTTTTTTTTACACTCTGCATCTGCATTTTGTCCCAGCTTCTTAAAAAAAATATAAATACAACAAGATTAAAAATGTTTTGGGTTTAAAAAAAATGACTACAACCTTGCTTTTTTTCTTGACAAAGCAGCTGTAGACTGTGTACTCCTGTTTAAATATGCATGTCCTTCTGTGTTAAGACCGTTTGGAAATGGACAGTTGCACGAAACAAAGCATGGCTGCGTTAGTCTGGAGCAAAGCTGTCCGAGTTCTGAAATGCCCTCTGGAAGCACACAGTTCTGCTGCTTTTAGTTTTCTAAGAGCAGCTCAGCAGCCGTCGTCGGAGCGTGCTGCATACATGCTCATGCTGCACTTGCCGTTTTTTATGTTATGTAAGAAGTTTAAAAGTTCTCAGTGGGAGCACAGCCACTTCCTCAGCTCTTTGCTTATTCCGAAGCACTGAAATGTCTGCGCCCTCAAACAGATCCTTCCTGTTTATTACAGAGTTCACTTTATTTGTCATGACTGTTGAAACTACTTTCATTACTATGCATTCTTCACTTTGTGCACCTTTGTTCTCTATGCTCATGTTCTCCTTGTCTTTAAATGCAGGAATGGATCAGCAACGTTCATGCTGGCTCCTTTTCCTGCCAGGGGAACCACATCAAAGCAAGCTCCAAGCTGGTGGCTTTCAACACCGATCAGGCTGGTACAGCAGTAAAAATCTGGTTAAACAGTCATTTTAACTTTGGGTAGTAAAAACATGTGTTTGCTGTTTATGCTTTTAGCCTCATTAGTTAATTCAGATCAGACTTTGGTAATGAGTCCGATCAATTTGTTCATATATCTTAAAATTCAAGTGGAGATTTCCCAAGACTTTGTAGTCACTCCGGTCTCAGAGTGTGAATGTGTGATTTATGAAAATCTTCAGAATATTCTGTGTGTCTGCAGGTGGAGGTTTGTTGGGCCTGACTTCAATCACACCTGGCTCAAATGACCAGTGGACAGTCACTCAGATTTCCTGCCATTCTGGTTGGTTTTCTTTACCCTTTTTTTCCAAACCTGTTTTTAGGCTGTTTGACTAGCTTTTCATGTAGCTTCCGGTGTTATTGACATTTTTAATGGGATTAATAGAAATTTTAAGTTTTACCCTAACCATTTGATGAGCAGCTTACAATGTGAAGGAATTTAGATGTTAAACATGCCCAGTAGGAAGTGCTGTTTGCTGAAATTTGCTTTAAAAAAAGCCAAAAAGTGAGTTAAAGTTCAGAACTTTACTTTGCTCTAGTCTGCAGATAATGAACGAGAACTGCAGATGGTTCCTGGCTAATAAAATTAAACCAGACAGCTGTGAGTGACCCACATCTGGTTTTTGACTTCTAAAATGTTCATTCTCTATCAGATCTGGTGACTGATATGGACTTTTCTCCTTTTGATGAGAGTCTTCTGGCAACGTGCTCCGCAGATGAAAAGGTAATTAATTAAATGTCCCATTTCTGCCTGATTTAGTCATTCCTTGTCCCATTTTCTCTCTTTTCCTGTAGTACGTTTTAGTTTTCATCCTTCTAAATTTTGTTACTTGCGTCAGACGTTTTATTGCAACATAAACCTTTTGTTTTGTTATTTAAACCTTTCAAAGACTCTTGTCTCAGCACATTGTCCTCAGCGGCAGCTGTCCAGCTTGCTGAAAGTGCTGCTGAGTGTGGACCTTCAAATCAGCAACTCGGTTTACCTCACTGACCTGAACAAACACGTTTGAAGCAGGACATATTATCCTATCTTCTTTTAGTGACTAAACTCTGAGCTTAAAATAATTTCCTCAATCTGATGTGTCAGCATAAAGAATTGCAAACCTCCGTGCACTAAGTGTTAAACCTTTTACGGCTTCAAAATCAGCTGAGTCTGCTGCATCACATACATGCCAGCGGGAAAACAATTCCACCCATGGGCAAGGTTTATTTCCTGCATAGAAGAGAAGATTTAGAGAGAAGAAGACAATGTTCATAAGAGTCTTGTTATTTGCAGGTGAAGCTGTGGCGTTTGTGTGAACCAGAGCAGGAGCAGACCGGCAGTCTGGAGCTGACCCTCCATCCAGGACAGGGCAGGGTCGAACTTGTGCACTTCCACCCCACCTCCTCTGGCTTGATGGCTGTCGGCACCACTAAGTTGCCATTGATTTGGGACACCAGTCGGCAGGATGCACCTCTGGCAGGTAACTGGGAGCAGGAGCACATGGACTCTTCTGCTCACAGTTAAAGTTGTGTCACATATCACAGAATGTTGTTGTTGCATTGCGTGTTTACATGTAACATTTCAGTCTCTGTCAGTAAATCGTCAGCTTACATTGTGCAACGTTTTGTTTCTGTGTGTTATTAAAATTATATTTGGACTGGAGTGAAGCATATTTTTCTTTTCTTTTTTTTTTTTTTGTTAAAGAACTTCTGACAGATGCTCCCTACATTTTACAGCTCTGTGGCTCTGTCTAAGTGCTGGAGCAGCAGAGGTAATGTTTTCTTGGGATCCCAGTCTCCTCTGACTGGCCTCAGGATGATTGAGTCACTGTCCTCGATCCCCCCCACACTTCCCAACCCCTTCACTGTGCACCTCCTTCAGCACCATCTCATGACAGCTGGCCTGGCTGCTGCTGCTCACTGCTAAATCAGCTGCATCCCCCCACGGCATCGTCCATCACCTTCATATTTTAGTTTTAGAAAAGAAATGATCAAGGCTTAAAGTTTGTCACCAAGAAATGGTGTGTTAGGGTTCTTCTTGTTTTTCATCTTCTTGTTTTTAAGAGCACCCTTGTTTTTTTTAATTTATTTTTTAAACTTTTTTATTTGGTGTCACAGAGAAACTGATCGCCACACAAACTATGCTATGCTCGCCTATTCAGTTGTCTGAGCATCATGCTTACAATTTCAATATGTCCAAACTGGAACTTTATTTCATTTAAATTACACATACGGTATTTTCTTTATTGTGTTTCCTGTCATAGTTCTGCTTGAATATGGCTTCATCTGTCCTCATTGTCCTGTTATAACCTTGCTGTGTTTCCATCTTGTCTGTTTTTGTTCTCTCACTCTGCGTTTACTGCGTGGGTCATCATACTTTGTGAACTTTTTCAACTGATTTCCACATTATTTTGCCCTTTCCTAACTTCAGTAATTTCAAAACAGTTTTTAAAAGTGATCATTTGTGTGTCTGCAGCGCTGGAGCAGCACAGTGATCTGCTGCAGAGTTTGAGCTGGAAACAGGATGGATCCCTGCTCGCATCCTCCTGCAAGGTGAGACCAGCTCATCTGCACCACACTGGTCAGGCGTG
This sequence comes from Hypsolebias longignatus, assembly GCA_031762435.1. Classification (NCBI taxonomy): domain Eukaryota; kingdom Metazoa; phylum Chordata; class Actinopteri; order Cyprinodontiformes; family Rivulidae; genus Hypsolebias; species Hypsolebias longignatus. Next base: position 18,564,494 of record JARVGV010000412.1, on the reverse strand, counting down.
AATGCTGCGGCTGCACTTTCTGCCCACTAGGTGTCGCTACTACTTCACTTTGACCCTCTGCTCTGCGGGGAGTATTTAATCAAAACGTCTGGAAGGTTAAGCTTGTTAAAAAAAAGGGGGTGGGGGGTGGGAATCCCTTAAAGAATAGGATTTGGAATTTGTGAGCAATCATTTCAAAAGGAAAACTTGGATAGTACTCCCATGTAAAATATTTAATTACCTGTTTGTTTTTTATGTATTCATGTTGCCAAACATGTTGTTAGGCCCTGAAGGGAAATTCCTCCTCAGCTTGGAAACATTACTCTCTTGGTAATTGGGGAATTATTAATGGAAACAGGCTCCATGTGAAGGTTTAATATTTTACAACCATTAATTTTTCTCATCTCTCTGCGACCTTTGAATTCCTCATTCCCAGCGTGCATTCCTTTACGGCCCCCCTGATCCCACATATTTTGGGTTGTGAAGCTTCTCAGGATTTGACAACCAACACCTTTTTTACTCATGCAGTGGTTATGTTTTGCACGGGGAAAACAAGACGGAGACATTTTCTTTTTATTGCTCTGTAGGGAAAATGCATCTTTATGGCAACTGGTTTTCCATCAAATTGTTCTGTTTTAGGCATCTAAATAGGAAGAAGTGGGTGAGTGAGAAGAATGGAAGCTTTAAGGGAAATTTAAAAGTAGTTTCATAGGAACTATTATTTATTATTTATTAATTTTTTTTTAATCAGCGGAAGTTAATATACCCGGTAACTATTTTGTTTATTGCGTGCTACCAAACAAAGAGGACAGACAATTATGGTTTTGCCCTTGTGAATGTGTCTGTTCCCAAAACAGCTTATGAACTTATGGACAGATTCAAATGAAACTTGCAGTAAATGTTACTGTCAGCTTGATTCAACATGGCTGCCACAGCCAAACGGCATTTAAAATACACAAAATGGCTATAACTCAGTCACTTTTACAGATTTTGTCCTAAAACGTGGTTGGTAGTTGCTGAGACCCCCCATCTGTTCTTTAGACAAGGCATGATGAGCTTACTCAAGCTGGCAACCAAATAACCTTTGACACAAAAATGTTCCACATTCACCTTCTTAATCGGCGTGATTGTTGGTTCAGTCCCCCTTGTTTGTCTGTGTCTGACCGGCAAAAAATTTTCCAGTCATCTCAGGCTTCATCCAAATTGTGACATCCTTGACAGCATAATCGTCCTAATCAGAGCTACCAACCTGCCATCAGCTGCAACGGAGCCTGAAAGAACAAGACACCTGAGAAGAAAAGTGTGTGTTCGGGCCGGGGGAGGACGGGTTGTCTGGCCTCCGTCATTTCAGCCCACTTGGTATCTGGTGTCATTTAACTAAAAAGGCCGCTTTCACTTTTTCCAGTCTAAGTTATTAAAGCAAATAGAGCCTGCCAACATGTGGGTCCAATCCCCCGGCTCCTCTGTAGGGTAAACATTGGGGCGCAGGGCTTGGCTGGGGGAAGATGAAGGGGAGACCACCTCCCACAAGAGCAGTAGTCATGACAGGCCTCATTTGGGCCTGGAACAAAGTATATTTATGACACACGTGGAGAGAAAAAAGTGGCATTCAGTTAAGAGAACCCAACTCAACAGAGAGTGAGCAGAGATGAAGTGGAGCGTTGCTTTCTGTTATGATCCAGAATGGTGCTCTCTTCAGCATCCAGGTGTTACTGCATCTGAGGCGCTCTTTGTACAACCCCAGTTCTTACACAGTTGGCACATAGTGTAAAATATAAATAAACAGAATGCAATGATTAGCAAATTTCATAAACCAATATTTCATTTAAAGTGATTTTTTTTTTCTGTGTGTCTTTGGGTTTGGGTCTTCTTGTTTGGTTCAGCTGTGGCTGAGTGGTTGGAGTCCTCCAGCGGGAAAGTTGGGAGTTCAATTTCACCAGCAGTGACATGTTGAAGTGTCCCTGGGCAAAACACTGAGCCCCCTCATTGCCTCCAATGTGTGTCCCATCAGTGTATGAATGTGATTTAAAGCACTTTTGTATAGATTAGGGGTCTGCAACCTTCACGATCAAAAGAGCCATTTATGCCCCTTTGTTCACTAAATTAAGTGTCTGGAGCCACAACAATCTAGTACAACCCTGATCATCTACTGGTGGCCCATGGACCAATTGAAGGGGGCTTTTCTGGCCAGTAGAGGTAATTTTTTAAAACTAAAACTATCAAATGGTTTTTAACATTTGATAGTTCTACATTTTAAGACAAAAAAAAACAGATTGTTGTAAAGAAAAAAAAGTATTCTGCTTTTAAGAGATGAAGCATAAAGTGAGTATGTTTTACACTTTGTATTGTTCTACTATTCACATATTTGCACAAAAAAATGGCAGGAAGACTGTTAAATGACCTTTTTTTATTTTAGTAAAACAACCAACCAAATTCAATTTTATGTTAGTTTTGCTCAAAGCTTGAAAGAGCCACTGTAGATGGACCAAAGAAGCACTTGTGGCTCCAGAGCCGCAGGTTGCAGATCCCTGGTAGAGATCTAGTAGAGTGCTGTATGAATGAGTGAATGAGGACATAGGTTGTAGTGTATCTTGATAAGATAGGAAGACGCTATATAAGTAAAGTCCATTTGTCATTTAGGGGGTCACTGCTGCAAGCAAACTCGCCTGAAGACTTGACAATTTATTTATTTATTTATTTATTTATTTTCTGGATTCTATTCCTGGTGCAACTACAGAACATGAGCTACTGCAGCCCACATGTGTGGAGCAGAGAGCCATCTAAGGTGCAAAATGATGCAAATACAAAATAGAAAGGTTAATTTGTATTTTATGGCATTAACATATCTCAAAAAGTTGGGATGGGGGCAACAAACAGCTGTAAACGTAAGTGGCACCAATAGATAACAGCTGGAAGAGAATTTTGCAACTAGTTAGGTTAGTTGGCAGGAAAAGGACAGGTATCAAAGACTCAGAAGTAAAGATGGGCAGAGGTTCACCAGTCTGTGGAAAAACTGTCTAAAATAGTGATTCAACATAAAACTGGGAAGACTTTGAATTTGTCATCATCTGCTGTTACATCAAAACACAACGTTAAATGATTTCAAGACTCTGGAGAAATCTCTGAGCTCAAAGGACAAAGTCATGGTCAGTATTGATCTTTGTGTCCTCTGTGATGTAGTTTATTAATTTAACAGCTCATATGTTTAACTGTGAATTAAATACAGTATGTGTTTGAGACATCCATGTCATTGCAGTCTGTTGTTATTTACATTTTACACAACATTTCAACTTCTTCAGAGTGTTGTTTGTCTTTTGAAAGTAATGGAGGGCCATCATCCAGTAGTTTCCTGTGTGACACATCCTTGATGAAGATGCTGCAGTCTCACGCTGCCCCTTCGCGTCAGGCTTTGACATTAGTAACCATGGGTGACTGGGAACAGCAGCCCTGGCAGCGCTGTGTGTTTGATGAGCGCAGCGAGTGAACATTCCCAGCGTCTGTGTGTGTTTGCGTACATCATGTGAAAGTTTCGCGCAGCAGACGTGCGGTGAAAACTCATTAACAGCAGCTTGAGAACGAGGCTCCGCCTCTTTGATTAAACAGCTGCTGCCTAAAGCACACACACAAACACACACACGCACACATCCGTACGCGTTACCCAGGGCCTCCCATCTGTGCGTTTATGAGTTTAGGTGTTGTGTGTTTCTTATATGTGTTATTTTTATCGGTTAAAGAGACTATTTGTCTGGTTGAGTTTGTGCATATTTGCGGTTGCTTGGCGGACACATCTGTACCTGAATAGCCCCTCATTTGTGTGTTTGCACAGCCAGATAGTTTCCTTCTTCTTGTGTTGTTTGCACTGTCATCCTAGCAAGTTGATTCAAAGGCATCTGAGCTACTTTTTGATTCTGGGAGACATGTCAGTTCTTTGTGAAAGTTGCTCAGATAAAATGAACACGTCTTCAAGAATCAAAAAAGAAGATTATTAGGTCATGATAAACAATTTACAACATTTGGATGATACGCAGCAGCTTTAATAAAGAGCATCGGTGTTTCTGTATTTGTCTTTAGTTATTGTGTGAATACTTATGAAGCATTCACTCAATTGTGGTCCATTTTTCTTCCGTATGCTTTTTTTGTGCTATTTCAACAAATGATGTACCAAAACTTTCAGCTCGTTCAGGAGAATTGTGCTCTTGATATTGGTGCAACTTTAGCTTTTTGAAACATTTAACCTTTTTTGCCATTTTTTTCTCATATAAAATGAATAGATGTAATTTAACATCCTTCAGATCTTTAGATGCGTTTACAACCTTTTACTGCTCTTTTCACATTTTGTTGTGATTCTGCTTCTTTCAGCTTCTTTATGCAAATTTACACTTACCATATTTATCCAGCTGCTTTCAGTGAATTTCAGCTGTTCTTTCAGCTGGTTTTTGCTCCTTTCAGGATGTTTTTGCTAACTACATTTTTGTGCCTTTTCTAACTTCTTTCTGCTAATTTCAGCTTATTTCTGCAAGTTTCTACTATTTCTGCTAAATAATTTCACATTTTTTGTGCTTGTTTCAACTTTTCCAGTCTAATTCACCTAATGTGTGCTCTCTCCACTTCCTTTTGGTAATTTAAGCTTCTTTCTGCCTTTTTTTAGCTACTTTTCAGCTGTTTGTTGCGCTAATTTCAAACTTTTTCAGATAATTTCAACTTTTTGTGCTCATTTCTGCTTTTTTCAGTCTACACAAGCAAACATGTTCTTTCTTCTGCTAATTTGAGTTTGTTCTAGCTTTTTAACTAGCTTTCTTGTGGCATTTTTAGCCAATTTCTCCTATTTTCAGCCAAATTAACTTATTTCTGCTAATTTCAGTTTATGTTTCTTTCAGGTTATTTATGCTAGTTTCAGCGTTTTCTGCCATTTCAACTAGTATTTAGCCGTTTTATGTTAAATTTAGATTTTCCAGCTAATTAAACTTTTTTTTTTTTTTTTTTTTTTTTTTTTTTTTTAGCTCATTAAAACTTTTTCGACTTCCTTCTGGTAGTTTAAGCTTCTTGCTGCCTTTCCAGCTACTTTTCAACTACCAGTATATTTGGATAATTTCAGTTTTTTTTTTTTTTCCAATTTCCTAACTTTTGTGCTAATTTCTGCTTATTTAAACCTTATTCAGCAATATGTGTTCTCTGCTTTCTTCTGCTAACTTAGACTTGTTTTTATTTCAGCTACATATCAGCATGTTTTTTTTTTAAGATAATTTCATCTGTTTTTCAGAAAGTTCTGCAAAAGTATTCACACTGCATTTTTGCAGGAAATGCAATTTCTCTGGTTTATGTTGTGTTCTCTTTAAGATGATGAGTAAGTAGCTGATTAAATTAAAGCCACAGTTTGGATCTTTTGAAGCAGGCTTCTGTGAAAAGGTTATAAACAGATAATATCTGACTTGTTGTAGCTGGCTCTTTGAATGGCCTCGGTTTGGAGAATAAAATTTGGATATTAGATGAGACAGATTTGAGAAGTTAACAACTAATCTGAGCAGAAGTCAGTGTTAAAGGGGATTGCTGCTGCCTTAACTCCAATTTAAAGCACTTTTATAAACCTTTACATTGCCATGGATTTTACATTAAATGTTTGTTATTGTGATTTATGTGGTTTATTTCGAGTGCAATAGCAGCAGCAGTTAGCTGTGTCACTTGCCTGGATCACTTTCAGCAGGGATATCATAATTTTTCTGCTGTATTAAGTGTTTAATGTTAAACTGGCATTGTAAAGGTATATGAAATAGTCTTTGCATATATTATGATGACATTTTCAAGATTTGATTTTAGGATTGCAATAATCCACTTTGGGTTTGGTCTCACATAGACTACCAGTGATCTCACCACTTCAGAGATAAACATTTTTTCTTCTAACTGAGCTTGATCAAAATGCTCTCCCCAACAGGTAAGATAATTACTGTTCATAACCTTTTTACAAAACCTTCCTTCAAGAAACTGAACTATCCTTTCAAGTAGCTTTGTACTTTTAGAGGTTAGGTGGTTTAATTTGATTATTATTTCTGATGCATTTGTTTTTTTCACTAAAATGAAACAAAACTGACACAACAGTTTTGTCAACTTGATTTATATGTAAAAAGAATAGTTTGTATTTAGGATAATTGTCCGCACAGTTTATACTTTTAGGGAATTTTTAAGGATTGTATAAAATATTTGTCAAAATAATAAAATGCAAAGACTTTTGTATGACAATTTATCCATATTAAAAATTGTTTTCTGTTTTTTCAATTGGATGTCTTCCAAAGCAGAACAAAACCAAATGAGTAGTCTGTACACTTTATGGTTTCAGAAATTTTTTTTAAACAGGTGGGCTCTTGCCTAAAGGTCACAAGGAGGAGATGTGTTTGCTTCTCTGTGGCCTTGATTTAGTCACAAAGGTCCTGAAGATGTAGCTGTGGGGCATCGTATTCGTGGGTGGGCCTCTCAAAGTCAAGATGGAAAGCCAAATAGAAGAGCACTTCATTTTTGAACTCATGTTTGCTATTCGTATCAAAAACCACAAATAGATGTCTTTAGTGATTGTTTAGAGGATCAGAATGAAGATCAGCTCAGATCAGCAGGCTGCTTCTGTCATGTCAGACATGTGAGGGTTGAAAAAATACTCCCTACAAATAAATGTCACGATTTTTATTATTTTACAGAGTCAGATTCAGTCTTCTGATTTTTTTTCTGGCATGTTCATATTAAATCTGTTTATGGTTTAGACTTCTTCTTTTTCTTCTTCTTCTTTCGGCTGTTCCCTCTTCAGGGGTCACCACAGCGAGTCATCCTCCGCCACCTCACTCTGTCCTCTGCATCCTCTGTCCTCACTCCAACTACCTCCATGTCCTCTCTAACT
>JARVGV010000412.1:18513902-18526564 GCA_031762435.1 Hypsolebias longignatus | reverse complement strand
GTCGCTTCGCCCTATAAGTCGCAGGGCATGAAAATCAGTAAAAAAAACTGCGACTTATACGCCGGAAAATACGGTATAATGTAAAACAACAACTGTTATAACTTGTGACATAAAGTTGAGAAATTGCTATTTTTGGTTGGATTGTTTTAAAATTTGGTACATGTTTTTTGTTTGCTTACTGTCAGATTTGTCAATTTATTTTTATTTGGTTAACTATTCCATTATTTATGTTTATAGTTGGTGTTTAAGCTCAGTTTTTGGCACCACCTATGGTGGAGTGTAATACAGCTGATTCTGGATGAGAAACAAGGAACATCTTGGTCTGGTCAACTGTCCAGGGTTGACACAGATAAACTATGCACACATCTGTCAGCTATTCAATATATAACCAAATTAACAAACAAAGGTTCTTGCTGTGGGAAGAACTCTGTTACAGTGCTTCAGGACAACCTTACAAAGCTGTTAGCACTGCTGTGGTCTTGATTTTGTTCCCTTAAAGTATGGCGCTCATTAAATAGTTTTGATGATACCCCAGGAAACGCTATCATCCCATTAATAAACTGCGCTGCCTCTCAGCAGTGGAACAGCATGACTGAATATGGCTAAAAGTGATGATGCTGAATAAATCGTGTTTACGTGTGTGTGTGTTTAAATACTCAAACTGCCAGCCAGGAATATGATTCAGCTCCTAAAAGCAGCGTTGCCGTTTCACAGCCGTTAAGCAATTGAAAATAGTTTGAGCTCAACTTGTTCCTAGTTTGGTCCTAATGCCAGAAAATTCTCCTGACCCTGGAAGGAAATCAGCCAGTGGTGCTGGTGATGAACTGCTCAGTGGCAATGAATTCCTTTTCTGTTTACACCATACAGCTGCAGCCAGCTAACCCTCCTGCATGGACTTAATAAGGCATACAGAGCTTGGTTACCTGAATCACACATACTAGTAGACTGCTGGATAACAAATGGTCTGCCGTCATGACGCGGGTGTTTACTCAATCCAGGACTTATTATCAACTGTGTCAGTGCTTTGGTCGGTGGATTTTTTTTTGTAAATCCTCCTAATGGAAAAAGTCTTTTGAAAGCACACCAGGAGCAAGAAAACATCTGTTTAACATACAGACGGTATCAGTTAAACTCCACTTCAGACAAAGACGTATCATCCCTGAGTGAGGTGCAGGAGTGGAAGTGCACATTTGGTGTTGGTAGATAAATATGTTGTAATACCAAGTTCCTTCAAGGCAGAGCATAATAAAGTTAATTACTACCAGTATGCTTTATTTATATTTATATTTATATTTATATAGTTTAAATATTTCAGTGACTGGATCGGTTTCAGCACAGGAGTCTTGGCTTAAATTCTACGAAAGGTGGAAAACTCAAACACTCTGCTGCTTTGTCATGCAGACTCCACATAAATGTACAATCAGTTTCAGGATCAGATTATTATGAAAAGTTTACCTTTCATAATAAAACACACATGATTGTTCAGGTTTAGTGCATTCTCACCAGTAAAAATACGTTTATATGAGGAATAATGCCTTGATAGGGGTGCAAGAGGCATTTACAGTACTTGCTGAGGATACTTTAGTTTATTTGCAAAAGACATTATTCTGACATTTAACAACAAAAAAGTTGTCAGGATAAAGTATGTTTAAAGTCTACTTGAATTTTTTAAAACTTCTACAGTCTCACATACATCTCCTTCCTGGACTGTTTGGATAATGTCATGGTTCTGCTGCTTGTTTGAAAGTTGATTACATCGGCTGTTTGCAGTAACTTCATAAAGTCTTTTTTAAAACTTCTGTGAGAACCTGCTGAGAACTACAAAACCAGACCCAAATGATGGCTGCTTTGAAACATCTGGATCAACCCTGTTGTCTTCATTGCACTGCGAGGCTCAAAATAAACTGGAAACAGTTAATTTAATATGTGTTGGCTCTAGATTAAAAAAATAAAATAAAATAAAAAATTAAAATTAAACTCAGTACTATTACTAATCTAAACTGGATTCATGTTTTTAAAGAAATATAACTATATTTAGTCTAATTCTATATTATTTTTTCATATAATAATATTTTTTCTTCTTTCTGCTACCTTTCATTTTTTATATATTTTGTATGTTATCGTTTATGGGATTGTTTTGTATTGTATTTTAAAAATGAACAAATTTTATAAATTTCATAAATATATATACCTTGATTAATTGCTATCTGTTTACCACAAATCACTTAAGGATGATTAATTTGTAACTGTGTCCAGACTGAGCAGGCTTTGTGAGAACATGCGTTTTTTTGTGCTTAGTTGCTCATCTTCGAAATCTAAAGAGATTTTTATTTATTTTTTTGTCTGCACATACTTACTTACAAAGATAACATACTATTATAGCACCCTGTGGAGAAGGGAGTGAACTTGTAAAATTCCTTCTCACTAAAATAAATAAAACATGCAGTAGTTCAGCGGGCTAAAACAAGAACCTCTTTCCTCCTTTACGGTACTTCCATCAAAAACTGCTGTTCCTGGATCAAACTAGCACTAAGTGTCTCATTCGTTGTACTCCTGGATGAAAATAAGTAGCACCTGGGGAGGATTTGGGAGCAATGAAGCGCTCGTTTAATACAAAATTGAGAAAACCACATCCTCTGTTTCTCCCTATTTAGCATTTGGTTCTCCATCCCCCGGACTGGAGAGTGGAAACATCAGAAGACAAATGAGAAGATTTTTGGTTTGAGTTATTAATAACAGGACCTGCTTGTTGCTTCCTCCAAACACAGATGTGGAAATCTCCTGTCAAACTGAATTTAATCGCTCACTGGGCATGAATTGTCAGCCTTTGACTTGATTTGCAGATTTAGCATAGTTCCCATGAAAGTCATAGCATCAGGTCCCAGTTTCTGTAAAACCTTCCAGTATATTCATTGGTGCAATATGGCCGCTTGAAAGCTCCCTATTTGTTTTCAGAATTTGTCTTCTGTGGCCAGTTAATGGTTACACAACATCAGTCTGCACACTGTGGAGATAAACTTACAAAACAAGCTTTTGTCTACTTGCCCTCCACAAGTTAACGACTGCTTTTTCAAGTTACTGTGGTTATAAAAAAGACAACACTAATTTTGAGAGACAAAGTGGGATTATGGGCTAACGGCTCATGTTCCAGGGAAATTTCATCGCTATCCCAAAGCCTAATGGGAAAGCTTAGTGCAGCTCTGGCACACCAGATAGTTTAAGACCGAGGCCCTGGGATGTGACAGTTTTAGTTGTCCTTAAAGATAAGCAGAAAGAGAAATATTTTTCAATCCTTGGCAACTACAGAACAATTACTTGTCTGCAAGAAAGTCTTGTTCATCTTGCTCCTTCTGTTTTGTTTGTAATTACAGTACACATTTGTGTTTGGATAGAAAAGCACAATGCATACAAAATCATGCACAAATGCATGACCTTTTGCACTTGAGTTTGTTGTTTCTCCAAGCATTCCTTTCATTTCAACACTCCCACTTGTTTTTAGTGACTACCTATGACAACTTGCGCCATTTGTGATTGAAGACCACCTATTAAACCCAACATGGCGGTACTGTTTTGACACATTTGCCATGGCAACAAAATAAAAAAATTAAAAAGACAGCACTGCCACAGTATGATAAACCAAGATACATTTGAAGAAGTCACCCTTTCTGCTACAATAACAGGCACTCCATTCATTTGACAAGTCCTGTTCTGTTTAGCCACAGGGATGAGACACATCTGGGAATTTTACTCTTTCCTCTATCTCCATCTTTTTCCTCATCCCTACAAATCGTTCACTCATCACTCTCCTCATTAGTTGAACTAGATAAGTTTTATTAGGTCAACTAGATTATGTACCAGCTAAAGACGTTTTCCTGAAATAACTAGTGTTTTATATTGTGGTCTGTGGCACAGCAATGCTGAGCCATTTTTCAAACATATATATTTGTCCCACAGAGCGCCAAGAGCCTTCAGAATAACAAGGATTCTCGTATCCTGTGGACCAAAGAAGACCAGTTACTGACAAGTGGCTTTGATATGGTGAGAACCTTTAAAAACAACTTGTTGGGTTTTAATTGACCTTCAATAGCAATTCAATACATCTCAACATTTATTTACACAGACAAATCACATTGAGCCTCGAAGACTCTTTTACAAGTGAGACCTGTTTGGACAGACAATAAAAGTGGTGAAAGTCACAACATAGGGTTTTGGGGCAAAATAATTACTAATAGGTTCTCAATCTTTGGCCGTAGGTAGATGGCCTGAAAATGAAAATAAATAAATAAATAAATAAATAAAAAAAATAACTTGCACACAAGCACATAGAGACACCAACATTCCACAGGGGAGAGGGGGGTGCAAGGGTGGTGAACATGTCAAGGACACTCATAGAGGCACTGTAAGAGTTCTGATGAGAGTGGTATAATTGCTCAGCTCCCTCTGGAGAGATCCAAAAACAATCTCAGGGTGTGCCGAGGTTGGCCAAGGACAGCATCAGATAGAATCCAAAGAGTCCTGAAATGATGTCAGAATGTTTATTCAGCTGGGCCCCTCTGATTGGTCCAAAGACTTCCTCGGGGAAGAAGAGAGGGGGCAGAGCATCAGGTTTACAGAGCCTCCAGGTGGATTAAGATGGAGCCAAACTCAGATAAACACGTTTGTTTTGGGGACAGGCAGAACTTTACTGATTATGTCTACCTTGAGTCTGTGTCGGTTCCTTTTGGTTCCGAAACGTCCAAATTAATTGGATACACCACTGGCCCATGCCTGAGAGCATTCCCTGAGGTCTGAGCCATCCTGCCGGTGAAACCTAGGGGCCGCAAGTAGTCTGCGATTCTCACTAATCACATCCAGTCTGCAGCTTAGTTCGCAAAGCAATTGAGTCTGGGTGCACGAGGCAGGAACCAAGTTGTTGACTCGCCTAAAGCCTGTCTTCTCATCGAAAAAATGTTATCAATTGTGTTGAGGGACAAACTGACCAAATCCATTGCAGTATTACGATTCAGAAGATATGTAGAAGAGAGGCTCTAAAGCAGTTCCACAGACAGGACAGAGCAAAGCAGAGCAGGAGAGGAGGGGAAAAGGCGTCCGCCCTTTATAAGAGCAAGTGTTGAATTGAAGCAAATCTTGGCAATATAATAATAAAATGTCTTGTCTGGTTTTCAAACTGCTTTCCTTAATTTATTTTCACTACAAAACTTACTTTGCTGTGGTGGACTGAATACTTGAAGATTATGACTCTTCATTATTAAATTTTTCACTGACCGATGTAGTTTAAAAATGTACTATTATTTTCTCACAAATTTTCAATTCTCCATCTTTACTTTTCCAAAGCTGCTGTTTTGGATATCCCCTCATCGGCCACTTTATTATGTTCACCTGTTAACATATAAAGCTAATCAGCCAATCACATGGCAGTAGCTCAATACATTTAGATATCTAGACGTAGCAAAGATGACTTGCTGACGTTCAAACATACAACCCTAGAGATGTGCGTGAAAATCCCAGAAGGTGAGTTTCTGAAATAAATTAGATCATTCCGTCTGGTACCAACAACCATGGCATGTTCAATGCCATGAAAATCCCCTTTCTTCCCCAATCTGATGCTCAGTTTGAACTTCAGCAAGTCCTCTATCTTCACCATGTCTGTATACCTAATGCACTGAGTTGCTCCCCTGTGCTTGGCTGATTAGCTATTTGCGTTAACAAGCATTTGAACAGATTAACGTAATAAATGGGTGATTACTCAGTGTCTTGTTTTTGTGAATGTACAGATGCGTAGTCGTGAGGTGAGACTTTGGGACAGCAGGAAGCTGAGCTCTTCAATCAGCTCAGCGTCTCTTGGTACTTCCAGTGGGTAAGTCCTGCTTTGGTTCGTGTGCAGTTTAATCCCTGACCTTTTCTGCACTTTGTCCATGTATAGAGTTCTTGTATGACTGCACAAAGTGTATGTCTGTGTAATTTTACATTTCAAACATACAGGATATGTGTGTTATGTGTGGCAGGCATTCACACATTATGATTGAATCGTTATGTGGACCTCCCAGTTTTCTGTCTTTCTACATCCATGCTATTTCCTGGGTCAGATGCACACAAGCACATAGCCTTTTAACTTCTGTCTCTTCAGAAAAGAGGCTGCATGAATGTGCGTCCTTCTGTCCATAACTTCTGCAGAGAGTCAGGAAATGGCAGCAGACACTCTAACACTTCTCCCCATAGCTGGACGCTTGTCATTTCTCCAGTTGCTCAGTTTATTTTTCCTAACACGGCTGATGACTGGAGCGCAGGAGCATGGCGAGCTTCCAGAGAGGGGAGGAATGGACGAGTGGAGTGGAGACTAGAAGGGGTGGGGGAGAGGAATCTTTTGTTCAGGTCCAGTTCATGCATTTTAGTGTCTTTATGAACAGGCTAGTAGGCCAAGTTTTTTTTTTTTCCAAATTTGTGCTGATCAGATTCTTCAGTATCATGCTGAGTGTCGTGGTGGGTTAAGTGTATTTATTGTGACTTTTTACTGTGAAAAAAAAAAAAAACAGTACAGAAGCTTCTCAGAGCACTCTTGTACTTAAATGTCTTGCATCTCTAAAATAGCTCTACACAACAGACTCCAGTTCTTTGGTATTTTAAGCTGTGTGCTTATAAATTTCTGGATCAAAAAGTGCAAAGTTGTAGGTTGTAAATTCATCCAATTATTTTAGAATTGTTGTTTTAGCCTAAAACTGCTAAATAACAACAGTATCCGAGAACTGTTGTTTTTCTTCAATTTATGAGATTTTAAAGAGTCGACTAAGCAACCGTCAGCGCCTGCTTTCATTTTCTCAAATTGACAGAGGCAAACAGTTGCTTTTCAGTCAGGTTTTTTTGCAATCATCACATTTTTGGTGCTTTTTATGGAAATCAGGGCTATATAATGCTGCACATTCCACTGGGACTTCTTATTTGAAAAATTGTTCTTGGTAAGATTCATACCATATGTCTGAAAAAAATAATTTTGGTTGTTCAATAAAGCCACAGAGGAAAGTGTTGATTGTCTTAATTTTACTGGAGAGTTTGCTTGTAGTGTCACTGCTTGGAGGCAAAGTAAAGTTGACGTTTACTGAGTGTGTATCTGCCCATTTCTGTTTGAGTGACAATGGTACAACAATAATCTGAGATGTTCTGATCATCTGAAGACAAGTTGAGTCTCAATTTATACCACCTTGTTACTCACTCACTGTATGGCATCCTGAGATTTTCCTTTTTTAATGAAGATCATTTATTAAATTATAGATTGCATGAAGTGGTTCTTAATTTAAAAGATGTCCTGTGTATTTTTTTTTACTCATTTATTTAAAACAAAGATTTTCCAGTGGATGTAATTACATGGGTGTGTGCACTCCCATCTGCTGTGCATCGGTTGTCCTGTTTTAAATCACTGCAGCCCATCACGTCATCATGTCCTGGTTGTGTCAGAGAGTTATCACTCACAAGACCACATCAGCAGATGCATGCACAACAGCACTGATGCAAATGAAGCAAGCAACCAGTTGACAGATGAGAAGTTGCCCTTTGTTGCTATTCTCTATTTGTATTATGATGTGTCTGTAATAAAGTTTTTTTTTTATCTGCACATTGTGGAGAGGCTGTTCCTTTCCTAATGTTGTTAGATTTATTTTTACCACCTTTTTTTTCTTCTTTTTTTTTTCTTTTTCTTTTTTTTATCTTTGGTTTAATATTCTGATAAATGTATCCCCAGATCTGAAGCCAAGTTGTGGTTACAGAAAAAAAAAAGTACTACCTATATTCACTCATCTCTACTAAACTCTGAACCTCTTGTGAAGAATCTGATAACAGAAATCGGCAGCCGTTCATCTTGGTAATTGGTAGGGTCACAATGAAGCTTTATCTTCCATTGCCAAAAGGTGAATACAATTTTTGCCCATGTTTGGTGGCGGGCGATATGCATTCCTTGATTGAAAGCCAGTTTTTAGTTATAAAAGCTTTTTAAAATAACTGAAGATTAAAATATCATGTTGGCTCTACATTCTCTCTTTTGAGTCACACGGTGTGCTATATTTAGTCCATTTCCACCATCATTGTTGCTCTCAACTTAAAAGACAAAGGGGAAGGTCAAAGAGGAGTTATATGGATGCATTTAGAGAGGATATGGAGATTGGAGTGAGGAGATGCAGAGAACAGAGTGAGATGGAGGAGGATGACTCGCTGCGGCGACCCCTGAAGAGGGAACAACCGTAAGAAGATGAGGCTGTCCCCAACTTCCCTTTGGACATGTTTCAGTTCCTTGTTTCTGGTGTATATTCACAGTGGGTTTTCTGTGGGTATTGTAGTTTTTAGTTCGGCCTCACATCTCGTTTATGGCCAAGCAGCCATGGAAAAGACAGACTGCAAACGGAAAGAGAGACCATGCATGCCTTTTTCTTGCCCGTTCTGTATCCTTCCAAAAAAATTCACCAATGTCATTTTACATAAATCAGGAAGCCATTTCCTCCCTGTCATTTTTAGGCCTTGAGGTGCATTTAAAGATGGATCTTTTTTTTTTTTTTTTTTTTTTTTTTTTTTTTTTTTTTTTTTTTTTTTTGCCTGTTTATAATTAAATGGGCTGTGGTAAACATGTGTAATTGGAGCAGCGAGCTGGCTTGTATCAGACTAGCAGCACTTGTCCACAACATTCAGTAGGATTGTTTTCTTTGGAGTGTCACAACACAAAGAGGCCTGGTATCACGAGCCAGTAAGACGGGGCTGTGGGTGGAATATAATGTGGAGGGATAATAATGGAGGGGAAATGTTGACTTTTGGGGTTTAACCAGAGACCAAGTAAGTGAGGGATGGAGGGTGGACGATTCTAAGAGGGGCGTTTTGAACGATGGAGAGGTTAGCATTACTGCAGGCCCTTTTTCCATACAAGTTGCAGGTCTGCTCGTTCGAGAAGAGAGTGGAACTTTGGGTTTCTCTCATACTCTCCCCTCTATAAACCAGAATTATAATAATGAGTTTAATTAGGCCTCTAAGCCTGTTGCAACCAGTAAACTTTACAACTGGGCATGATTGCAAACAGCTTGCTGTGTAAATGCCTAAAATGTCACAATGGCTATCCATGCAGCATTGTGTTTTAGCAGCAAAACTCATTCACAGTTCTAACTCTGGAGGATGTGTGCCTGTATACTGCTTGCAATTATAACTTAAAGCTGGCAATCAGGTCTCCACGGGTCACGTGGTTAAAATTCAGCATGACAAAACGGTAACCTCAAAATGGAAATTTCTGGTTTTGACCCTTTCAGTTGTCACCAGCCACTAATGCTCCTCTGTTAAGTGCCTACACAAGTAAAAGCTGGTACCCATAAACACACACATGCATCTTCTCTAGCTCATCATCATAACAAACCTTGACTTGTCTTTTTGCTAGTGAGAGGCTGATTAAAACAGATCACTGTGACCTGACAAGTTTCCAGCCTGTTGATTGGAGAGGACAGAAGATGGTCCCAGGAGAGGCGGCCTCTCTGTTTGCTCAACCCAATCACAGGTTACACAAAGAACGTGCCCTCTGAGGCAAACACCGCTGACAGACCGAGCTGTTGGACGATGGAGAGAAGCTTTAAGGGAGAGCCCCCAGGTGCGATGTTCAATCTTGCTCTCCTCATTGACTTACCTCAATCTTTTTTTTTTTGTTTTTGTACTTTGGGCCGTGCCTGAGAGTAAGATCCAGTTAGTGGGTGTAATTGAGCCAAGCTCTCTTTAATCAGATGAATCGAGAAAAGACCCAGACTTTTACACAACAGTCTCTCTCTTTCTCCCACCCTGGCCCAGTTTCTTTAAAATCAGTCCCAGATGAAGGCTTTCCTGTGGGGATTAGGTGCAGCTGCAGCACTGCTAACCATACCAGAAACCCCCCGCCCCCCACAAAAAAGAGAAAAGCACCCACTCAGGATTTGAAATATAGTCGAGCTTGTTTTTTTAATCTGACTTTCCAAGGAAAAAATAAAGCTTTGTTGTCGGGGTGAATGCTTACAGTGTCGGAGCAGGAGAAACTCCAAATCTCAGGTGATCCTCAGGGGTCAAGTCGATAGTTCAACCCTGCACCCCCTCTCCATGACAACCGTGGGGGATGGGGTTTGGCAAAGATTTGACCGCACACGCTCCGTCAGCGAACCTGAACTCAGTGTTCTGACTGTTGAAACGTGGTGTCTGGAATCTGTTAGTCATTTGGGGTTTGATTCAGTGTAGAGGGACTTTGACCAGGAAAGGAGGATGAAAAGGGGTGGGAGGCAGCTTGAATTCCCCTCGTATATTTTTGAGATGGAGATAACGTCTCCCTGTGAGCTTTGATTGGGTTTTTACAAAATATATGTTGATTCCACACATTTAGTGCTTAAAGAAGACTAAATATTTTCTAGTTTTATCATTTGAAGATTACATAAAGTCCTCAATTTACACCCTCTGTCAGTTTGTATTATCATTTTTATATTATCTTGTCTGTTTCTCACTTTTCTTTTGTCCCGACATAGATGAAATGAAAGCAGTGAGCTTGTTTTTTTTTAAGGTGCTGGGGTCTGCAATTCAAATTGTGTTTTTCTTTTCTTTTTTCTCAAAGAAAAACTTAGTGGAACTGTGCTGAACTGTTAAAAAGCACATGGCCGCAAGTGGAGCGTTTGGCAGCGGATCTTTAATATAATTCACAGAGGGTTTTGATTTTATCCCGCAGGTATGTGCTCAGCACTCCAGGGATCAGAAGAACCCTTTTTGTGTGAACTCACCACTGACAGAAAAATATAAAGTCCTTCCCCCTCTCGTCTTTCACCCACCTTTCATTTTCTTTACTTTTTTCTCATGTTTGGATTATAACTTTATACAGAGAAAGCAGAGGATTGTTGACCAAAGATGGTTGATTTGCAATATGTGGCAGCTAAGGACATCTTAATGACTCAAAACAAGATTTTTCATTTTTATTTTTATTTATTTTTTTATTTTTTTTGGAAACCTCACCGTTGGTTCTATGTTTCAGTTTGAGTCGGAGGCAGGCTTCACTTTCCATCATTAACAAAGACAGCAGAAGAATTACACTTGCAGCTGTGGATGATGTCTTTTCTCCAACATCTGGAAAAATTTCTTCTTTTTTTTTTTCACATTATCAAAAAAGTGTTTGCTGTTCCTTTTGGGATCTTTGCCCAAGTGAAGGCCTTCACTTTACTTAGTGATCGCAGGTTTATTCAGCACTTGCCTCGGAGTGTTCAGTGGAGAAATACATTTCATTTCCAAAAGTGCTGTATTTGCTCACCTGCCTTGACTCACATATGACCTTAAGTGACATCCCATTCCTAATCCATAGGGTTCAATATGTTGGTCCACCTTTTGCAGCTAGAACAGCTTCAACTCTTCTGGGAAGGCTGTCCACAAGGTTTAGGAGTGTGTTTATGGAGATTTTTGACCATTCTTCCAGAAGCATATTTGTGAGGTCACATACTGATGTTGGATGAGAAAGCCTGGCTCTCAGTCTCTGCTCTAATTCATTCCAAAGATATTCTATCAGGTTGAGGTCAGGACTCTGTGCAGGCCAGTCAAGTTCATCCACACCAGACTCTGCCATCCATGTCTTTATGGAGCTTGCTTTGTGCACTGGTGCAGTCATGTTGGAAGAGGAAGGGGCCAGCTCCAAACTGCTCTCACAAAGTTGGGAGCATGGAATTGTCCAAAATGTCTTGGTATGCTGAAGCAGTCAGAGTTAATTTCACTGGAACTAAGGGGCCAAGCCCAGCTCCTGAAAAACAACCCCACACCATAATACCCCTCCACCAAACTTTATACTTGGCACAGTGCAGTCAGACAATACCGTTCTCCTGTCGCCAAACCCAGATGGACAGGCTGCATTTCCACAACACCGCTCAGTGGTGAACCTGTGTATCATTTTAACCAATGTCTATGATTTTACAGGAAATACGAGTGGCAGTAGCAGCAACATGTGGATCGGCAAATCAATTACCTTTTTTAATTTAGAGATACATTACATTTTGGGAAACAATACATTTTGCGTAAAACTGGGTTGCTTGTAGAAGATCTGGTCAATTTGTTGTCTAAATGACTTTGTTATATTCAATTTTATTTTCTCAAAACAAAAGAGTAATTTCCCCCATATATATAAGCCTTCATCAACACATAACACAAACAAAACAAACAAACAAACAAACAAAAAAAAACCTTGTCTTTAGCCTTTTCCATTACCATAATTTAAAATAAGTAGGTTTCTGACTGGTCCCTCTTCAGGAGTTGCCACAGCGAGTGAACTGTCATGAAAGACTTGGCAGTTGCATTATGCCAGATGCCCTTCCTGACACAAGTTGGGCCTGAACCCACAATCTCAGACATAAAGTCCACAGCACTGACCAAGTGACCGCAGCCCCCTCAGTACCAACATTAATCATCTCAATCTACGTTTTGAGTATCCTATAGTTAAAAGGTAATAATTTCAAACAATAAAACATAAAAAGTTTAAACTCTTGTCAATGAGTCCTCGAGGCTCAATGAGACTAACCTGTATAAATAAAGGTTGAATGAAAAATACTGAACTATAACAAATGAATGGTGCAGTTTGAAAGTGTTTACTCCAGTAGTTTTCCAGATGTTTTGGTATGCAGTTCTGAAATAGATAGTTGTAACCAAATGTAAACAATCTC
>JARVGV010000412.1:18415710-18434723 GCA_031762435.1 Hypsolebias longignatus | reverse complement strand
CAAGGAAAATCTACTGTTACTGTTGTCATCATTCTTTGTTTGTAGCCAGGTCTCTCTTGTAAATGAGTCCTCGAGGCACAATGGGATTAACCTGCCTAAATAAAGGTTGAATGAATACACAATATTAAGATAAAAGTGCATATCTAGGGAATAATGTACATATTAATAGCAAAGTTTGTGTAAATTGTGTGTACAAATTCCCCCTTTATTATTATTATTGTCATTGTGTACTGTATTTGTTTATTTGGTGGTACAGTACTGTTGCAGATTGGAGCTGCAATTCGCACTCCCCGCCAGCAGGGGTCGGTGTTAAAAGCACTTTCAGCGCAGTTGAACCGTCTTGAACGTTGGTTCTTCTTTGAACTTTGACCCTTTGCTAACCTTCAGCGTTACATGTGAAAACCGGCAAAATAGCACATTAAAATGGTAAGAAAGCGTCGTTTTGTATATTCTGTATTGACTCTGGCAAGAGTCTGAGCTGGCGTTTCGCTGTGTTGAAGTCGCTGTTTTTAACAATGGCGTTTTGAAGGGAACCCACTTTGTTATATAATAATGTAAATGTTTTAGCTAAAAGTTGTACCATCGCACAGTTCATTACTTCTTTATTGCATCACACTAAATACAACACAGCTTATGTTTCTGTAGCTTTTGTCACCCATCATGACACGTTCAGATCATTTGACCCTGATGATTTCTTAATATCTGTCTTTATTTCTTTTTCTAGGCGAAATATCTTGTCCAGATCGTAGTTATGGGAGCACAGGTGGTGGGACGAGCTTTTGCCCGCGCTTTACAGAGAGAATATGCAGGTATGACTCTGAAACATGACATAACATTTAGGCAGGACTGTCTCCTAGTGCCACCCTGTTATATTTCTATAATAATGCCCTTTCCTGTTGTATTATTATTTTATTTGAACTGTTGCCTAAGTTGTTTCACAACAGACTGATATAAATGATGTATTATTTTGTTATGTATGGGTGTATAATATGGCTCTCTGTTGTGTTTTCTCCATCACAGCAAGTCAAGCAGCGGCGCAGGCACGAGGCCGGTCAGGTCAGCAGTCTGCTGCAGCCTCCAGCATCTCTGGGATGAGCCTACAGGAGGCTCAACAAATCCTCAACATCTCCACACTCAGTCCCGAAGAGCTTCAGAAGGTACGTGTGTCTTCCTTACAGAAAATATGTTCATGTGGTGTTAGTTTTTGAGACAGTACATTTATCTCTGCAATGGAATCAGCAGTGCATAACAACAAGCACAGCAGCAAGTCCACGACAAAATGAAACAAATATTTTACATTATCCACTAACTACATGTATTTTCTAGCTGCATCATTATAACATTGACAGCAATAGTTGTGTGCATGTGTGTGTGTTTTTGTACAGATGTTTGCTATCACTTGAACATGAAAACGTTTATCTCTTGCAGAACTATGATCACCTTTTTAAAGTCAACGACAAGTCAGTGGGCGGCTCATTTTATCTACAATCTAAAGTAAGTATTTTAAATTTTCCAAAATAAGATAAGTGTTTTGTGCACAGTCTTCAAATAAACTGAAAATTATTTTAACTCTGTAATGTAGTGTGAATATTTAAAGCACAATTAACAGAACATCCTTCACAAAACTGTAAAATTGTGAACAGATAAATCTAAATTACAGTATACTGTATTAAAATGTATGATATGTAGATGTAAGGTTTGCTTTCAAATAATTAAACCTTGAATTTAAATGTTTTAATAATCCCTGGAGTGCCATAAAATTTAATAACGTGTCCCCACTGTGGTGCATATTATCTCTGTGTCCAAGCTTTAATAAACTTCTTTCAAAAATGTGAAAACAATCAGAATAAACCAGTGTAAACCAGTGATATTACCTTTCATTATACACTAAAAAAAATTAACTTCTTTCGTTGATATTGTATATTTATATAAAAAGTATGTGAAAGGGGGGGAAAAAAGTGGTTGCCACACTTTCAGCCTAAAGTTGTTCTAATTCAAAATGTCCCTTTATTTAAACTTGAAAAGATTTGGTCGAGCAGATTATAAATAAAATTTGTTGCATCATCATGAGACTTCCTGGTCCACCAGTAGATTCATAGTCCTGTATTCAGAGTTACAGTTATAGTAGTCCCTCATTTATTGCGGGAGATCTGTACCCTGAAGTCCCGCAATAAGTGAAAAACCATGAAGTAGGAATAGTAGTACATGTAGTGAGTAGTAGTTTATTATATGTGCTTTACTGCACTCCAGGGATTATTAAAATGTTTAAATTCAAGCTGTAATTCTTTGAAAGCACTGAATGTCATGATTTCAGCTCCCTGCCTCATCTGCTCTTTGCCACCTGCAAGCATTCTTGGCCACTTCTCTGCTCTGCATGGAGAACAGCTGCAGGAGGAACCTTAAGGCTCCAGTATACTCGCGCATACGTTATTCTGCGGATTAGAGTCGAAGTGGACCTTAGCAGGGCATGTCCGTGCAAAGCTCAATTTTTACGACCACATAACATACGCACGCTATGTGTTGCACAGTAAACTGCCCGGCGACAGACTGTTTTGTATGCGACACCTATGTATTAAATTCCCCTTCTTCATCCATGATCTGGCCTTTTCTTTTGTTTTGTTTTTTGCCAAAAGGCAAGTGATCTCTTCCGCCTCCGTTGATGCCATGAATGAAAGGGTGAGAAATTAAGGAATTTGTCACGAGCAAATTAAAATCAGGTCCAGCGTGGCTGCGAGAGGGTCTGGAGATTTCATGGTGGGTCGCTCTGATGTGTGGGCTGCAGGGCCAGCGCTCCGTTTTTTTATTTTTTTTTAGAACTTTTTATTAACAACATATAAACACAGAACATCACGGCGGCTGGAAGCTGCCAGCTCTCTTTTTTTGGTTTGTTTGTTTTTTACCTGTCAATCAGTCCAGTAGGTGTGTCAGCAAATGACCAATCGGCAACCTCAATTTGTCCCGAAGGTAAACCCCCTTGTCTGTGGAGCTGGCTGCAGCTGCTCAGGGTGGACGCTCGAGAATGAAGTCTCAACCCTCTGCGGACAGTGCGCACAGTTTCCGCACGGCTGACAGGACACAGGAATATACTGGAGCCTTTATGCTGCAGCTCTGGGCTGCACAAAAATGTGCAGCACGTGCTAAATAATTTAAAATAAAAATTCCATGCCGATCATGCGGCTCATCCATCAATCAGCCAAATTGTGTGTCATGTCAAATCTTATTCAGAAAAACCATGATAGAGCGAGTCTGCGATAAACAAACTGTGAAGTAGCAAGGGACAACTGTGTTGTGATCAGTTCAGCTCTTATGACTCCTAATGTGATGAAAATAGCGTTTGAGATCAGGCCTGTCACAATAACAAATTTTGCTGGGCAATTGTCTCAGAAATTATTGCGATAAAATTATAATATTGTTTGAAATTTGACAATAATTAGTAATATTATCAAATTTAAGAAGAAATGTTTAATTTGTTTTGTGTGTAGTACCTTTTTTGGCCAACAGGTGGCAGTATAAGACTGAACCAAAGGATGGATAGTACTAAATGGGAGGGAGGCCCCTTGATGTGACATGGGCTGTCTCTCCTTCCTGTAGTGATTCTCAAAATGGCGAACGCTCTGTGTGATTTGAGGTCTTTAGCATAGCATTTTTCACGCAAAGCTTTTAATAAAAATCAGTAAACAAGTTCTCAGCTTCTTTTTGCAGACGAAAATATCTTTTATACGAAGGCACTGGTTTCAACCGTGAATTTTGGAGCGTTGACAAGACGGAGGTTATTTCTCGAGGTCGGCCTGTTAGCTTAGCTCGTAGCTTAGCTTCTCAGCTTCACTGCTTTTAACAATCGAAAAATGCAATTTTTTATGGTTAAAATGGATTTTAAAGAGACAAGATAAAGGGAGGGGTCAGTGAAGAGCACCGGAGTTGAGCCTCTTTTCATCCAGTGTCTTCAGTAAAAAGAGACACGAAGAAATTATAAAGCCAATAAATGAAAAAGAGGTTGATAATTTGCATTTATCATGCAATTAATTGATTTATTGTTTATTGCGACAGGCCTATTTGAAATCAACCTAAACTTCTGTTCAACCTATTTTTACAGAGATGTTAAATTGCAATACTAAAACTGTAGACTTGTTACAGTTGCTAAAGAAAATACTTGACAAGTCATAAAATTTATGATAGAGCAACAGGTTTGCACAAGTACAAAAATACACGTTGAATGGTATCAAAATATAACTGACCTCCAGCATATAGTTATGCTTGGGTAATGATTCTTAACTTTGTAATAGATGTTTTTTTACACTTTCCTGTACTTTCAGCCGTATCTGTTACTGTTTTTGTTCAGGTGGTCAGAGCTAAAGAGCGACTGGAAGAGGAGCTAAATATTCAGACACAAGAACAGAAGCATCAGTCGCAGCAGGATGCAGAAACAAAATGAATACAATTCTACTTCTCCTCCATCTCCCTCCCCCATCCTCTGTAAATTATAACCTAATAAACATTCTCCTTTTTAGCCTTGAGTCTGAAATGAATCATTTTTATGCATATTGTCTTTTTCTACAGTAGCCAGGAATGGTTCGTGACTGAAACTCTGAAGGCAACTCCAAGTCAGAGCAAGATGATTGTTTTACTTCAAAGGAAGGGTTGATCTACAGGGAAAAAAATATATACATTTTAATTCATATTCTTGAAACAATAATGACATCAGACTTATCAAATGCAACTTTATTAAACATTTGTCGTTCTCGTTGACATTTTTATCAATATTGTAGTAAAATTCCTCTAAAACAGGAGAACACGGCTATGTTGTACCAATTGTAGACTTTCACAACTAACAATTCTGCATGTTCAACCACAGAACATGATGCCAGGAAAAATATAGTTTCATATATTTTTTTTCATATAGTGTTCTATTTTTACCTATAATAAAAGGCACTTGGAAAAAAATAAAATACTGACATAATATCTCACAAATGTGCAAAAACATAACTTGAACAAGCCTTGTGCGGCCTTTGTCTTGTCATTAACCCTTTGTGCAACTTTGTGGCACTTCCAACAGGATGCTAACCAGGTTAGATGATGTTTGTGTCCTGGATCTCAGCTCTGCTGCTTTTTTTTTTTAAACTGTGGGGGTTTAACAACCCCAGGAACACGTACCACTTTTATTATAGCATGTAACAAGCAGAAAAGATTCAAACTTAAACATTTCAGATAACAAAAAAAAAAATCATGGTTCCCAAAACAACAGGTAAAAAAAAGACAATCCCCACATCTATACAGTCTACAAGGGGAGGAAAAGTGCAGTTCATTACAGGCTGAGAGCTCAAAGGGTTAATGGATCATACAGCTTATTTCATATTGAACTCTTGTGGACCCCGTTAGGGTCCATGTCGTGTTCAGGTTTCTGCTGTCACGCTTCGGATCTCTGTCCCTGGCTTCGACCGGCAGAGGAGAGACAGACACACCGAGGAGGAAAAGAAGAGCTGCTGCATCTGTGGGTTTCACTGTTGCCATGGAGACCGTGTCCGGCTTACCTAACCTGCTTCTGATGACATCACATGCCAGGCCTGTTCATTCACAGATAAATGATTCTTTTCAGAACCCGACCTGAACGCCTGAGACAGACCAGAAGGGTCGTACGTGTTCTGTTTATCTCAGCCTGACGTGACAACCTTAAAGTGACATTTGATGCGCTTTAACTGGGATTGTGGTCCCTTACTTTGTTTCTGAATAAAGTTTTGGTGGTCACGAAGAGGGAGAATTGAGCATTGAGTTTAATCTAAATGGGAGGGAAAGCAGGGGGCAGGAAGAGTTCAGTGACCTAGTTTTCTACTGGTATGTCTGAGCGGCTGCCACACTGGGCACAGTTGGCGGCTTCAGAGCTGAGAGGACCATTTGCTGGGTAGGTGGCCAGATGGAGAGCGGCAGCACAGGACAGTCATCCTTTGCTTTTTCATTCTCTCTGCTGGCTCCCAGCCTCTGCCCTCATCAATCCCTGTTCCCTGTCCATTCAATTATTCAATCAGCCGTTCCCTTTGCTCTCACACTCTTTCATATTCAGTCATTACACAGTTCGATGTGGAGGCTAGCTCCTTTTCAAGATTAAAACTCAAGATAAAAACATTTAAAGGGGAGTTTAAATCATCAAATCATGTTTACCTCAATCTGTATTGGCCTCTAAAATATCACAAAAAAATATTTGTGGCCTCTAACCACACGGTTGTGATTTGGACATGTCAGCACAAGTGAAATGTAATTTCTTCTTGCTGATTTGTCTCGTATTGCATCACTGAACAGGAATCGGATGTAAGAAGCAACAATGATGAACTATTGTTTGATGAGTGTTTTTTATGTTGGGGCTTTATGTAGTTTTCAAATTTTAAGTTTGTTATTGCAAAGCTCAGAACGCTGCAGGAAACGTTCTTTACTAATAATGTTTGGCTTGATTTTGACGTGTGCAAGATGATCATCGAATAACTTCTAAAATTTTGTAATTCAACCATAACTTTAAAAATGGATTTCTGCTCTCTGCACCTTTTTGAAGATTTCCTGCAATTTATGAGTAATTGGTCCTGATGCTGAGAAGAGACAAAAAGGGAACATTTGCTGAGCATGTTACATGTTGCACAGCTCAAGTACAGTTTATAGCATCAACTTTAAATGCCCTCAGAGTTTCGCTTATATGTGCTCATAAAACTCTGTTTATGTTGAAGAAGTTTAAATCATATTTTCATGAAGTCTACCACATGTTGTAACTTGGACAGTTATATAAATCAGTTGGCTAAAAATTTTTCATGAGATCTAATGGGAAAACTTCAACATCAAAATGGATGACTTATATGTAAACTTTTTTTATATATATTCTAGTTGCAAAAAGTTGACTTTTTAAAAAGAAAGATAAATATTAATGTTTATTCTAATCTGTATTACTCCTTTGTGTTCTTTATTTGAAATAATATATGTTTTGGGCTATTTGTTTCAAACAGCTTAGCATAAAAAACTAGTGAGAACACAAATATTTGCTGTGTGTCTTTTATACAAAATAATCTAGAGATTATTATGACAAATGTTGGGGTATGGAAGAAAATTATCAAACAAATCAGAAATGTGAAGATTGCAAGTGTCTGTAGAGAGAATAAATGTGTAAAAAATACATTTTCAAAGAACATTTAAGTTCCTTCACAAATTTTAGGATAAATTTTTGAATTGTAAAAATAACGGTCACCAAACGAAGCTCCTTCCTTGCAGTAAAACTGAACAAAATAAAACTTTTTAGGATGCAGAAGTTTGTTTTTGGAGCTTGAATTTACGCAACGTAGGCCTCAAACTCTCACAGAAAAGTTGACAAAACGTTACCTCGTGGCATTTTCATTTTATCGAACGACCCTCTGGCATCCAAAGTGAAGTTGGCAACCACAGCTTTAGAAAAAGCTCTCCCTGATTTTAACCCATTAATGACCCAAACTCGACAGCAGAAAGCTGACTGGAAAACACAAGAAGCATCAACATCACAAGAAAATGTCTCGTCTGAACAGAAAAAAAAAGACAAAAATATAAAACAACCATGGGTGGATCAATCACCCATTAGAGAGGCCAATGGCAAAATAAGATGAGCGAAATCACCAGATGGGAACAGGAGAGATAGAAGAGGATGAGAGGAGTCGTCAGTCTTAGTGTTTGTTTTCCTCTCCTGCTCCTCATCCTACATGGCAGTGACACATGCAGGGACAAGTCGCTCACAACAAATCATCTTGCAGAAAAATGAAATGAGAGCAAACCACTTTTTTAAATCAACTGACTCTAAAGCAACATTTTTTTTAAACTGTATAATAAGTGCATGTTGACTGCCTGATCAAACCATAAGGAGTTTCCTCCTTCGGACAGGATGAATGAGGCAGTTTGAAATAGTGTGGCTTCCTGTGAGTCCAGCTGTAAGCAGCACTGAGTGCATCAGTCCTCCTCCGACTCACTGACGCACCATGAACATCCCATCGGTCCCTCGTCAGGTAATTTTGTCACAACAGGATGTTGTTGAGGCTGATAAGTGGACCAGCACCTGTTTTTTGCAGCTGGTTAGAGGTCAGATTTAGTTAAAATGTGGAAAAAAAATAAAGACTGTAGTGTTCATCACCACAGAGGTCCTTTCAAACACAAGCTGGCTGCGTTGATTGAATTACGGTGAAGCAGCTGGACAGTCAGGATGTTCATCACGTTCAGCCAGAGGGGGGAGTCAGACGCACCAGGGCCTTGAAAGCAAAAGTTCAGCAGAACTTTTAAAGTGGAGTTCTGTGGAAAGGTTGTGAACTATTAATATACGTCTTTTTATAGACTTCTCTTTGAATAACGTTTTGAAGAAACCCGGTTTAAATGCTCGTCTGAGTGGGACGGGGGCTGTTGCCGTCTAAAAACAGCTCCAGTCTGAAAACTTTCAAAGCAGATTGCGAGTGTATTTTATAAACCTTCACACAGTTGTCAGTTTTACATGATCACTTATTACATTAGAGTTCATCCAGTATTTGTTTATTTGACTGAATGATGGTCTTTCTGGTGAATATTGACTGTTTAGTAAAAATGCTGGTTAGATTATGCTTTTTTTAAAATTAAATAAGAGCTTGTTTAAATGTATCAGTCAGGAAAAATATCTGTTCAGTCTACATTTTAAACATTCTCGACTATAGTGGCATTATTCATGAGCAGTCTGCTTCTTCAGTTCATTGTGTGGCACACATCATTGTGTACTTTATAATCTGGGTTACTGGCCCTCTTTAGATCTAATGTGACAACATCTGTACAAAGTATGTTTTTATGTACAAAGCTGTAGTGGGCAAACTTTCCTACTAGTTATGTAATTTTTTTAAATACGTTGAAGGCCTGTTATGAGTGTTGGACCTCCTGTTGGCTCCTCTGCAGAGTTCCCAGGATGTTTTCTGAGCTTGGTAGAACAGTGTTCTCTTATTTTGCACCTTGGACAATAATTTTCAGTCCACAATAAAATGAAATAAAAATGGAACTGAAGAGTGCAAGTGATATGGACTTTGTTTTTGCATTGTTAGTTTTGACTTGATTTTTATTTTTTAATGATGTTAACATGGACAAACTAAATAGTAGCAAGGCTGTAGCATTCCTGTCCAGCCTGAGACAATTCAAGCTGGAATATTTTACAATTTCTGCTGGAATAACCATGAAACTGAATCACGAAGAAAAAGAATTAAATAGCATTTGCATGATGTTCGATACTGAAAATTAACGTTAATATCAGCCAATACCGATACCAGGCCGATAATATCGTGTATCACTAGCATGAACCACTAAAATGCATTTGAGATTGGAGCTGTTCAGACAGCAGCCGTCCATTTTGGTTTTTACCTACTCAAACTATTAGCTTGCTAATCCAATCAAGATCAAACTTTATTTCTCTAAACTGAAATCATTTAGAGCCATCTACAACAGGTAAGACATTGAATGTTCATAACCTTTCTACAAAATCTGAACCATCTTTATAAATTTCACTTGTGAAGAAAAAGGAAATGATGACTGGTCATGGTCAGGTGATGAAACACCATTTGTCTGTGTTAAGACATCAATAAAGTCTAAATCCTAAAAGCCCCGTCTGCACACCAAGCATTCTGGTGGACTAGTCTGGTCTGTGTTGGTCACACTTCCCAAACCGGGGACAGATTGTCAGAATAAAATGCTCTTTCCCAGCACTTTATTATGCTGCACTGGAAGAGCAGAGAGGTTAGCAGCAGTTTTGAGGTTTCAACACTTAAACCAGTTGACACCATTAAGTGCTCCGTTTAGCCGACCTGTCCTCTGGACAAATACAGGAAAGTCTGCGTTCACTTGCTTTGGTTCAGCAAGCTTGTCTGAATTATATTATTCACACCAACCTGTGAAAAATACCTTTAAAATATGAAATATCGTCCTATTACATGCACATTTGCCTAACTGTGAGTGCTTCATTCATGTTTGTATCTCACCGCTAAGCTGGAGGCACACTGTCATATAAATATCTAACAACGAGGACTTCTGCAAGAACAAGGATCACTGAGAACGGCACATTTATGGTCCCTGTCCACAGAACCAGCAGGAATGGATAAACTATAAAACAAGAGAGCAAAAGAGGAGCCTGTTTGTAAGGCCTTGTGATTAAAAAAAAAAAAAAAAAAAAACAGGATGCGACTTTTTCCTGAATACAGTTCTTGGGCCCCGAGTTTAGGTTTTCAGTTCAAGAGGCTTGCGTTGTACAGGTTGTTGAATATTTAAAACATGTGAGGTGTTGTGTTTACCTGGTAGGTTTCTCCACAAGTCTATTTTATTTATTTATTTATTTAACCCATCCTTATTGCACTGCCTGGAACTGATTGTGCAGTCACCTTTAACCTCTTATTCTCTCACTATGGCATTGACCTCAACCCCCTGAGCTCTTCTGGAATGTGTGTGTGTGCATGTACGTGTTTATGTACGTGTGTGTGTGTGCGTATCAGTTGACTACAGCTGGCTTCAGCACCACAGCACCTGGGGGGATGACCACCCAGGACAGCGGATCATGAGACCCTCCTGTTGAGAGGTTTAGGACCCCCCCAGGCACCTCATCCTCGGCTTCCTCTCCTATGCCTTTCTTTGCCAGGTGGCTCTGGACCCTGCGCTCAGATGTGGCCCCCGGCATCGGAACCATTGACAGTCCAAGGATCGAAGAGGGAAACGACGGGGAGAGCAGAGGAGCCTTGGCCATGCCCAGAGGTGAACCACTGAAGGACAAGATGGATGTGCCTCCAAAGCTGGTTGGAGGGGAGTTGGAGGTCCCCAGAGTACTGAGGTCCAGGGGCCTAGAACTGAGGGGGGACAGTGGAAGGGCACTACCCAAGCCCTGCAGGGCATGACCTCCCAGCAGAGCAGCTGCTGCTCCAGGGATGAGGATATGAGCTCCGCTCAAATAGGACAACTCTGAATCTTTATCACCAGCACCAGCAGCGAGCCCAGCACTCTGACTTCCCTTCAGCAGAGAGCCCACGCCACCTGGGGAGCCCTGCTCTTGAGCCACAAAGTGGCCGTGCGCTTTGATGTGCTTCCTCAGAGAGCTGGGGTCTGTGTAACGCTTCAGGCAGCCCACCATCTTGCAGTAGTAGGGCTTGTCCACGTAGTGCGTGCGCGTATGCTTGAAGCGGTCGCTGGAGTTGGAGTAGCGCTTGTTGCAGCCCTCGTAGGGACAAATGTAGGGCTTTTCACCTGCAGCGAGGGGAGATCACACACACACACACGTGAGATGTCATCAAAATAGTACATGTTCACCTCTGAGTTTCTTCTTCATTACAATCCCAAGTCCAACAATGTTGGGGCTTTGTGGAAAAAGTAAATAAAAACAGAATATTGGTTTATGATATTTGCAGATTATTACATTCTGCTTTTATTAACATTTTAAACAACGTCCCAACTTTTTCAGGTTTGTGGTTGTAAAGGAAAAGCAACTGACGTTTACTTACTGTTAACTCTGCCCCAAGTCGTTTATGATCTGCTGCTGTCTGTGAGCACTGACCTGTGTGTGAGCGGTTGTGTATCTTGAGGTTCTCCAGGCGTGAGAAGCTCTTGTTGCAGGTGGGACAGCGGTGGGGTTTCTCGTTGGTATGGGTGCGAATATGAATGAGCATTTTGTACCTGCATGCATGCACACATATTATTAATCTGAGCATTCTTCAGTTCTCTACTCAAACTAGTGTCAAATAAATTCTTACCTTGCATTAAACCCCCTTCCTTTTCGAGCACAGCCCTCCCAGTGGCAGCAGTACCCAGAATCTTTCTCAGGTTTGACGTGGAAGTCGTTGACATGGTCCACTAGATCTTGTAAGGAGTCAAAAAGCAGATGACACTAAAGGAAGGAAAGAGTTTTTGATAAGCCTTTGTACTGACGATGCTGCTTTAATTTTATGTTTTAGTGCAACGTCTTTTTTGGTGAACTCTCTGAGTCGCACCTTCTTCCAGCGACAGGCCAGTTGTTCATCTGACGAAAGGTCAGGCGAGGCCCTCTTGTCGTTCGTTTGGCCAATAAACATAGAGGACGGCAGGTGAAGTCCTGCCCCAGGGCCAATTGGCACAAAGAATTGAAATGCCTGCGAGAGACGAGAACGTTAATTACTTATTTATGTCAAACTGTTGTAGAGAAGCTCAAAGAACAAACGTCAGTTCGAGTGAACTTATAAAATAGTGAGTTCAAATTGACAAAAGAATCTGCCAATAAAAAGATACAAGTTGCAGGTTGAGTGCAACATAAAAGCTTCAAATATACAATAAAAATCCTTAGTACAGTGAAAGCACTTGTGCAGTCGCTGTTCTAAGAAGCAACTCCAAAGCCTTGCACTCTTGAAATCAGACCGTCAGCTAAACAACCTGTAAAACGTCCTGACTGACTGAAAGAGAATAAAAGAGACGTCTACTCCTGCTGGTTCTCATCGCTCTCCTCAAAGAATCCGCTCCACTTGTTCTTCTACTAGTTACCTGCTGTGTGCTGCAAAACCTCCCAGCATCCCTGAGCTCCCTGAGGGAGCCTTAAGAATCAATGAGCCACCGGGTCTCGAAGAGCGAAAGCGCCAACTCACGCACTCAGAGGAAAACCTCCGTTCAAGTAGAACTGAAGATGTGAAAGCAGGGGAGCAAAGGCTTGATGCAGCTTTCTGTGCACAAGCTGCTTCGTAAGACCACAGAGAATAAGGCATGTGAGTGTTTGCCATATAAAAAAATGTGTAAGACACACACACAGAGGGTAATAGTGTCCTGCTGATGTCCACAGGGGATAAGTGAGCAGCACAGCTCAGGGGGGCACTGGTGGCTGAATGGCCTTAGCCAGCATGTCTAGATTCAATTGCACAGGAATTGAATTAGGAGGCATGAGGTCTGCATGGCTGTGGAATCTGATTATACATGTACACACATACACACACATGCAAGCATCATGCCAGCAGGGCCACCGAGTGCAAGCTGTGCAGACAAAGACATTTGTTGGAGAGACAAGACACGCTTGATAAGAGGCCTCCCATCACTTGCACAACACGACTGCCTTATGCGAGTGTGACACAACCCCATGGTGCTCCTGATTTGATGACCCCGCAGGCCGAGTCTGTCTCTTTCTGCAAAACGGAGTAAAGTTCGGCCACCAACTCCTGCACTGAAATCATTACAGTATTTATAATCATTATTATTTACCTTTATTTAACCAGGCAAACCCACGTCGCTTTTGTGAGGTAGGGCTGGCCTGAAGGCAACCTAACATGCACGTTGGACTGTGGGAGGAAACCGGAGTACCGAACACGTACATGCAAATGTCACACAGAAAGGCTCCAGGTCCAAATCAGGAGTTGAACCCAGGACCTTCTTGCTCCAAGGCAACAGTGCTAACCACTGGGCCTGCTGCTGAAATACAGTGTTCATTTTTCACACAACTTCAAGGAAACATGAGGGTTCTGTCTGAGTTAAATAGATTTCTTTGAGTAAATAAAAAGCTGGTTAAAGCTTTTTGTTTTTGTTTTTTTGAGTGCCTGCAGATGTCTGTGTGTCAAGCTCACCCCTGAGGGGACGTAGTTGTTCATTTCTGGAGAACTGGGGGTGTGACGGGAGGAGGGAGACATGCTCAAGTCCACCGCAGGAGGGGTTGGGGTATCTGTTCGGTCATGAGGGACCACCTGCACACCTGAGAAAACAAACGCATGTTGGAGTGACCTCTCCCTTGAGGTATCTGTTACAGGGATCCTGGGCTCAATAGGTGCGTTCAGAACAATCAGTTACAAGAACTGACACTTGTGTGTTGTAGGTCAACCGTTTGGTTTCTAGAGCGCAGCGTGAGAAAGACACCATAAACAAGAAGAAGTGCTAGTAGGTGAAGACTCGTGTCTGATGTCTACCTGAGTGTGGAGATGCTGGTGATGCGGGCTCTATAACTGCCGTCCCATCATCTGTCATGTGGAGTTGGCGAACACACTCAGGGTGCAGCGGCGAGAGGGTTGGAGAGCGCACGCCTCTGTCCCTCCCAGTGGCCCGCCGAGGGAGTTTCAGGTCCAGGGGCTCGTCCAGGGACAGCATGACTGCAACCCGCTGACCTCCCAACTGCACAAACAGCCACAGAGGGGGAGAATGGGAAGAGTTAGTTCTGATGAATCTCATCTTTGTGTTTGCACGCATAAAAAAAGAGATGATTTATTAGTTTAACCTTCTTAATAACATTTAACTGTGCAGCATATTGTCTTCAGAACTAAACAGTCCTTTTAGCTTTCAGACGACAAAAATATATTAAAATACAGAATGTTTTACGACTGTTTGTTGCTGTATAGGAGTCAAAAATGTTCAACGGGTTGAGAAGCTGTTTAAAAGAAGCTGTTGATTCTCGGAGACAGAAGTTTCAGTTTAAACTTGCATAAAAAACTATGTTTCTTGTGATGTGTAAACTTTTACATTTTGCATGTTTCATTTTCAGTGTTAAATTTTGTGTGGGGAAAAAAAAAATCGACAACAAAAATCACAAAGCCTCTCGCCAGTCGGACAACAGTTCAGGTTCTGGTGC
Source organism: Hypsolebias longignatus (assembly GCA_031762435.1). Lineage (NCBI taxonomy): Eukaryota > Metazoa > Chordata > Actinopteri > Cyprinodontiformes > Rivulidae > Hypsolebias > Hypsolebias longignatus. The sequence goes on along the minus strand of JARVGV010000412.1, from coordinate 18,420,181 downwards.
CACTGACAGAATAAAAGTTGCTCAAATATTTCCCTGCCAATGAAACCCGACCAACTGAGAATCACCATGAGGAAAAACAGTCACCCACGGCAGAGGGCAGGTTCTCACACCTGAAATGTTTCCCAGATGAATGTTATTGAAATAATCTCACATTCCAAAACCCCGTTGGGCTCCAAACCCGCTCCAACAATGGCAAAACCAGCACAATGAGCTGAAACACTGAGTGAGACAAAGAAAAATAAACACTCACACACACGGTGAGAGCTCCGTGACCCCCGTCTCCTTTTCCATCTTGGCCTTTACTCGCTAACTCTTCCTGAGGAATTTCTACAATCCGATCCAGATGGTCGCCCCCCGCTGCCGGCCCTCTTTCACCTCACCCCTTGGCCAGCTAACGGCCTTTGCACCCTGTCCCATCAACTCCCCCACCACCACCCAAAGCCATTCACAACCCCCACAGTGTGCACCTTCAAACTGTGTGCACCTTTGAGACCCATAAGCAACGCTGCAGGCCTTTAACTCCAGCTGTAACACCCCCTCCCCCCCTTCAAACACAATGACCTCTGAACCCTGTCTGCAGGTAACTTCGTTTAGCGGTCATTCTGATCTCCAAGTGTTACCTTCCTCAGCAACTGGACATTTAGATGGACTCTCAATCAGTAGGAAGATCTGTTCTTTGCAAAGCTACATCCAGATGATTGTTTCTTTAAAAAAAAGAAAGAGCCCAATGCTCCTTGAATGATTATTTCCTATTTTTCACACCAGAGTTTTAAATCGAGATCATCTTCTGTTGAGAATTTTTATTTATTTTAGATTTTATTTATGAAATGTATTCATTTTAAATTACAATACAAAACAATCCCATAAATGATAAGAATACAAAATATAAAAAGAAGAAAAAAAATCAAAGAAATTATAGAGTTGTAGTTTGTGCTTTGTTTTGTTTTGTTTTTTTGAATGTCCAGAGGACCAGACTTAGCTTTTTCAGATTTTTCTACCTGGATTATTGAGCATGCATCAGCACATTTAATTTTACTGGTTTAAAAAAGGCATCGATGTGTTTAGCATTTGGACAGATCCTCGATGACTAATTATTTTAGCGATGATAATAAGAAGAATACGCACGTTGCTGTGAGGTAAGTAGGCAGGCTGTTCTTGGACGTATCCCCTGGCCTCACCGTGGAGGCCGTACAAGCTGGCCTGCTGCTGCTGCTCCTCCAGTTTCAGGGACTCGATCTCCGACTTCAGCTCCTTCAGCTGATCCTGCAGGTGTTTGCTCTTCTCCATATACTCCAGCCTGGGTTCACGCATGACAACGTCAGACACAAGCCATGTCTGAAACGATCCTGCTGGGGTTTGATCACCAGCTCACCTCTCTCTCTCGATCTCTATCGACAGCCTCTTCATGTCCGAGTCCTTGAAGTCGAGGCGTGAAGAGGCTGACTCGTAGCTCAAGTCGGCCGGTTCAGGAGGAGCAGGGGGGGTAGAGTAGGCTGCAATGAGCTGGAGGACAGGTAAACACATCATAATGCTTCTCTCTCAAATTTTACCCTAAAACAAGTTTAGTGGCGTCAACGTTCAAGATGATTAATTTTTGTGCACACTCCAACAAAGTCAGGTCCTCCGGACTGTTTCTTTTTGTTGAAACGTTTCGTCTTTCATCCAAAAGACTTCATCAGTCGGAGGAGCCACAATAGTCTCAGCCTAACAAACGCACTTTGGCCATGACTGCCACAAACGAGTCAGCGGGGGAGAGGGCGGACTCCAGAAACCATCTGAGCGCCTGATGCATGCTCAATAATCCAGGTAGAAAAATCTAAAAAAATTTAAGTCCGGTCCTTTGGACATTCAAAAAAACAAAACAAAACAAAAAAAAACAAATTGTAGAAACGTTTCGTCTTCCATCCAAAAAACTTCTGCAGTCATCAAACTAGCCATCAAACTGGTCGACCCACTATGGGAAGGTTCTATTTATAAGCCAAGTTTGTTGCAGCTCCTGATGAAGTCCTTTGGATGAAAGACGAAACGTTTCAACAAAAAGAAACGGTCCAGAAGACCTGACTGATCTTTGATGGATTTTTCTACCTGGATTATTGAGCATGAATCTGGATATTTTGTGCACAATGTCACTAAAACCTTTCCCCTTTACTAAAAACACATTATCTATCACTTTCCAAAAATTAGTACCTGATAGAGATACTACTTGATCATTGATAAGTATGAATTTTTTCTCCTGGATCTCATAAAAGGAGAGACAATCTTCATGAGAAACATCTGAATTTAGTAACAAAATGAGTCAACTTGGATGATTCAGACCAAATTCAGTCTCTCAGCTCATAAATAATCTTTAAAGCATCACCACTACCCTCAGTTCTTAAAAAAGTGCAATCTGAGCGTATTTATACCTTAAAGAAACAAATAACTTTTAAACAAACAACTGCATTTGTCCAAATAAACAAAAAGTGTCATAAAAAGAACAAAGCAGCCCCATGATGATCACATACAGGGTATGTTGTCTTGGTGATCTCCAGCAGCTTCTGTTTGGCTCTTCGTTCAGCGTCTTTAGCTTCGGTCAGGTCCTGCTTCAGGTGATCGGCTTCCTTCAGCCTGGAAAAACACAAGGTCTGATCAGCTTTCTTGTATAAGTAAATTTAGGGCAAATCTAATTTTTTTTTTTTTAAATGTTAAATGGCAGAAATATTACCACTGACAAAAATACTTGCAGTGTTTTGATTAACAGCTTGATGCACGTTGTGTAAAAAGACAAAAACATAAAAGCTGAGACAGCTAGCAATATAAGGACTGAAGAGAAAAATGAATCTTTATCGTTACTAGTCCATGTCAAACCTCCACTTCAATTTAATATCAAACGTTTGGGCACTCTGAATCATCAGGTTCTAAAACTGACGAATGTTTCCAAAATGGTTTGTAGTTAAATAAGAGATGGTGCCAAAGAGTTAATAAATGAATAACACACATATCAGTGCACATTTTATATACTATATAATCAATTCAGGTTGCTGCAGCTAGACCCACTGAATCCAATTTTAGACAAGTCCAGGATAATTGAAGTAGAAGATCCACAATCTAAAACCTAAATACTTTGAAACTTTTTTGATTTGAAGTCCCAACTGGCAAAAATACTTAAGATTTAAAAAATCAGTATTATTTTTTAATAGACTGTAGCACTACAATGTGTGCCTAACCTATTTTTTTCAGTCTACGTTACATCTAGATAGCAGTCAGTACTTTACGAATACACAATATTTAGGCAGACATGGATTTAAGCAAAACTTCAAATTAAATCCAATTTAAATTCAGAAACAAATACACATTAACCTGGTTTACACAAGATTACTTCCTTCCATTTAAATTCTAGTTTATGAAACACAGCAGCAGGTTTGAGAACTAAGTTGGTTTACGGCGTCATCGGTTTACGGCATTTCGTGTTTACGGCACCGCCCCCAGTGACGTCATCGCGCCGTACGTTGCCTTTTTTATGCAGCATTTTATATTTTTTTCGGGGTTTTTTTTCAGGGTATTTTGTTAACTAACTGCTTGGAAACACATTAAAACACATTAAAAACGGCCGTTCGAAGTTGTTTTACATTGAAAAACGTGTTTAAAAAGACGTTACCGATCGCCATTTTAGTTTCGGTTTCGTTTCCGGCCGAAAATCCGCGTTTCCAGCCACCACGGCTAGCAGTTCCGGTTTAAATCTAAATTGGTTTCCGGCCAGGCCGGAAGAACGGATCTCAGCCGGAAACCGGGGGCTACCTGTACTGTAAAAAAGTGCACACTGAAAACACTTAATAAAATTCAAATTAAAAAATCTCACCGTCATTTATTAGAGTCTAAAGATTGTTGGCCAAGAACACGAGCTTGTCCTCAGTCTCTGGCTTTAACAGAGACCAGTGGCATGAAACAATGTTGGCACCAATGCTAAATGCCCTTTCTGAAGGGGAGCTCATGGTTGGAATGCAAAGGTATTTTTTGACCAGCCTTGCCATTCTTGGAAAATTAGCCTGGTGCAGTCTCCACCAGTCCAGTGGGTCAGTTTCTGACAAGACGAAGGTTTGGCTTCAAAGGCGAAGGAGGGGTTCCTCCAGTGGGCGTCTCTTTCCGGTTTAAGGAGAGCCGACACAAAATGGCGACCAGTTTCCTCTGGCTTTGACCAGAGAGGGTCTCGCTGTAAAATCACACAATGCAGCGAGCAGGTTGAACCCTTTTTTATTTAGCACAAATGCGCTCTCTATAGCTGACCAACGCTTACTTTAACTTTTGATGGAACACAGCGTTTTGCCAGTGGTGGAGAAAGTACTCAAACTCTGTACTTAAGTAAAAGTACAAATAAACAGAAAAAAATGTACTCTAGTAAAAGTAGAAGTACCATGTTAATATTTTTACTTAAGTAAAAGTAAATAAGTACTTGCTTTTAAAAATACTTAAAGTATTAAAGTAAAAGTACTTG